>BSBM01000532.1:2355000-2955000 GCA_027924585.1 Larix kaempferi | reverse complement strand
GTCATGGATGATAACTGAGCACGACAAAGACTAAAAGTAAACTCAGTGCAGTTCCTTTTTTGTAAACAATCTACTGAGGATGGATAAAGATATAAAACTATACTTGTCAGACACCTTTTTCATGTTTGGTAACTGAGCAAGACAAAGATTAATAGTAAGCTTGGAGGAATCTTTTTCATGTTTTAACCAGAGCACGAAAAATTAAAAAGTAAGCTCAACACCTCTTATTGTTTTTAACGAGGTCAAATATAGGTGGAAAGAATTATCGATAAATTATTCCCATATATTTACGAGCATGATATGGAATAAACACTGATCTCGTCTAGAGAGAACGAGTGGCATGCAACTAAGTTCCAACGCACAGAACCGATCCTAAACAATAACTACAAATAAGCATGTAAACAAAATCACTCATGATAGCATGTCTCTCCAAAGGTGTAATATACCCCAGGGATATCAGAGTGTCTAAGGGACATATAATTAGCTCTTTGAGGCTAATTACTTGATTTTTAGTGCAACGAATAAACTATAAACATTTAATTTCTATTTTTCCAAAATTAATTGCGACACAAAATCCAATAATTAACAATAATTTAATATAAATTCATTAACACATACAACATACGATATAAGGGTTGTGAATGATTCTTAGCATCATATAAAATCATCAAACCTTCAATCCAAGCCATATCAAATATTATAACCACTTCTAAAGGCTAATTATTCTTAATCACAATTAACTAGTAATTAAGGTGTTAATTACGACACTTTACGATACTTAGTGCGCAAATGACGACACTTATCACAAATCCAATTGTTTAAAAAATAACATCGATTATCAATCCAAATGGATTAATAGGATCTAATTACATGTAAATAAGTCCTAATTACCAAAATTACAATAATTAATTATGGTAATTACAAAAGAGAGTCCATAAGACTAGTTAACTAGTTTTCCAATATAAGCAGTTAGTCTTACACAAAATCAACTTGTAACCATGAAATTAAACCCAAAATAAATCCTACATACATTAACAACATATTTAAGTGTGCACCTACAACCAATTAAAGGTTTATTTGCAGATCATTCCAATTGCACATAAGGTGATCTTTTCCATCAATTCCAATGAAACTAGTTAACATTCACCGCAAGGAATTGAGTTTAAATAAATGAACCAAAATGAAATGAATAAGTAAAGTATCACACCTGATAAGTAGGCACCTACAACACAATAACATGTTAGAAACAGAGCACATGGCTATGACATTCTGTTTTTACGAAAACAAATATTTGAATCCACAACTAGTTATCAATTTTCACCGCAATGTACCTATTTTCCAATTTAACTTTCCAAATGCAAAATAAAGAGAAATATATGAATATTTTATCTCATGTAAATCATAACAGGTGTCACCTACATTCATATGTATGTATCTTTCCTCCCATATACTGTCCATTAAATAATTCACAAAACTAGCTAATTCTACTCATCTGAATTGACTGGTAATTCTATGAATGACTAGAATAATTAAATCCACAACTCATAGAATAATTCAAATGCCATTCAAACTCTAAATAACATGTTTTATAAGTCATAATATAGGTATATATCATTCGAAAATTTTATCAAACACTTCATATGAAAATTCACAAATCTACTCAAAACAATTCCATTGAAGGAGCTAGAAATTAGAAATTGATCTAGAATTTCGGTAGACATTTCCTAAACACTATCAAGAAGATTTTCCCTCACATTATCACACACATTTAAAGTGTATTTATCATACATAAGAATAAAAATAACACTCATGAATTTTTACAAACACTTCATGTGCCAAGTCTCCAAACTATGTAAAACAATACAATCAAAGAACTAGTTTTCGAATAAAAGGTAGAAGCATCAAAGAGAAGTGTCTTAAACCATTAATAGGATATTGTACCATCAAAATACACATTATATAATGAAAATGTGCATAAATATAAGCTCCGTATCATAGGTTCCAAAGAATCATTTCCTCAAACAATTTGTGCACAAAATCCCCAAAACTAGTTTCCAATTCCTTCACAAAATTTACTTGCATAAATAGATTGAATTCCATGAGAAATTTATTCCACAAATAGCTCATACATTTCATCAAACCTTTCATGTGAATCCATAAATAAATCATATCAGAGACAAATAATTTAAATAAAAATGAGATAAAGCACTTATATTTTCCAAATACGCAATTGGAATCAACTGTGCCACGTTTTGAATCAAATACAGGTAAATTCCAATGGCTCTAGGACAACCTCAAATCCAAGGTAGTGGACCTCACCCCTGCTACCAAACCAATATCTCCAGAGGAAATACACAGCTCTATCCAACCTCAAATCCAATGGAGTAGACCTCACCTTTGCTACCAATCCAGGATCTCTTGAGGAAATTCCAATACATACACCAATGGTTCCAGAGTAACTCAGCTTGGGAACATGCTCCAAAAGAGCACAATGACTAGAAAGGATCTCATACCCATATCAACAAAATTGAACCAAAAGTGCCAACCACAAGCACAAGAGAAAAAGCATGAACCAACACACAAGTGTGACTGGCCAACACAAGAAAATCGAATTCCTTCATGAGAAATTCGAATTAGGAGAGAGAGGGACACAAGCATGAGAGTTACATTCCTAGAATAGTAAAATAGAGTTACACATCAGGTGGCTACACCAAGAGACATACTAATCCAACTCATGAGGGCGCACTAGGTGAGAGAGGGACTCCAATACTCAAATAAAAAAATTAGTCTAGGGTAAATAAAACCAAGCAGTGACATAACACTTCAAGGTGCATAACCAAGAGGGTCCATCAAGTACATAAGAAGGGTGTACAACATCAACATAGGCTCAAAACACATAGGTAAACACTTTTCCACAACCCCTTGCTCGTAACATCACGGTTCCTCATACTCTCTTTCGTGGCATCAATCGCCTGATTGTTTTTATTTTTAATTATTTTATAAGTTCAACATAATAAAAATAATAATAATAATGTGCAAACCATAGTCTAGGAACCTTGTGCCACTATGTCCAACATAACAACAACAATAATATGTCCAGGGGATAAACCAGAGGGTATTACAACCCTCCCCCCTTAAACCATGCATCGTCCTCGATGCATACACATACATGCTGCAAAATCTCAAAACAGATGAGGGTATGCCTCCCTCATCACATCTTCAGGCTAGGGTTTAACATCAACACAGTTGTTAGGCTAGGGTTTAACATCAACACAGTTGTTTTCAAACCAAAAACTAATGCCTTTTTATTATCGGCTTAATTTGAGTATGCACAGATGCAATGCAAGCCAGGTAGATCATTATCGGCTTATAGCCATTCTTTAAATAAACATCTTAAACAGGCTTTCAGGAACAATTCGAAAATGAGAGTTCAAAACACCATATGTAAACGTTAAACCCTAACAATGAACATTTCCATTTAAAATTACGATGGCAACATCCTATAGATCGCCTCATTGTTTGCTGAGGGTTCCATTCAAAACCCATTCTTTTTACACTACACAGATGTTGCCGAAACAAACCATAGTCAACACTTCTATTCCCTACATCTCCACACTAGGTTCTTCCATCGATTTAGAAGTGCAGAACGATAAACATAAAACTTTTAATACTGTGAAATCCCTTGCAACAACGAGGGTTCAAACCCTATCAAGCTCGCCGAGCCAAGGGATGGCCATACATTTTAAGAAATATTCACATTATCTACACTAACAAAAAAAACTTAAACAGTAACGTTTTCCCAAGTTGCAGGCGTGGCAAAAGCCATTGCCGAGAAGACATACTTCCAACACCCTGCTCATCAAGTCCGATTCCAGGAGAATCACGAGGTAGGGGTACCACCGAAGCTTACCGGTGGGTTCGCTATATTTCTTCTCCCCGTAATCCTTCCCGGCACACTGCTGTTCGCCGAGAGCTACCTATCAAACGACCATGCTTAGAGTTAAACAACAATCATGAAATAATGATGCATGCAACAAAGAAAACTTGAAACTTTTGCAGCCTCACTATACCTGTGTCATGACAGAAGATTGACGAAGCCATCCATCCACTTCGAAGGAGAAGGACCCAACTCGAAGGCCACACTGTGTTGATACTTTTTGAAACTTACAACCCGATTGACACCCCAGACCTTCAAGTCACTACAACGCCCCAACGGTCGCACTCATCCAACCTGTGGAATTCTACACTATTCAACTCCAGACTCGGCCTCCATTGTTAGCATTCACTTACAGTTTGGAGATTGCTGCCAGTCTCAGGATCGAGCCCGAGGAAGGCTAAAAACATCAAAACTCTAAGTGCCTCTCGACCGATGGCCTCACCCCAAAACCCTACCATCGAACAATGACCAAGAAAACGTTACAAGATCCTATAAGTTACGTTAGGGTTCATCACAATCCCAAAACACAACAATCAACGACGGAGATCTATTCTCTTTAAGCCACGTTGGAGGGTGGTAGGTGCGATATTAACTCACCCATCCATCTCCGAAGCCATGAAGTTGCCAAATCTGTTGACACCGAGGCAGGAGGCTTAGTACAACGTAGCATAGGCGAACCCCCTCACATGCTGGACACCCATTACAACGTGCACGTAATATTACCATTAACACGGTGGCTAGGCGAATTGATTACAAACCCAATCATTTATGAAACCCTTGAATTCGTACGCAGACTTTATACAACGCCATCATTCCACCTGCCAACCATAAAGATTAACGTTTAATTGCATCAAATTTATAAAGTATACCAAGGTTAAACATTCACCGGTAGCATGTATTAAAGACTTCGTATGTTCCATTTAAATTGATATAAGTCCACTCATAGTATAAAACATCCACCTAGGTTGCATTCGATCCTAAGGTATGGATTGACTCCGCCCCAACTTAATATAAAATTCATTCTAATGTTCATCATATAGCTCATCAAGCTTTTCCCATTGCATAAATTCACAAGGTTACACCCTTGGGGTATAGTTGCCACCCAAGGAACCATCGTATAAATTGCATGGTAGGGTATTAATGCATATTACATCACCATTATAATTTCCCAGGTAATAGAGAACTTAGAATCACCTTATTACTCTCACTATGGTGTGCTTAGGGCCATGTGTCCTTGTCTTAGATTTTGTCACAAGTTGAGATTTATAAAAGAATTGTTTTAACAGTTGCAAGTCATTCATGGAATGATAATAAGTGAAGTCATAAAATCCTAATGAAGGACATCAATAACAGTCACACTCTGAGATTGACGATTTCTGCAGTTTTTGAGCTAGTCAAGTTCATCTTACAAAATTGGAAGGAAACCATACCTGTAGCGTCGGAATCATAAGCAGTTTTTATTTATATCACGGTTATTAAACACTCTGAAATTTATCGCTATCTCTTACCTGTGAATCTGCGCATGAAGGACGAGTACAATGCTTTAGCTGAGTATCTAAGTAAGCCTTGGGGCATCTCGTGGGACCCCTTTCATCATCATCCAGAAAAATTAAATTGTCAGTACTTGTCGAGGAGAATTCTGTTTTCCAAATGTATCGAAAATTTATCCATTCAAGCACATAAACAAATGTCATAATTATTAATTGGATTCATGACATGTCGCCGACACAGTACACCATCAGAAAACAAAAAGACACAGCACTTAAATTGTTCCTACCAAATGACGAATTTATAATTACTGCTTTATAAACATTATTATTTCCGCAATTTACAAATATTAGTATTTAATGACGATTTAGAAAATTTTTAAATTTTTATGAAAATATTGGGATGTTACAATCCCACTCCAAGGATATCTCTCTGGTCGTCCTATACGACCCTCGCAGACATCCAACACCTGTAGCGTATAATAGGCCCCCATAGGCCCAACTCCAACACGAGGCATAATACGCCCCCAAAACACCATCCGAGGCTCCTATGGTCCCCTTGGTGGCACCACTACCTGTGTCCTCGATGACGGGTAGTGCTCAAAGAAGTAGGAGCACAATACACTGTCGTAGCAGAAGGTGCGCTCCCCCCCACCTTGATGTAACTCTGACATATGCTGCTTCATAGACTGAAGCAACAATGAACCCCATGCCATGGGCCGATCAACCATCACCCTCTCCACTAGTTGGAGCTAGCCCCCTGTAATTTGGTTGGGGGATTTTGCTTCTAGTACGTGAAAAATGACTGTCGCAACAACCTCCACCGACAGATCCCTTAGATGGCTCACCAACACACCACCAGAGTTCACATAACACTGGTCACCACCGCAGTATTGATCCACTAAAGTATGGATTGTCCTCCCCACCAGCTATGTAGGGAGCGACTCTCTCACCCCTTGATGAGGCAACCCCATCAAGAAATAAATATCATGAGTCGTAATGATCATGTCCTCACCTCCTACCCAGAACACCCCTCGTTCCGGGACCCACATGTCCAGTATCTTCCACAAAAGGTAGTCTGCCGACCGCATCAGAGGGCACTTGAAGAACTTCAAGAACCTAGCATCTCGTAAAGCCTCGTTATCCACTTGGTCGGCCAACACACAATCTCGGAGGGTGTCGTACTCCTCTCTCTCCACTCGACATCTCGAACATGCTCCATCACTAACAAACAACCACTCGCACAAGGAAATGGCCACCCATTAGACTTGTAAAAATCACTAGCGCGACCTCCCCCAAGAAGGTCTCTGCATAACACGACTTTATAGAATATATACGCGTGTAGCACGACCAAAACAATTTTCAACCACGCGGGACCAACTCATGGGCGTTATAGAGCTCGATTGCGTGGCTAACGTGAATGTTCAAGGAACAGTTGCGCTAGACCAACGTGGGACCGAAGCTTTAATGTCCCGCTTTGTGCGCGAAACACTACATTATTTCCGCGCTAATGAGTGCGCTACACCTCGCATGATTTCTGGAAAATCTTGCGCTATGGCAGTGGAAGATTCCCCAAAAATACCGGACTACCATGTGAGATTTCCTCAAAATCCCGTGAGGTAGCCCCAAAAAGACTAAAAAGGACCCTTGGCCACCTAGGGGACCCCTAAACCTAATCCTACCCGGATAAAATTAAAGAGTGCAAGGGTGAGGCATACTTGGAACTCGCGTATCGATGAGCGGTGCACTAGATCTCCCATAATCCCTCAAAATGCACTCTAGGAGGTCGGTGGCACACAGTACAAATGATTTCGAAAAGTGGGCCCCGCCCCTATTTTATACTAATTTGACCCAAACTTCCAACTGATTGTTAGGATATTCCTATACTCCATCCTAGTCCCACCAGTATTTTGATCATTTACATTTTCAGTCATGCATGCACCTTTAGGGTTTGCATGCATTTTGCATGCATCCCAGTCATCAGTCCAACACCTAGCCCTCTGTTAGCCAGCCCCCAGGAGCTTCTCACTATTCAGTTTTAGCCCTCCAGTTGCTTAATGCGCCCTTCTTCCTTGATTTTAGGGAGAAACTCGCCCTTCTTCACCTACCAGTCTAGTTGTCACTCAGTTACACTCAGTTACAGTCAGTTACACTTAGTTACACTCAGTTACAGTCAGTTACACTCAGTTACACTTAGTTACATTGAGTTACACTCAGTTACACCTACCATAGTTAGTTTGACTGATGGTTGACAGTTACTTGAGCATTGATGACTCCAGTGATGATGATGAAGACTTCCAGTTGCGCTCCGATGATCATGAGGACACCTAGTTGTGATCCGATGACACTCTATTGATCTTATGATCACTCTGAGAGGCTAATTCGAATTGCCACCTTAGGCATTCGAATCCTCTCTATCATTGTACTATTTATTTGTTCATACTGTGATTAATTAATTAGTGTGTGTGAAGGATTATTGCTTCTATCTGAGTTCTATTGTACCATATTATTCTGTTTCTCATTATACTGTATTGTTCACTCTTCTTCTATTTTCCTGCTTAATCATAATTACTCTTGTGAGTTATACATCATCTCTTAGATCTGCTGTGAGGATTTTCACACGGATGCCACAAACAAACCGTAACTCCGTTTCCAAAACCGTTCACACCACGACGACCAATGCTTCGTGTTCTTCAACATGGAATCTACCGATCTGGATTCCCATCAATGTCACCGAGACATAATTTTCCTAGGCAAGTACCCCACATGTACGCAATGTTTTGGTTGTATCATTTATGCATTTTCAATACCTTGGTTATGTTCTTTACTACACCCGGGTATGTGCGTCGTATGTGTAGGACTAAGATCGAGACATGTAGGAGACTCTTGTTTTTTTATTATAAGAACAAGACTCCATCCCTCGGCAATGGTGTTTAGCTTCTCTCACAGGTATCATTTCGAAACTGGTATATAGACAATGTTTCCCCTCTGCTTACAATGCATTTACCAATATTCCTATTGATAACCATATGCCCCTCATTGCTAGTCTTTATGTGCCATAAACGCCATCACTAGGAATAACATGTTCCTACATGGGTGTGGACACCATTTCTCACCCTTTCATCAATTGACACCCATGATGTCACCCCCCCACAATTCTGACTAATTTGGTACAGTTTGAAAGATCACCCCTAGCGCATCAGTTTATAGTTGTGCATTTACTCCCCAGTTTCCCGAAGTAGATGCCATTTGATTCCTTGGCATATGTTACGATTAAGATTCAAATTCCATTCATACCTCCATGAGAACTTCATCCCACATGATATTTTTCGTATCATCACCCTTGCAAAGTCACCTATGCCCCCCCCACCCTCATAAGCAACCAGTTCTATTCAGTTATTGCGCAAGTATACACTGCATGGCATTGTTTCATTGGGAACCTCTCTTTGCGTCTGCAATTTAAACCTGACTTCATCATTGGAAAGTGTCCCCCAATCCACTCAAAACCATGGGGATTCTTCCCATCATCAAATTGGTCCCCCGATACACCCAAAACTGTGGGGACCCCACTGATATTATTTATGTACAAACAAGTTCCCTCGTCACCTCACATTGAGGGAACACCATATTATTTTGGAATCAACTCATGGTCGCCTTTGATTGATGTATTTGAGTCTCCCTCTGTTCATTTTTAATTGTCTTGTCGGTTACCATTACCCTTCGTTTTGTGTCTCCATCAAATCCATTTCATTTGCAGTTTGTCTCTGACAGTTGCAATTTGTGCCATTTCGAAAGAAAACATGTCGTCCCTACTCCCCATGTTTACATCGATCAAAGGAAGTTATGATCGCCACGCTTATCAAGCAGTCTTGTGTCAGGTATGTTCGTCTACCAGTCGATTACAATATAATATTAGTTCTCAGGATAAGACTCTCGTTTTATCATGTGCTTCAGCTCTCGTCGAGGTCAAAACAATACATTATGAGAGTTGCAATAGTTGCAGTTGTACCTTGGGATCCCTTTCAATAACTATAAGGGATCACTTGAACTTAGTAGGGAGAGTAATTAGTTCTCCCTAACTAAGTGGTTTCCCCTGTGCTTGATGTCAACACATCATCACATCAAGGGGGAATGTAATTTTGAAGGTAGCAATGTTCACATTTGGAAATCATGGTAGTTGTCTATTTGGTATAAGAGAATATATTAGGCATATTTACATACCAGTTTGGTCCCGCATCCCAGTGGGTTTATCATGGTTAACAACAATTTCACTTCTTCAATATTTCGCAGCAGTTCCTGGGGAATTTACTCAGACATGGATCGAATCCACCTTCATCCAGGTACTAGTAGTATAGTAGAGTCAACACCTTGGTCCTCTCTCATTGTAATCCCTTTGACAACATTTCACGAGCATGGGTATGCCCACCTCGTTTGTATAAAAACTATTCTTTATTACAGATCCAACAGTCGTCACCAACAATATTCCCCACGGGAGAACCTTATTTTTTCCACATATGCTTCGTCCTACAGAACATGAGGGAAACAACAGAAAAAACATGATGCATTATTGTCTCTACAGTACCCTTCAAACCTCATACATTAGGAGGCATCTGTTAACGCCTAAAATTTGCACACATGTGACCATTCAATGATTCATACGATAAGGCGTCATCAACATAAAGAATGCATATCACCACACGAATCCTCAATAGATCCAAAACACAATATGAGTTCATAAGTGCCAAGAAACAGTCAAAACAAAGGGTAGCGCGAGTATTACAAAGTTGACCCGTGTTATAGTGCAAGTTATTTGAACAATGCTCGTGCTACACCCACGCAACTTTTCCTTCGATAACCGCGCTACTGACAAAACGGTGGGACCACTCACTCCCAGCGGTGCATTAAAGGATTAATCCTCCTTGAGGTTTTGAATTCGACTCCTTACACACTTAAATGGTGGCGCATTAAAGGGCCCTAGTGTACCTTGGAACTAGTTCACTGAGTAGGAGAGTTCACATTTGGATCTAGTTGTTTGTTGGCCACCTCTTGGCCTATAAAAGAGATCCATTGGCATGTATTTGGTAGAGAGAAAATTAGAACAAGGTTATACTGCTAGATTTGAGTTGGAGCTTCCTCATAGCCCACCATTTCCTACCATTGTAAGCAATCCCAAGCTCCCTTGCCACCTTCCATCTAGGGGCAAGTGTTTCTCTCCATTGTTCTTCCATCTACTTAGCATTTAGTTTGCACAAGAAAGGACTCCCTAAGGGGTATTGTTGGCTTCCCTTGAAGCCTTCACCGCCTAGGTGTTGTACAACTATTCCATTGGGAAATACAAGAGTGGTTTAGCATATCTTTGGTTATTGTTGAAGTTTGCGTCCCCCCCCATCTCTTTCATTTTGTTTTTATCAATATTTTCTTGTTTGAATGTGAACTACACTAACAATCGCTTGCAGGATCACTTGGAGGAATACCAACCAACCCAAATAGGGGCTCCAAGGATTGAGGCCTTGTAGCAACCTACAAGGGTTAGCCCCTTACCAAGTGGAAGAGTGCATTTGTGCAATTTTTTCCACAATAGTTCTAATGGAAACCATGCCGTGGATTTGTGACTTGCAGGAGATCAAGTATTCCACCTCTTTCTTCCAGAATTTGGCCCCATCACGGCCGCAAGATATTTTTCCACAGCCGCGTGGTTCTCAATGTCTCTACCACGCTAATAGCATGGAATCGACGGATAGTAGCGCATATAGTGCATGTTAGTAGTGTCAGACCCATGCTACAAAGCTCATCGCACCCACACAGAAGGTTAGTGTATTACCTACGCTACATCGCGTCTGTTTTGTATTAAGACTGGTTTAGTACTGCTACTGTTGTTTATTTTCTTTTTATCTGCATAGCTTAGTTTGAAATCCCAATTGCTGCTTACTAGTGAACTTAAATTAAGGCTAATTCACCCAATTAATTAATTTTTTAGTAATTAGTGCACCTAGACCAATATTAGTAAGTAAAGAGTACATCTCTCTTGAAACTTACCTATGTATCCAACTTTGAGGCTTTCAACGGGCACCATTGTTCTCACTAGTATTCCAGACCATTTCTTGTTTATGCATCAATCGACATGTTGTTTTTAGTAGTATTGCTCGTGTAACAAACACTTTTTGCACGAAAGAAAGGACCTAAAGACACTTGTAACCCGAAATATGCTCTTCACCTCGTACTTCATGCGAGTGTGGTGAATCAGAAAAAGGGTGAGAAGTGTGAAATACCTCCATTGCACACTTGTCTATTAGTTAGCATATGTGATTTTGTAAAGCGCCATGAGCATCTCTTAGAGTTAAAATACACATTACTTGATATACTCTTTTAGTTAATTTGCCAATAAAATTGTTTTTTTGTTTTCATCGCATGTGTTTGCACCACTAGCACACACTAAGAGACATAAAGACTCTTCTAATCCAAGTATGCTCTTCACCTCGCACTTCATGTGAGATTGGTAAATAAGAAAGGTAGGGATTGTGAAATACCTCTCTTACACTCCATAAGTGAACAACTCAAACCCCTAAAATCAGCATTGTAATTGTCTTAATCAACTAAAATCCTCCACAAGAGGTCACAAAACAATATTTTAGTTAAGTAGGATTGATTGGGAATAGAATCCATGAATGCCCACCAATTTAGTTTCATTAGTGATATTTTGAAATGTAGCATTGTTGTCTAACAGGGTACTTACAAAATCCTGCTATAAGCAAATGTTAAAAGAAAACCTGGATCAGAAGTGCACCATGACCAAGGAGGTGAACGCCGAGGTATAGCTCCCTAATCTCCCCTACAAGCCACTCAGCTTGTTGTAGGGAGACAACACTATACCATGCATGCCAAACCACTGATCCACACTTGACGCAAGGTATCTTAGTGGCCCAACTTAGGACATCACCAAGGAGCAATTGTTAGTGAAGTTGACTCTTGAAGTTAGCTATTTCCATTGGGAGGTGTTTCCAAGTCTTCTTGATTGGAACACTAGCCCCATCGCCAGTAGAACTAGCTCTTTGTTTCCTCCACTATTCAATTGGTGAGTGGATACCATTATCACCATCAATTGTGCTTTTGGGACGCCCAATTACATTTGAGAGGAATGACGTTAGGTCTTCTAGGGAATTTACATTTAATTTTATTTTTAAATACAAGTTCACTAACTCGTAATAAAAAGAACCTACATGTGGGAACTCATGCACTAAAATTGACATTGCACATATCACTCACTTATTGCACCATTTTGCATCTGTTGTGGTTGGCATATTTTTGCATTCGTTCAATTGTGTTTAAATTGCACTATCACTCTCATCTGACACAAAGCCTTCACCATTGAGGAACAAAAAACATCCTAAGACAATCTTGTAGACTGCAAGGCCTATCCCCTCTCTCTTGAGGGGTGTTATTACACCTTCTTCCCATGTTTTACAAGGAAGGTACCCTAGCCGGGGCCGCTCCCAGGATACATTGATAGGATCATCTGGTCGAGGCTAAGCCTTGCTAGGTGCATTTTCTCCTCTTGGAGAAACTATTAATTACACCACTTCTTCCCCCATCGGAAGAGGTACCCCGCTGGCTAGTTTAAATCTATCGAATTTGGCTAGTTTAAATCTACCTGATTTGGCCAAACTGACTAATGATCCCATTAATCATGATGCGAAATGGATGGCTATGCCATACAAGCTTCCTTCCGACATTCCCAAATTCAAAGGAAATCAGGGAGACAATCCTGCCAATCATGTTATGTCTTTCCACTTATGGTTTTCATCTAACAACATAGTGGATGACCACGTGAGTCTTTGCCTCTTCTAGCATACCCTCACCGGAACAACATCAAAGTGGTACGTCAACCTAGAAAGTGGAACCCATTCCACATTTGGGACGTTGGCCACCGCATTTCTTCTGTACTTTCAACTGCCAATCTGACATGATCTAGGCCTCAAAATTCTCACCGAGTTTCATCAAAATACTTCCACCCACATCCATGAGTGGTGTAGACGCGATACACTATGAAAGATCAAAGTACAACCTCCCTTTTTATTGGATTGGTTTATCAAATCTCTCCAACCCGCCATAGCTAAAGATGTCGCCACCTCCATGCCAAAAAGCGAGGAAGAGGCCATTCCGAAAGCACAACATTTTGACCTCATATATTCACAATCCGACTACCTTTACGCAGTCCTCCCCGAGGCCCCTCGGCATCGACCATTGGATCCTACACCTTCGGGATTGTAACATTCGACGGATGGGCTTATTGGGTCCAATTCCCATCTAGGAAAGGCTCTTCCTATCACATCGTTGCCATTAAACATGGTTTTGTATTATCCAGCCATGCCACCTACGTTGGTACCCCCTACACCACTACTAACACCATAAGTTGGTCAGTTACAGTATGGACCATATAGTCCTACCCACCCAAACGTTAGCCAAGCAATGACGGTTCCCTCACCATCAATGGCCCAAGCTGTTCCTACGTCCACCTCTTATGGAATGCAAACTGCATTTATCCCACCATTGGGATATAACCCATATTATCTGTTCCCATGCCCAAATGGTTGGAAACCACCCCCCCACATGGGGGTTAACTTATTTTAACCTTCTTATGTTCAACAAACTCAACAATTCGAGCAATTAAACGTCCCAAATCCCCAAAATCCACAGAATCAGGGGAAGAAGAAAGGTAAGAGAAAACCGAATCAACAGCTGGGGCAAGGGGGAAACCCCCCTCCCTAGTAAAACCAGAATATGGGTGATCCAAATACAGGGACTAACAATCCCCCCAAACAAGGGAAGAATCCCCCCTGAGAGCTAATTATTGCTGCTCCATTTGCGGTGATTATGGTCACTACACACATCATTATCCTCTTATCCCCGAATTCCAACAGCTAGTGGAAGCCTAAAAGAAGGTGACAAATCCTCCTTAGGCAGTGAATCCTCCCCAAACACAAACCATCGTGTTACAACAACCCTTTGCGGAGAAAGGGGTAGTTAGACAACAGTAAGACCCTCGCACACCCGACAATGGCTCTTTTCAAAATATCTATACATTGGACGCAAACCTTCAGACATGAGCTAGAGGTTATGATGGCCCCTCCACCCCCCAAGTGCAAGACGTCTCTATCCCCTTAGGGGGCCCTCTACAGATACCACGCCCGAATACTGAATAAATCCCATGGATACCGAAAGTTCCACTTCGACGTACCCCTAATAACCCTCACATGAAATCCACCCACAATTACAGTATTGTGGATGACTTGGTTCAATCCCTTGCAGATATGTCCACATTAGAAGTGTTATAGTCTTTCCCAACACAGAGAAAGGCATTAATCAATGCAATTGGTGCCATCAACCCTTCTAACTCGCACCTCATGACCTTTGATCTCAACAAAGGTGATCCGCGACTACCGTCATTAGTCACATTTCAAGTTCCAGTTACTGTAAAGAATGTCATGATCCATCGATGTATCTTCTAAGAAGGCACATCCACTTGTGTCATGTTTGCAAAAGTGTGGAAACGATTAGGATCTCTTGAGCTGGTCCCCTCATCTATCGCTCTTCGCACGTATGATGGGAGACCATCCCAACCAAGGGGATTGTACCAAAATGTCCCCAAAGAGTTGGGGGGAAAGATGGTTATGATCGATATTAAAGTAGTCGACGCAGAACTCGACTACAACATCCTCTTGGGGTGTAGTTACATGTATGCCATGGAGGCATTTTCCTCCTCAGTATTCTGTATCATGATGTTTCCCTTAAATGGGAAGGTAGTTACCCTCGACCAGCTTAACTACTATGACCCTAATATAACAAACAACCCTGACAATGTCCTACCGACTGTACTGGGTGATGATCAACCATATGTTGACATTTCCCCCGGTATGTACAAGGACTCCAATTTGTTAGGAGTATATTCAGGACCCCCACCTAAGTTCCCTACATCAACTGATGGCCTAATGTGCACAATTTTCATCATTGTAAATGGAGCCACCTCTACCTCAACACCATCATCAACACCACCGTTGATCCATGGCATAGAACAAACGTTGAGTCCATCGGTACCACCAATTTTTCAAATTCCTTTCTTGTATCCCCCCATGGGCGTACAAGGGACGCCGATGAAGGCTTAGTTAAATCTACTTGGGATAACTTTGGGAATACCATTATGGTACCTCACACCACCCTACCCAGAGATGGATTCCAAACTAATTGCCGATTATGAGTTTGTCCTTGTTTCGGCTAGTACGACTACAAGGCCCGTAACACGTTTAGTTACGACGGCCCAACCTATGACATTCACAACTACACCACAATCAGTCGTCGCTAAGACCACTAATGGGGGTACCAAACAACCAAATATTAAAGGTCCCCTATTACCTAACCCAACATCTAATTCAGTAGAAACCGCAAAGCCTAAAGTAGGGGGCATCAATCATCAAGAGTTAAAATCCCCAGTTATGATCAATACTCCCAATTAAAGGGTCACACCATCGTGTTCTCTTTGCGGGAAGCAAGGCCACGCAACCAATCTATATCCTACTTTACCTGAACTAAGGAATTTTCTCAACACACCCGTTAGCATCACCCACACTCCACCGATGGTGAAAAGGGGCACACCTCCCTCTCCCACATCTCAGTCCAAAACATTGTGTACAAGTCAAGCATGTTCCATATGCACTCAGTGTGGGCACTATATGCACCATTTTCCCGAACTCCCTCGATACCGAGAGGTGTTGGAAACAATTCGTATCACTCAAGTAAGGAATGAGGAACCCCCATTCTTAACCCAAGAAGTAGCATCCATTAATATGATCACCACATCAGCAACATTGTTAGTCACACCTCCCATATAAGTTGCACCAGCTACAGAAAACGTGGTAGAGCATGTAACATCGCAAGACCCATCTAAACTTACAATGATGCCATCACACAGAGAATGCTCGTCATGTGGACACTCCACCCATATGCTCCCTCCTAGGACCATCACATGCATAATAGAGCAAATAAACACTCAAGAAGACCAAGAACACTTCCGTCCACATGTACCATGTGCCTTGAAGCTCTTGAATCAATGATGTAAGAAGTGGATGAAGATGTGTTTGCCATAAGAGTATGGAATCGCTCTTAGTATTCAAATTTAGAACCTCCTTCCTTCTTCTTCGCACCTTTAGGAATGGGGGTGTGGTTCTTCTCAAGGAGTTTTTCCATCTGATTAATGATCTTCCTCATACAGGAGCTTTCAGGATGAAAGCCCCTTTGGTAGTATGAGCACTTGCTTCACTCCTTCTATTGATCCTTCTTGGAGATAGAGGGATCCTCTTGTGGCTTAGGTTTCTCTTTCTTCTACTCATAAGGATTTTTATGATTAGCCTTCTTCTGATTCTTCGAATTCCTTGAATCACCAACAACCAAAGCTTGATCTTTTGAAGGTTTTATGGCACCCATCAACATAAGCTTATTCTTCTCCCGAGTCAATGATTCCATGAATTCAAACAGACTGGGCATCTTCCAATTCTTTACAGTAAGTTTTGTAGCATGTAAGGTTGAGACAAAGATTGAGTAGAATTGCCCCAATTTCAAAAGGATAGCCAAAATCAACTGCTCATCCTTTTTGTCAATGTCGCACTATTTCAACTGCAAAACTAGTGACTTAAATTTGGAAAAATAATATTGTAGATTCTCGAAATTGCTTGGACTTAGAGAAATCAACTCATTCTCTAATTGGTGTCCTCTTAACTCATCAGTTTTACCAAACAAGGTTTGAAGTTTCACCCAAACTTCATTCGGTGTTGTCAGACCATCCAAATGGAATAGAAGATCTTTTGATGTGCTGAGGCATAGGAGACCATAATCCTCATCTCTCTGATTGTGCCACTTATATTTTTCTACAACTATAGTAGGCTCATTGTTAGTGTCCATTGTCACTTCGTAGAGGCCTTTCGACCTCAACAAGATCTCCATCCACACCTTCCATTCAAAATAATTAAATGGATTCAACAATAGATTCTGAGATGGATCGATGGAAAACTGAGGTGCGCACTTCTGAGATTGATATGGAACTGCAAAAACACAACCAAAAAAATCTCTGGAGAATGATTCAAACTATAGAGCTCTGTAATATGACAATAGGCACTTTAAGGAGTCTGTCACGCACGGGTAGACCCCTTGAGCTTAACCCATGGGTACAAGGAAATTATCCATGTGACTTTTGTGGAAAATCCCTACTTCTGGTGTGCTACTGGATGAAACTATGCTCCCGTAGATGGCTCTGCTACCATGTGAAAACATATCATAGGATGATCATGAATATTAAATAACACTCTCACTCAACTCGCTAAGCTAGAATTGCATAGAACACTGAAAATTGACACTGAATGTATGCAAAGTATTAAGCTGTATTGCATAAAGTTACATCTGCCAACCTTGAACAATAAAGTGGCTGAAAATATATAATGTTACATCATAAAATCAAATCCATGAATAGGCATTCGAAAAGCTCACAAAGAAGGCTTACTAAATCTAGCTAAAACCCCCCAAGGTGGAAACATCTAACTCCAAATCATGCAAGAGGATCACAAATTGTCCAAAAAGGATTTGGAATGTGATGTATGATGTAATTAGAAAAAGATGATTCCTTTTGGAGAGAAAAAGAGGAAGGATTGGTTGGCCATAAACACAAGCAGTTGCCAAAACCTCTAGGAGTGCCTAACTTTTGTCTTATCCACTTAAAAGCAGAAAAAGAAGTAAAAGCAATCAAAAAGGAGAAAGTGCGCTTTTTCCACTAAGGATAGCCAGAAAAGCAGGAAGTTTGCTCATGAGTTCACTCAAGTGGACGAGGATGACAAATGGTGGGCCTAGGAAGGCAAGATGTGGCCAATGGCTTAGTAAAACACCTAGGAAAGTAAAATGGAATAAAACTTATATCCTAAATATGAAAGTGGGTTTTAATGCTCTAACAAGTGCTCCATGAGATTTTGGGTACATGGTGTATGAATAGCCCATGGATGTTCTGAGATGGATTGTAGCACGAAAGATAGTTGATGATGGATATGCATAGTTGAGATAGCTTGCTCGGTGGATACTAATTGACCTGATCATGATGGTGCTACCTTGGATTTTTTCTCTTAAGCATTGGAGATTATTCTAGTAATTTTACAAACACCCTTCATTAAAGCCTCATGGAGTAGCCACTTACTTGGAGAGTTCCCTTCAGGCTTCGAGGGATGTGTATCATTTTACATCATGGTAGAGGGATTCAAGCCCTATTTGGCATGTGGAAGCTTGTTTTCCTATTCAAAGGGCTGGAGATGGATTTGGGACTCTTGGGGCTTCGATAATGTTCTTACAGGGGGTAGCTGAGCAAGTGGAATACTTTGCTTTAAAGGATAGATAGAACTCATGGAGGATCATGACAGAGTGGTGTGGACTTTCCTTGTGTGGCTACATCACCTTGGGGTCATTATTGTTCACAACATTAACATTGGAGCGTGACACTTGTACTCTTGAGTGGACGCCTCACTTGTGTGGACTACAAGGGCTCACAAAAATTTAATTACTTAAATAACAATACACTGAACAACTGATATAACCATGATTAATAGGGAATATTGTCTATAAGAAACGATTGTAAATGAAACTTATTAATTGTGAAACTTTATTGTAGGCTTAATCATCAATTACAAGAAATAAATGCAATTGCAGAATAAGACAATACTTAAGAAACACATAGAATTTAAAGGACACAACACATACCAAGAGTCCCTCCCGGAATATGTTGTAAAATGTACTCAGAACACTAAAGAGCTACTAACACTTCGAATAAAATATAAGATCCTTGTATTCAATAATTGGAATAAGAGTTTACAGATTACAAAATATATCTCTCAACAATAATTTGATATCGTTTCTTTCTAACTCAACACATGCTCAATCTTTGATTTTATAGATATTACATGAAAATGGTGGAGCACTTTGAGGATAATGCTCTTTCCCTAAATTGTTGAATTAGTTACAACCATAATCTAATTTTGGAACAAGGGATCAATGATCCCTAAGGTATCTGTTGAATATCTCCCGCTATTCCTTTAATTATACATGTGATGAGGATGTCTAGCTTCCTTCAACCACGAATCTAAGATTCCTAGAGTGAAATATTAATGGATTTTACTAATTCTTGCTTGTGTATCTCCTGCTTCTAGTTGCTACGCTGATGATGCATTTACTGAAGGGAGGAAAATATCTTGAAGAGGGAAAAACAAGAATTTCACCATTTGATGAAGCTCACAAACATCCTGCAATTGTTAGATCCTAATTTGGTGGAGTGTATCCATGCAAAGCTTGGATGTGTTACCGGAAATATTTCCGGTAATAACCTAAAATGTTGGTAACTTAGTAAGTAATTGATTTTTAATAACATTTTACTTAGCCAAAATCAGGAATTTGTAGTTAAATACAACTCATTACCTTAAGTATGCTTGTTATGCCATTAACCTAGTATAAGTAGGCAAAAAGAAGGATTTTAGACCAAAATATACGGTAATTAGGCTTAATTGGGAGGGATGAAAAGTGTCAAGATTGGAGGTCAACAATGATATTGTTATATTTATTGTTTTTAAAGTACATCTTCAGATTTGATTGTTGGTTGATAAGTTGCCCTAGAAGGGATGAAAACTTACGTCTTGGTTTGGTATATTTTTTCCTTGAATTGTTGTGAAGTTTGGGGCTATTAGAAGTGAATCATTATGATCTTTCTGTTGTTGTTTTATACACTGATTTACAACACTTCCAAAGATTGAAAATTATAGGGGTAAGATCTGAGAAATATTATAGGATGAAGGTGAAATTTCAATTTTCATTAATTGTCTAAGTGCACAAAATTTCCACACTTGTCTAGTTTATGTTTGTGACTTGGAAAGGTTCTACTTCGTTTGAGATTTTATATGGTTTTGTTATGTTTATGACTTTCAATGGTTCTATTCTAATCGAGACTTTGTATGATTTTGTTTTATTCATCAGGTGCTAGGAGCAAGTTGGTTTTAGATAGGATTTTGCTTGGTGAGGTCTACACTTTGGCTTATTGTATTTTCTAGTTCCATGGACGACCATAAGCATATAGGAGGGTGAGCTTACTATGAGTGTATGCAGCAAAGGAAGATAGTAATATCTTTGAGCAAACAACTTGATTCTCTTCAGACCTCCATTAGTAATTTAAATGATACAATTGGGAACTACAATATAGAAGCACACGAGAATACGGTTAGCAATATTGAGAGAGCAATGGAAGCTAGCACTGGTAAGTCATCCAAGCTAAATGGATATTTCAACATGCATTATAACAAACTTTTAGTATTTTCTCATAGTTTGTAGTCCTTGGTGGAATGACAATCAATTTAAATTGGATTCTCTTAGTGGGATACAAAGAGGATGTCGTTGTTCAACATGCCCCTATCAAGGAGGAGGAAGTATCCAGTCAACCTTTCAAGGACCCACTAGACCAGAATGATGATAAATGCAAGAAGCCCCGAGTGGGAATGGATTTGTGTAGTTTAACCAAGTTTTTTTTCCATGTTTTTCTCATGATCTTGATAGGTGGCCAGTTTATTAGAGTTTATAGCTAAAGGAGTTTTGTTTTTAGATACCTCAAAGTAAAATCAGTCAAATTTATTTAAACAATATGAGAGTGATATTGTAAAGAAAATTTTGTTTTTTGGAATTTATACTTGTAACTTTCGATTGGTTGACCTAACCCTAGTCCTTTTATATTAATATCAATATATCAATTTTTGTTAATACTGAATAAAAAAATACTTTTATAATTGTTTTAATATAATTAAATTTATGTATTTAATTATTATATAGTTAACATTTATTTTAATCATTATTAGTCTCTCACAAAGGCTAACATGGATTATTAGTAATCGATTTTCATCGATTTCCATGTTTTTTAAAATTCATGTCTTGTTATTTGACCAATGCAATAAAATTTATATACGTTTTTCCATTGTTAAAATTTAGAATTTGTTTTGATGTTTAAAAGGTGGAAAATCGTGGTAACTTGATATCACATTGTCGCCCTTCACTCTTACTTTCGCAGAGATTCAATTACTTTGTTTATGAGTTTTCGTTTCCCTAAGTTTATAGTTTGACAATTTTTTTATTTGGAAAAATCATAATATCTATTAAATGCAATTGACATAATGCCATTAATATTTCATTAAAAGCAGAGGTGGTGGTGGTGGTACTGGCTTTCCATTAAATGAAGAGGAAAGGTCAATGATTCACCCATTATCTTTGCTTCAATTTTATGAAACTAAAGAGGAAATGGGTCTTCTTGAACTAACAAGGATGTTGAGTCTATTTGATGGTAAACAAGATTTGTTGTGGGAGGTATACTCAATATGAAGCTAATGGGTAAACTAGGTCTGGTTAACTTGCCTCTACCATTGATTCCGAGTAAACTAAATCAACCGAATATACTTGAATTGCATATATATATATATATATATATGCATTCAGAATTGTCGCTAGGGATTCCTTTAGTGAAAATCCTTACTATACTAGGAGATATGGGATAGGAATGGAAATTAGGAAAAAATGTGACTATTGAATAAGTTCAAATGCTTGTTCTGTCACACTTGTATCTACAAGTGGTTATGCCTATGTTGCCTTTGCTTTCTTTTTCCTAGCTCTTAGCTATACATTTTTTCTCAGGATCTTCGACTAGGATTTAGGTGGATAAACTAATAACGCCACTCCTACCTCTACTAGATTGGGTGTCTCTCCTACTTACTATGTTATTGATGCTAATACCTCTAGGTAAATTATTGCTTCAACCCATGCTACTAGCTTTCGAATGGGCTATGCTTCGACTCTCTATTTGGGGTATCGATCTCACACAAGAAGAGATGTTGGGCGAGATATTGGGTGGATCTACTAAACTTGGTCCTAAAGTTGTCATAGCCTCAACCTTAATTGTTGTTGATACAACTGCTTATGCTTATGTTGCTTCAACCGACTAAACTGGGTGAGCCACCACCTCTTCGTCTACTTCCTAGGTCTTTTCCCTTTCATGTTCTCCATCTTGATCCACTATGGATGATACTGCTTAATGGTCTACTAGCTACGGATCTTGATTTGTGTGAGATAATGGTTCTCATGGTGGAATGGATGGAATCATGGGAAGGGATATTGGGGACTATAAAACTTGAACATGATTTGTTGCTAGAAGTTCTATAGGTTTTGTATTTGTCTTTGAAACAAGCTTTAGGTCCCTAAATAATGGTTATAGCTCTGTAACAAATGAGGATGATTTCTTTGTTGTTGCATCAATGGATGGATCTTTATCTAAGCAATGCACTGGTGGATATGTCTTTGCAGTTATTGCAGGTGCAAGTGGGACTACTTCTTGCTAAGAAGCAAAAGTGATTAGAACTCCTTACTATGTTGTTGCAACAACTAGATCATCTATGTGTGGATATATTGGTTAATACACTAAATCCACTAGGTATGTGGCACAAGTTCTCGATTTACACCTTGTCATGGAAATGGATTTGAATGAAGGTAAGCTGAGATTGGTTTAATCAATTGCTTATTAGATTGGATCCGCTTCTATCTAGGTTGTTGGACCTAGAACTGGTACTTAAACTAGTTATGCCATCAATGCTAGATAAGCTATATCTACTATTTAATGGACATCAATAACTGCTTGTACTCCAACCGATTTTTAAGCTACTGAGTCAACTAGTTACTCTACCGGTGGTGCTTAAACTGGATATGGGAATAAATCTGGATCAAGAACAAAAAATTCAAAATATACTAATTAACATGGGTATAGAACTACTCGTGCTATTGATAGAAGGTATGCTCCTAGTACTAGATCAAGAGCTTATACACATGCTTAAACAAGGTAAACTAGGTATAATGTTATTGGTCCTACATATTGGTCAACGTAATCAACAAATTAATCTATAAGTCAATCTAATATTGCTTCATATGTTGATGCCATCGTTAGATCAAGAGATTAACCTAGGTATGGATCTTGATATGTATCAACTGATTCAACTGCCCTTACTTTTGAGTAAACAACTAGCTTTGATACTCATGCTGGATTTGGATCTATACCAAGGACTACCTAATCAAGGTCAGGATACAAGGCTTAGTTTATTGGATCAATGTACTCACCAATGTGTGCTTCCCCTGCCCTTGTACTTGATTATGCCCTTACCTATGCTACCTTTTCTTATGGTTGTAATTCCTTTTCTTATGCTTACGACTCAACATAATCAAGAAGATCACCTTAATCAACTGTCTTAGTTGACATTGGTTCTAGCTATCCAACTAGTTATTAAGCTATTGGGTAAACTAGGCGAGGAAGTGGTAGGTTCAACGATTGGAATTAAAGACAATACATATTTATTTATTCTCTACTATGTGCTTATATTTATTTTCCATTTGTACAATGACTCCAACCAAAGGGAAGCTTCGTTCATCTTGTGCTCTATGCCTGTCTTCCTCCTCCATCCAAACCATGAATCCAACTAAAGGGGAAGTAGTACTTGAAGCAATACATGGATTAGTTATCAAGATATTATATCACTAGTGGTCAAGTAGCAACAAGAAGAACACGATAGTGAGGAAAATTATACTATATTCTACTAAGGAAGAATCAACAAGCTAGACCATACTACACGTAATAATCCCCTGATTAAATTTTAAGCTCTAAAACAAAGAAATGTACATGTTAGATACTTGAATCGACCCTACCTTATGAAATCCTTACTATATAGTGGTCAACTTCGTTAATGCTAGCTATGGATTTACAAGAAGACATAGATCCGAGATATCAACTCTACCTTTGGTACCTAGCAATTGACTCTACCTTTGGTACCTAGTAGGCATTCATCTCTGTTGTTGTTGCTTCAATGATAATAGCTCCTCATATCCATATGTAGAGCTTGTGGCTTCAAGGATGATTAAATTATGAACATATAAATTACCTGGAACCCCCTTAATTCCTTTTTATTTATGATGGAACATTTAGAGAGTGATCAAGCCCTCTAATTCTACTGAGCAATCCTATAAATTGCAACAAGATTTTGAAGCCTACGTTTTGGTTCCATTCGAGCAAACTTGGGTAGTTGGATTTTTGGTACAAATTTGGACAAAGCACTTAAAGACAAAAAATAGACTTGTAGAGTCTTTTCTATCACTTTAAAGCACATAGGATTTCCTCACCTCAAAGAGATCTTTCCTCATAGTCAAATGGTCTTTTTTTCTACGAATATTGCTATGAGAATAGGTTTCTCTCTCTAATTTTTCTTCCTTCCTTATGTGAGAGCTCTTCCCTTGCTAGAAAAGTGGAAAAGGGCATTGTTGTACTCAATTGTAACTAGTTCTGTTGAGAAGAAGTATACCTTGACAACTTGCCCCTCTGTTTAGCAAGTCATTTCTGTTTGGGTGCCCGAAGATGTAAATTGATTAATAATTTACCCCAATTTACTTCTTCCTTGGCTTCTCATGTCGGTTGTTCAAACCCTCCTATAGGCCTCTCTTATATCTTTGGGCATGTTTAGTATGCTATTGTTTTTCCCACTAATCGTCTACCCAATTTTAACAATACAAAATTTTGAAATTATGTCACATTGAATTTTAGTTTCAAGAATAATTAAATATCATAGAATTTGATATTATATTTTACTTGGATTCCTTGTAAAACCATAGGTGTCATGTTCTAAATAAGAAATTCCTCTCTTTTGGTGCGTCATCTGCTCTAATCAAGGTCGGTATTCGATCTTAGGCTCTTAGGAAAGCAATTCACTCACACATGGGATTTGTGCTCTGCTTTGTAATGGATCAATATATTGATGTTTACTTGGGTTCCAGACAAACAATAAGATGCCCCTACAAATGGTCACTTCTCTCCCTATCTACAATGTTTGTTGTCATAACATATAATGGAAATCAAACATAGAAAGACAAGCTCATTATTTCGAGGATGCCATGCCTATAATATTTTATTCATAGTTTACTTGTTTTTTTAGGATTTTCAAAGAGAATGCCTAGAGCAGTAGTAGAAACATATGGAAACAGAGAGACATAGAGATATGATGCAGTGCCAAACATATAAAAACAATCTCATTATTCCGAGGATGCCATACTTGCAAGATTTTGTTCATAGTTTACCTAGGTTTTGTTATTTTAGAAATACGTCAATTGCAGATTTCCTCATCCCATAGATGTGGAGGCTTGTGCCCCACTCTCTATTGAATTCCATATTCATTTACATAGATCGATGTTGGTCCCATTGACAAGAAATTTACATAGATTCCATATATGGACGCTTTGATTCCATCTCCATCTACATAGACGAGCGTTGCCTTGTTTAACTAAAACATGGTATTTCCAAAAGATCAAACACCTTAAGAAACCGCTCATCTAAATAGATCACAGCTCAACACACTGATGTTTTACATGGTTAAAACCCTCAGAGAGGGAAGCAATCCACGACTTCATCCAAATAGCTACTTGAGGTAATATATTAATGCAAAAGGATAAATATTTTACATATGAGTTTCTCACAATTGATCATCAAGCAAATGACCCTCCACACTCTTTAAATAAAGATCATGGACCAATCAGGTGCTAAGCAAAGGATCAATTGTCACTAAGACCGAGGTGAATATGAACCGTTGGATCACTCTATGTCTAGAACATATCATGATCATCAGATTACATAAGTACAAATGCATACTAATGCATATTAAAGAAACGCACTCATTATATGCAAATATTTCAAAGCAAGTGCAATTATTATTTACTTTCATGGAGTGCATTTAGTTTCATGAACTGGAAGTGGTGGTGACATTTATTTAGATTTTGGCTAAAATTAGTCCTAGGTCTATTAAGGTAATGTTTACTGTTTATAAGATGAGCATTCAGTAGTAACAATTGGGAGTTGGGGCATCATTTTCTTATATACATTGCTTTATATGGATGCTTCATGTTTTATATGTATTATATTTTCATGCTTCTAAACAATTCCCATAATGTATGGGCAATTTAATTTTAATTTCCTTCGATCTGGAGTTATGCTTATGCAAACCAATTGTGTTGGGGTGAATTGATATCCAACGACATCATTTTTTTTAATGTTTTGAATCCATGTTCCACCACTATGTGGCCTTTTGAATTTTAATTTTTTTATTATCTATGAACCTTAATTTACTTGATTAAAGTTCATGGTTCACTCAATTATGTTAAGGTTCTATGAACTACTGTATGGTTGAAATGATGAACTCAATTTACTTAAGCAATCCTTTTAACTTGTATTTTTCTCTATGAACCTTAATGCATTGAGATTTATAAATGTATTCTTTTACTTGCGTTAATTTCACAAAATAAAAACGAGCCAAATCTACAAAAATTCATGTATAGGGTGGAAGATGCATTAGGGACTAGGGGATTCCCCACCATAATCAACAAGGTCAAGTCATACTCCATGACTTACGAAAGACTGAGATACTTCAATAAACCCTAGATCAAACTTGTGGAAACCCTACCTCATGAACCCAAGATCTCTTCATGATCAAGTGCCTATAAATAAATGATCACCTGCTCATGTTCCTCGAGGAAGCATGTAAAATGCCTTTGGATTTTGGGGCAATAGACCAACTCTTATCCAAGCACAATCAATTTTAGGTCATACTCCATGGACTTATATAATTCTGTTACATATTGATAGTGTATTTTAATGACATAATTATATGTGTCCTCCAAGTATGACCTAAAACTACTTGTGCTTGGCTAAGAATTGGTCTAATGCCTCCCCTCAACACACACACACACATATTAAGCATTAAAATACACTATTACTATATAATAGAGTTATATATCATCATAGGATTTTATTAATGATAAAGAAAATATTGCATAGTCTAGAATATATGTGGAATTACAAAGAAAATACAACACATAAAGCTTTCACTGGCTAATACAAAAATGGAAACCTGAATCTCTTTGAGCCTTTTGTCTTTTCATAATCTGCCTTATCCTAGAGCTTTTCTATGTTCGTGCAATCTTGAAAACTTTTTCTCCCCCCAAATTGCTTGATCCTTGCTCAATGAGTCACATCCTCCTTTTAAGTATGTTCCTTATGTAACAACCCAAAATACTCTTAATTTAACTGTAAATAAAAACATAGGAAAGCTAAATTAAATATTAAAATAATAAATAAATAAATAAAATATTTAATTGAATTTAATTCAATATTAAAGAAACACTTGTTACCACCATGAATGAGATGACTATGACTAGTAATATTAAAATAATAAATAAATAAAATAAAATTTGTTAATTAAAACTAATAAAATATATTTAGTTCAAATACCAAAGAAAAGAGAAAATCTTTAAAAAGGAGGAGGATTGGAGGGGAAGTGCATTCTATTCTTCTTATATTATGAAGGGATATAGGAATGGTTATGGAAGGTAAGAGAATAGATCTAGCTACGGTTTATTGGTTGGGGGATCGGGGTCTCTCGGTGCTTCATTGGGGGGTTGGTTGGGTGGAGAGTCATCCCCCACACGTTGTTTTTCTTCATTGCTTGAGGTGATCTGAATGTACAATCTTTCGATAACTCATTGGATTAACGGTATGCTTTCTCCCTTGTTCCATTAAATCATCATGCTGATATATTAAATGTTAGATCTACTTGCTCATGAATTTGCTTTTAGTTAATTTTTATGAAATATTGATTTTCTAATAAATTTAGTCCTTAAGGCCCGCTGGGCCCTTACATTTGGTATCGGAGCAAAGGTTTCTAACCCTAGGACTTATGGACCTTTTCCATATTTGATGGATCTATATGAGTCTAGTATTAAAATAGATTTAGAATAAAATAAAATTGTAGATAAATTTTGAAATTATAGATTTGAAATAATACATTGAAATGAGATCCCACCAATCCCTTTGATTCTTTGGAGGGATAGAATGGGATTGATCTAACGATGGAGAAGTAGCAACCACTAGAGATTCATTCTCTTCTCAAGATTCAATTTAGCAATTTAGACTGATATATCGCTCTCCATAATGCTACCACCACTACCACTTCATTCTTTAGAGAAGAATATGAAATGATTGCTTTCAACATGCGTGAAAAGTTAATTTTATACCAACACATATTATGAATTCCCTCCTCATCCATATCTCTAAGATGTGACCAAGCTGCCCTATCTATTCTATTCATCTCTATTGAAGAGGAATGTTCACTAGCCTCGATCGTTCGCTAATAAGATAACTGAGAGAGAATGAAGCTTTATTGAGTTAATCCAACTTGAATCCATTGTTCATCTAATCAATCCCACCCACAACCTTCAATCTATGGTCTTTGTTCACTAAAAAAAAAGAATTCCCCTTACTAGCTTAATCTCATAGCTGCAATTTGGTTTTTTTCATCAACTGGAACTAGCTCTATTGATTGAAATAGAGAGGCTTTGCGTTTTCATAAAGTAGCTTAAAGTTTTGGGTTCCAGGAAGATTCAAGATTGATGCTACCTAATGGACTACAATTCCTCCACCAATGGTCTAACTGTGTTCCATAGGTGCCATTATTGCTTTAGCAGGAGCTGCCGCTAGTATTGGAAATGCTACATACGAGATCACACATAACATTCTAACTACTAGTGGCATGTTTTCACCTCCTACTTATTCATTTCATTTGTATCTGTTTGGTTCATACGTATGGTTCTCACTAGTATAAAAATATGGATTAGGGTGAGATATATAATTGCAACAAAGACAAGGACGATAGCTTCCATTACTTACCAAAAACTATATGCAAATTCAAATTAATAACTATTGCTTAGGGCTGTGGATTCTAGTGGTTCTTAACAACAATGTCTATTTCTTATAAATGAAAGTCAACTATTCAAATCCTACCTTAATCATAGTGGTGAAGGTAAGTGCATGGTGGTGTAGGTGCTTAAGCGAGGGTTCCAACATTTGACGAACAAGGATTGATACTTATTCTATCTCCCTGGTGAACATATTTATTCCCTTCCTAACGGTATAAGGAGTAGAAATAGTACAATCTGATTCTTTTTGATACCTCTATTTGATATATTCTCTATTTATGACACTAGAGCTGACGAGGCTGATGACAACAACACTTAGGTCAATCCATATCGATGCCAAAGATAGGAAATACTAATATCATGGGTAAGCGCTTCTTATATCCCTAGAAAGATTTCAACGAAAGGGAAAACAAAATACTTCCAAAGACGGTCGAGGGAAATCTTCAAGGCTAGGGAAAATCCAACTTGCATAGTAAAGGCCTAAAGGTCCTCGATATAAATTCCCCTACATTGTAGATATAGGGAGGGATGGTTCAATTTCAAGAGGGATCGAGTTCAGGAATAAATCAACTTTCCTCCACTATAGTGCGGACTAAAAGCACATGAAAATTCAAAATATTATCCCCATTCGATATCACAGGTAATATCGTGATAATATGTTGTTGTGTGATTCGATGAAGGACAATTTATTGTGCACAGTCAAGCCTCTTCTCACCTGTGCTTGTTGAAATTCCAGTTGACCCCAGCAAGGCTCACTATCGATGAGAACGAAACCTTAAAGTCATCTGCCATATTATTTTACCTAATTCAGATTTGGTTGGTTCAATTGGATTTGAAATAAAGGATGGAATTTTGTTTGCAAACCGCCTATAATCCGAAGTATTGTGGGTTAATTTCTTCACGTTGGCTGTGTTTGTTAAATTCGTAATAGTGGGGCTAAATAAAAATAATAGGGGGTGTGCTAACTAACTAATTAATACAAATATGATGACATCATTATTGGTTCAATTGAGCCCCTATATGAACATTCAAGTGTAGAATTTGTGCAAATATTGCAGGAAACTTGTTTTTCAATGATTTATGTTCAATGAGCATGACCTGCCCCTAAAGAAACTTGACAAATTCCATGCTCAACTTCAAGAGCTCCATAGAGAGAAGAATGATACACTTCATTTTTTTTTACTATGTTAACACTGTGCATGCTCTTTCGTTTGTCACGAGGTCACTTTTCTTCACATTTGGGAATTATATACTTCGTGATTTAGTTGTGCCATTGTAGATTGAACCATGTGCTATCAAAGTTGTTGAATAAACATATACACACTAAATATCAGGTGAATGCATATATTTTCATTGATGTAAGAAATGGATATTCGATCTAGATCTTCGGCCATTAGGTCCCTCCAATAAAAAACCATGGAGATGAGAAGAAATGTTAGCAGATCCATATGTGGACGTAAATAGATCCTTTGATGTCAATTTGAATTCTCACCTTGATCTAAACTCATCTGCAGATATGTTCACTAAAATGAATAGTTTGGAATATGCATCTTTTGTTGCTTCTTGCTGATGAGTTTAATTATGTGCCAAGGATCTACATTGTACCACTAGTGGAAGATAAGTTGACTCATATTGAATCAAGGTCTCTAGATCAATCTATCGATAAGATTTGAAATATATTTTTAATCACCAATTTCTGTTCATTCAACTTAGCATCACATCTTTGTGTTCTTCCTCGATGGATACTCTAGGTTAAAAAAAGAATATCTTCAATCGGTAGTAATACAATTACAGGGAGACAAAACAACAACAACTGAAAAGAAGGATATAAACAATATAAATATGATGAGATAATTGGAATAATGATGGTCCATTATTCCAATACTCTTTCTTCAATCAAATCTATTTTATTTTGTGACACTCGAGCACTCAACCACTCTCATTACACTCTTGCCCATATGAAGAGAATTGAGAGCTACAATTCAAATTAGTCTATTGAGTCTATGCATCAATGGAAATTAAATCCCTTCATCCCATTAAAGAAGAATCTATTACACAATTCACAAAATAACATAGATTTGTTATCAAATTAAATTTGCTTGATCCAACTACAATTTATTTTCTCGTTTACAATCGAAAAGAGGCAGTCCAGGTTTTGATGAGACTGGTTGGTCATTTACATACAAAATTGTTTTGAGGAGGTTTGGGATTGGAAACCATGACATCCCCTCTCCATTGTGCAATATACCTATCCATGCACTCTATTCCAAGATACCACTTCACACTAAATTATATGAAAAAGCAACAAGTCTACAAGTGGATTCTGATGGGGATTGGAGAAAATAAAGGTGAGAGTTTGATTCATCAAGCTTTACTAGTGAATATGTGTCTTAAGTCTATTAATATTGTCAAATTAAACAACATTTAGGATAGGTGTTTAACAAGAGGCACTTTTAGATCCATTTTGGAAAATGCGAACAATATCATTCATCAACCGAAGTGGAATTGGTGAAAGAATCATTCTTAACGCATGACTGGATAACTTGGATATCTATATCTTCAGCATCTTCAATTGACCCATATGAAATTCTAGGCAAAGACTCAAGTGTTAGTCTAATTTTGTCTTATGTAGGGTAGTCATTATAAAATTGAATTTCATCCTTTCATTTTCCCATTTACAAATTGTAACTAGCCATGAATATCCATCTTATAACTGCTCCTATTATTGTTAAATCTCACGGTCTTACAAACATTTTTCATCCACTATTTCAACTTTCAAGGAATTGGTGTAGCATCTGCAGAAAGCTACAACCAAAGAATTTGAAAGTGGATTGCTTCACACAAGTGATTTAGGAGTCATTCATGTTGATAGATACCTTGAGAAAAATGATAGATCAAAATAAATTATCATATCAGGGAGTGAGAATGCTAGCAACAATGAAGTTGAGATTGTTGTTTATGGTCCTCCAGATGTACTTGAAGCTACAAATGTAGGGAAACCTCATGATTATTGGGGCGAAACCCCTTGTACTTTGGTGAAGGTGAAATTGTTGAAGAACAATTAACTCCCAAAAATACCATCAACCCCTATCACATAATATGGCTCCTCGAATTGTTGTCTTTGAGACATACAAAAGACTCCAACAAGGGAAATTCGAAAATATCTTTTCTTTAGGATATATCTAAAGCTTTAGGCACAATCTTTCATGGAACTATAAAAAGAATTGGAAGTCTCCTTATATAATTACAACATTAATGATCTCCAAATTAACAACCTCACTTATTTTTCAAAGATTGCCAATAAGCTTTGGTTTAGTTTCTCGAGGAATTGGATGTTTTTTTGTGCAATGAAATAGAAATCTTACTATATATTGTTTATACTTTACAATATATATTAATTTTGATCAATGTGGATAATATTGCATCTCAACACAAGAAACAAAATCAGACATTTAACTTATTTGTTGTGTCTAGTAGAACCATAATTGGTACCCAAAACCTTTCTTTTGGTGCATTGGATTTTTGTGTATTTCTCGTGTTTCTAGTAGAGACAATGCCAGTGGGATCCAAAAATTTCAACATCGAAGATTGTAATTATTTTGTGTCTATCGATTTTTGTCCCATAGATGGGAATTCTTATATCATTAAAGTAGACTAGTTTAAATTGATGGTGTTGAATGTTCATTCATAGGTTGATTTTCCACACTTGAGTTGCTCTCATTAGTAATATATTCCATTTGACTTGTTGATTCTAAGATAAAAGGGGTATTCTGGTAGGGAATTCTTACCTTCTTACCTTTGTACAAAAAGTGGTTTTGGTATAATGACCTGGTGTGCTTGTGGTTACTAATGAACATTGCATTGGACTATAAACATTGTTTTCAATCTGTCTTTCTACATGCACATTCAATAGAGAGGATAACTTGGAGAGGTGTACAAGAAGAAATGCAGGGTCAATCCATGTGCAGTCATTTCTATATGTGCCACCTTTATACAAGCCCTATATTAGTTTATTTGAATTTTAATGAGCCTTCTCATTTTATGGCATGTTACATTATTTATTATGATAAATAATTGCTCTTTGACCCCATTGGAAACACTAGATTCCCTGTTACAACCATTACAAAACTATCCATCTTTGACATATGCCTTTCCTAATCAAGACAATTATGCAAGAAAGCTCTCAATTTCTTCTAAGAATTCTTCAACAAGAGTTGTCATTGATTATATTAAGTGAGCTCTTGACCTTTTTGCTATCTTATAGTAGATTTGGGAAGCTGCTTTCCCATATAATAGGTACTAATTAGATTTATAAAAATAGTATTTTTATCCATCTTTCTTTCTTGGTACAACCTATAGTTTATTTGGTGCCAAATAACTTAAAATTTCCTTGATAATCATAGTACAAATTTGTCACTGAAGACATTGTTGTTTTATGTATCATAAAATAAAGGTTATAATATGGCCATTAGAGGCATTGGAATTAATCTTACATTAATGTTGCATTCCATATGTTTTTGGCCTCAAACTCAATTTGGTTGGAATATCAATGACCATGAGTTTCTAGTATTATGTGTTGCTAATGAATATTATACTAAGAATCCTCTACTTGGAGGTAATTTGTACACCATAATGGGCATTGAACACCATTTTTCATTTAGGGTTTTGTACCACTTATCGATTCATGCATTTTTATTCCTTTTAGCATGTTACATTTTGGTTATGTTACATTTTTTTTTGTAACTAGGGGAATCGACAACTGGGATGGGGTTGGTACTCGCGTGACATGGGGTCCAGGGGTCCAATCCTATCCACTACCACTATACCCCTACGTGCAACCACACAACCTAAAATCATGGGGCACGGGTAAGCCAGGGTGATTTGAACTAGTGACCTCCATTTACAACATGTCCTTCATATCAAGCGAATCGCTAGTTGAGCTATACCCCTACAGGCGGTTACATTTGAAATGAGTCCTATGCAACATTTTAAAGATAGTTGCTTCAGCCTAAGGAATACTTCTTTATATTTCATAAAATACATAATATGGATTCATAATTATCATTTAGGATGCATGGCTCTGAGGACGTCGCCTCTTCAATAGAGGAAGAAAGGTAGCACAATGATTTTTGGGATAGAAAGTTGTTCGATTTTTGTTAAATAGGATCCCAACGTAACTAGATTGGTATCCAAATTTTGAATTGACATAGAAACTGTGCATACATACACTACTTGTCATTGATTCGATTTAATTCATGAACCATCTCATTAATATGAACATTACTTAGACATGCTTTCCATAGTTCTTTAGCTTTAGCAAATAAGTGCAGAAAACTATTGTAATTAGGATAATATCGCTGGATCCAAATCTTGACTCGGGGAAACAAAATCATTGCATATCCATAGATGACATAGAAATCCATGAGTGATACACCATTGATTAAATTTGAGGTGAGATCTAGTAGACATATAAAGTGCATAGTCATGACATTTGCATCTTGGTATAGATACTTGTTATAGGAGAAAGTGACATCAAATTCTAGGTTATAACATAAGAGTGGGGAATTTTGTTAATTTTCTCTTATGTCCGAGCTTATATTTCTGATCTACTACTTTCAATACAAAACCAAGATTCACATATAGAATTAAATTAAATTTCAGATGTGATTGTATAAGCAACAATACATAAACTCAATTAACTGTCTAACATGCACGACAAAACTGGAACCAAACACATATAAACACAATGATTTACCCTATAAACCCCAATGGGGAAAACCAACAAACTTGGATTTCTATAATCCGAGCCAAAGAAATAATAGAAATATTATAATCAACTTTATTGTATACACATACAAACTTGATTCCTTGGAAGGCGTGCTAGATCTTTGGGTGAAATCTTCAATTACTGAACTTTCTTTGAAGGAGTGCACCCCTTTGACACACATGTGACCAATCTGGCAAGTGCACCCTTTGTCTACTTTGATATCTGATGTAATCAAATATGTAGCTCTATCTAGGGAAGTGCACCCCCTCTCAGTCTCTGAAATATGCACCCCTGTCTTCGTTTTCTCTCTTAGCCTCAAAATAATTCGCCCCCACTCTATGGAATGCACCCCTCTCTCACTGCTCTCTGTCTGCTCAATAGAAATCCCCTCTAACTGCCACTTTGTCTCTGAATTATTCAAAGCACCCTCTCATCAATATATGAAGAATGTGCCTCAAGGTTCTCAACCCTCTCAGCTTCATGTATGCACCCTCTCTCACAGAATTGCGTCCTTGCCTCAAGAAATGCACCCCTCTATCAAAAGTGTGCCTCACCTCTTTGGATCTTCAATTCCTCAAGACTGCCTTGAGTGCCTTTTCCTTTAACCCCTTCCTCCTTTTAATACTTGTAGTTGCTGATTAGGGTTTCCAAATCCCTAATTTGAGTTTCATGCAAAATTACACTTTCACATTAAAAATAACACCACCACATTAAAAAATATCGCATGCAAAAGGTAAAAGTCTCAGGACTCGTTGCATGCTTCCACCACTAAATCCATGCTAAATGGTAGAGTGTTTCTCACACCCTACATCCATTCCTACTTATATAATGTACGTCCATGGAATGCATGAGTGCATGAAGGACATCTTGATATACAAATATCGACACTCCCTCTTAGCAAGGGAAGTCCTCCTAGCACCTGGATCTATCACTCTCTTTTCTATTGCAACTGCTCCCTCTGAATTGGTTGCATCTGTTGCACTCTGATATGATAATCCATGAGCTGCCTCCATCAATGTCCCCTCTAGGAAAACCTCATGCTCTAGACTCCCTCTAGAAATCTGCTCCAAACTCTCTCTGAAGCTGTCCATAGGCTGATCCACCACCCAGTGCCTCACTCTCTTGCTCTGAGATGTCTCATCTTGCTCCTGAGACTTTATCCTAGTCAAGTCGTACCGGCTGACCCTATTGACATAACTGGAAGAAGTAGCCTCTTGTTGACTCCCCTGAACTGAGGATTGATTTCTCGACATCACTTCAATCCTTGGAGCATCTGCTCTCTGTCTATCTCAGACATTGATGTAGATTTTGATATGCACCCAGAATCTCTTGATGCAGGCTGGCAAGGCACTACGTACTCCTGATCCACCCTATCACCCATAAACACTGGATCAACTGGATCCACTCCCAATACATAGGTAAATATGTGTCCTCTCTTGAACAACACCACATACTTCACATCCTCCAAGGCGAGAAATGAGAGTTGGTTATCCTTCAGCCTTGGAACATAGAGTACTCCTGAAACCTCTAGAAGCTCTCCAAACTCAAGTATGAACCTTACTTGTTTATAATGTCCCCAAATTTTTGTTATGGACCACTGCATTGGAATAGGGGAATGCATTGGCCTAAGTCACTTAGTAAAGTCATGAAAAATGATCAAGTTGGTGGCGTGGGTCAAATATTTGTATAGTTGATGTCCAAATTGTGAAATGATGCAACATTAGGAAAAATTGGACAAGAAGGGCGCATAAGAAGGTTAAGTTGGGCCCCACATGAGTTGTAACTCCCTCAAATTCAAATTCTAAGGTATCATTGGACATAATTGGTCAAGGAGGGCGTATTAGTGGTGGAGTGAGTCCAAATATGTGGCGTAACTCCCTTCCAAGGTGGAAGGAATCCTCTCATGAAGGCATCTCATGGGTTGTAACTCTTCGGGCTAAAAATAACAAATGTATGACAACCTATGGCATCTATGAAAAATTATGAGAAGAATCAAGTCCTATGACAGCTTATGACAGCCCATGACATGTTGCAGGTCCTAAATTTAGCCAAGGAGGGCACTAGAGGAGAGGGGCGGGCCCACCTGCTAGTGTAACTTCCCCAAAATCAAGTTAAGCCTCTCTAATTCGAATTTAAAAGGTAGATGAAGTTATTATTTGGAAAAATAATATTAGAGAGGAAGTAAATGATTTCCAAGGTGTCATTCTCTCATAAAAATAACATTTATTAATATTTGTGAGAGAATTCTAGAATGAGGGGGAAATGCTCCATGGATATTTATAAAAACGGTGAAGGAAAACGTGAAGGAGCTTTTGGTCCTTTTAATTTTGGTATTGTATATCCATTGAGCTTCTCAAGCTTGGGATATGTGCCCCTTTCTATATAACTAGTTTTGGTGGTGAAAGTTTCCACCCTAGCTAGCAAGAGAAGAGAAATCACTCAGATTTCTCAATTGTGCTTCATGTGAATCAGAGGTGAGAAGGAACCACTCAGATTTATCAAGTGATATTCAATGAGGAATCTTGTTCTATTTTTTGTTTGAATTCATCTACAGGTGTTTCGAATTTCAAGTTGTAGCAGCAGAGGTTTGTGGTGTTTTTCTAGCATTTTGGTGTTAGAGTTATGGGTTCTTGCTTGAGGAGGGTGCACCATTGGATCCATTTTCACTTGAAGAGATTATTATTTGGAAATATATGACTTCTATGTGATATAGGGCACAATTTGGGAGGATTCTCTATCATTTCGAGGTGTTTCTTGTTGATTTAGAGCTTGGATCGATGAAGGAGGGCTGGAATGAAGGTTGCGATTTAGACACTTCTGAGAATTTATGGGATGTGAGACCTGTTACATTGCATTAAGATAATTGTTTCCATTGGGAAACGCTTTTTTTTGTTGGTTGTGGAGCCAGATCTTCTAGTCTCATAGATGATATTGTATTAGCCGTGTTTGTACCCCAGTTCTATATGATGTGTAGGTGGATTGTACACTCACCCCAGCGGGGGGGTGTGGGGGGGCATCGCCCCCCCACGGGGTTCTAGGGGGGCCCATCCCCCCTGGCTGGGGGGTCTGGGGGCTAGCGGTCCCCCGGCGGGGGTTCGTGGGCAGCGCCCCCGAAGAAAATTTTTGGGGATGTTTTCGCCAGCTGTTTTGCGGGCCCATGGTTTTGGGTATCCCGTGGTATTTTCCCATTGTATTTCCCTTATAAAAGAAAGACATTGTAATACGGCTAGGGTTGATGTATTAGGCTTTATGCATTGTAAATATCTTTGAGATCTGGAGAGAGACTGTAAAATAGAGAAGAGGAAGTGCAGCGGTTGTGCTACAGGTTGTATCCCTTCGACTTGCTGGACGGTAATAATAATAAGGACTGGCAAATTCAGTGTGGACGTAGCCCAAGTTGGGTGAACCACGATATATCTGTGTCTCTCTTGTAATGTGTATGTGTGATTATATTTGCATTTCTGTTTATTGTTATTGCTCTGCGATCCTGTTTTTCTAACATTTTTTTCATTCAAAAAGGTTTCCGTATGCCCAAGATATCATCATTTTACTGAATCTACTATATTTGACATCTCTTCTAGTGGAGGGGCACACCTCTACATTTCTATATCTGTATTTCATGGATTTAGAGTTGCTGTAAGAGCCATATATTGTTGTAATCAGTATATTTACTGTTTCCATACATTCATAATAAATATTTACATTGCCTTTCATCATATGGTGTTCAATGTTCAAGTTTATGGATGATTTATGTGCAAATATGCTAGTATGGTTAAGCAATCTTAAGAAAACGTGTATAAAATTTCATATCAGCTCCATGAATTCTATTAGTAAGTTATTTGGGTTGATTTGGGAGTTTCAAGTTCGAATTGGATCTATTTGGGAATATTTGGGCTGATTAGGAAGTGTTTGGACCGAGTTGGAATTAAAGACCCTCATTGTAGTGAAATTCGAGCTAGTCTTTTTAGATTTGAATTTATGCTTATGGAGTTGTGCAAGATTGATAAAATATGAAATAAATATCATTATCTACTGTTATATTGGGCCAAGAACTCCTCTCCTTGATTTGGTGATCTGATTAGTACCTTCCATGCTTCAATATTGATGATAAATAGGTTGCATACAAAGTGTTTGACGAAATTCATGAACCAGACTTAATAACTAGCCACCTAAATTTCATATTAGATCTGATTTGGCTATATTAAAGTGGTATAAATCATATTTTATGGGTTGTACCTCATTATACAAATCCAAATTATATATCTATTCCTCCATTGTTGAACAAGAGCATCTCATAAGACCACATAAGCCACTGTTTGGGATAAAGTGGAAAAATCAACATAATAAAAGTTAAAACTTGGGGTTTAGTATTCCTAATTTGTAATTGTGGATATTACACTGTCTCACTCCCTTTACTACATGCATTATTCCCTCCACACTGTGTACAAGCTGATCTAAACCAATCTCTAATAAGAGGAATGCATCTCATCTCCCTGTCATGTGGCTACAAAACCCACTGTTAACTATCCGCTTCTCATCAACCTCACTCTTAGGTTCATTACTATCACAGCTTGATACAAAAGAACAAAGGGAGAACTCTTTATCGAACTTAGCAGTGAAATATTATGTCTCAAAAGAGGTTGCAACCTGTCCCTCTTTCTCCTTCTTTCCCTTCTTATTGTGAGGACATTGGCCCACATAATGGCCAAAATTGTTGCATGCATAGCAACGGATATTTCTCAGATCCTTCACACCCTTCGAAGTAGATCATCCTATGAAGTTATTCTTACCTTTTCTCTTGATACTAATCACAAGTGCTATGTCCTCCTGATCATCATCACCAGTATTATGGTTTGACTGACTCAATCACAATTTCAACTCCTCTTGAGTGAAATCATCCCACAATCTATCCCAAGTGGGAAGATTCTCCCTAGAGATGATACATCAAACAAAGGTTTCCCATGGCTTGGAGAATCCTTTCAAGGATGACCTCACCATCTATGCATATGAAATATTTACCCATAGTGCAACAAATTCATCATGAACTTGAGTCACTCTAGTAAGATATGTTGCAACTGGCTCATCCTTGAGCATCTTGATACTCCGAAGTTTTTTCTTGCAACACCATCTTTCGATTTTCATTGCCGCTCTAGAAAATATTCATTAATGCTTCCCACATATCATAGGCATGAAACTTTCCACTCACATGTGAAATCATATGATCAATCATGGAATCCAGAATGATGCACTTGGAATTCACCTTCCTCTTGTTGTATGCGGCCAAATTAGTTGCATCTACTGAAACAATAATGGGATATTGGACAATATCCCACAACTCAGTATCTTCCAACAACAATGTGATTCTTTCCTTCCATGCACTGAAGTTGGTTGACCCATCCAACCTATCTTCAAACCTCTACCCAGTCGCCATGACCTTGAATATCTCAAGGTGTGTGATTCAAACTGATTTGATGATCATTGTGCAATCACCACAATACCACTGTGCAATCTCTGCAAAAATCACTGTGTAACCCCTTGGTTTCTTTCGGAGACGATGCTCTAATACCATGTTAATTTTCTCTTATCTCTAATCTTATCTTTCTAATCTACTACTTTCAATACAAATCCTAGATGCACATACATAAGTAAATTAAATTTCAGATTTGATTGTATAACCAACAATACAAAAACTCAATTAACTGTCTAACATGTGCAACATAAATAGAAACCAAACACACATAAACAAAATGATTTACCTTGGAAACCCTAATGGGGAAAACCAACAAACTTGGATTTCTATAATATGAGCCAGAGAAATATTAGAAATATTAAAATTAGCTTTATCATATACACAGAAGAACCTGATGCCTCGGAAGGCGTGCTAGATATCTAGGTGAAATATTCAACAACTGAACTGTCTCTGAAGGAATGCGCCCCTCTGGAACATGTGTGACCAATCTGGAAAGTGCCCCCTCTGTCTGCTCTAATATTTGATGCAATCAAATCTAGATATATGTATAGGGAAGTGCACCTCTTCTCAGTCTCTGAAAGGTGTGCCCCTGTATTTCTCTGCTCTCTCAGACTCAGAAGAATGTGTCCCCTACTCTCTAGAATGTGCCCCTCTCTCACTGTTGTATGTTTTCTCAATAGAAATTCCCTCTAACTATCACTGAGTCTCTGAGTGATTCAAAGCACCCTCTCATCAATCTATGAAGAATGTGCCTAACTGTTCTCAACCCTCTCAATTTTAAGTATGCACCCTATCTCACAGAATTGGTCCCTCACCTCAAGAAATGCGCCCCTCTATCAAAAGTGTACCTCACCTCCCTGTCTCATCAATTCTTGAAGACTGTCTTGAGTGAATTTTCCTTTAACCCCTTGCTGCTTTAATAATTGTAGTGACTAATCAAGGTTTCCATATCCTTAATTTGAGTTGCATGCAAAATCACACTTCTGCATTAAAAATAATATCACCACATTAAGAAATATTGCATGCAAGCGTCGCATACAAAAGGTAGAAGTCTCAAGACGCTCTGCAGGCTTCCACCATTGAAGCCATGCTAAATGGTAGAGTGTTTCTCACACACTACATCCATGCCTACTGAGATAATGTCCCTCCATGCAAGGCATGAGTGCATGAAGGACATCCTGAGATACAAATCTCAACAAATTTCAATAGTAAAATTATATTTTTGGTGAGGAATAAAGGATGCATATTAAGTCGAAAGAACTCTTTGTGTACTATTGGGTATAATAGTTCTTATAATGATTTAAGCTAAGGGTTTTCACAATTGATGCACTAGTAATATTTGTAGAATTCTTGTTTTCAAAATTAGAATGCATTGCTTTAGCTATAGATGGTGTGGATTAATGGAGTATTTGTTAGAAAAACAATATCGCAGAGCAATAACAATAAACAATATGCAAATATAAATCACATAAACACAATACAAGAGAGACACCAATATAATTTGGTTCACCCAAGATGGGATACGTCCACACAGAAATTTCCATTCCTTATTATTATACCATCCAACAAATGAAGGGATACAACCTATAGCACATCCGCTGGAACTTCATCTTCACTCTCTCACAGTCTCTCTTACACAATGATAGAGATCATTACAATGCTACCATACACAGTCGTATTACAATGCCTTCCTTTTAAAGAGGGATTACCATGGGAAAATACTATGGAACACCGAATACCATGGGCCAGTAAATCACCCATTATTAACCAAGTCATGACTATGAAATTACAACATTTTACAACACATTTTTTCCGAAATTTTCGCTATGGGGGCGTTGCCCCCAAACCCCCGCCAGGGGGACTCCTAAAATGTAGTTCTGCCCCCCTAGACCCCCCATGGAGACTATATTGGGGGGGAAATACCCCCCAAATCCCCCCGTCATGTGCTGGGATCCAGACACGACTGAAACACGACCTCTGAATAATGAAGATCAGGCTCCACAACCAACAATATTTTAGTAATGAACTCAAATGAGGAAAAAAATAATAATATGAAATCCCTTTATCCTTTTGAGGTGTTGACTAAACCAATCCCATAAATTATTGTTTATGAAGGTATTTCATGATGAACCCTTTGTAGAGTCAACCTAGATTGGAAACTTAATCATGGCTATGTACTAGATGGGAGCTTGATGATCATTCTATGACGTTAGATGTGATATACCGTACATATTGTTGATTATTCACGCATACTAGTGAAAGTAGTTATGCTTGATTAATCATGGATTTTCATGACATCTTATTGGTTCTATGTGTGCTATGTGTTGAGGCTATTATTACATTCATAATGATAAATACTTACATGTATATTTATTGAATGAATTTATGACATATTATGATGGCACTAGTATTGTTAGAAAAGCAGGATCGTAGAGCAATAAAAATAAACAAGATGCAAATATAAATCACATAAACACAATACAAGAGAGACACCAATATAACATGGTTCACCCAACATGGGATACGTACACACATAAATTTCCAATCCTTATTATTATACCATCCAACAAATGAAGGGATACAACCTGCAACACATCCGCTGCAACTTCCTCTTCACTCTCTCACAGTCTCTCTCACATAATCATAGAGATCTTTACAATGGTACAATATCCAGCCGTATTACAATGCATTTCTTTTAAAGAGTGATTACCATGGGAAAATACCATGGAACACCCAATACCATGGGCCCATAAATCACCCATTATTGACCAAGTCATGACTGTGGAATTACAACATTTTACAAGGCATTTTTTTTCGAAATTTTCGCTATGGGGGCGTTGCCCCCGAACCCTCGCCCGGGGGGGGATCCCAAACTAGTCGCTGCCCTCCCTGTACACCCCATGGCGTTTTTTTTGGGAGGGAAATCCCCCCCAACACCCCCCATCATGGGCTAGGATCTAGACACGGCTGAAACACGACCTCTGAATAAGCAAGATCAGGCTCCACAACCAACATAATATATCATGATGAAGATATAATGATGTGATAATTTTAGTAAGCAATAATTTCCTTTCATAATATTTCCTAATTTCATGACAGGTGCTGACCACATGTGACTATTTATGATTGGCATGCATGAACATCTAGGGTATCACAATGATATGATGACATGATGATTTTGTGATGTTGTGGGGTATTTCATGATATCTTGATTCTTATGATAGCATGTGGATATTCTCTAATTCATAGAGATTTGTGTAATGTCCCCATTTTGACCCCCTTTGTATTAAATCGTAAATGATGTAAATATTGTTATTTGATCATGGTGAGGAGATCAAGGCCAAGGCCCCACCATTTATTTAGCGTTTTATGTATCGGCAATTAAAGAAATAGATGCCTATGGTTCTTGTGCTAGATAGACACAATGTAAATAAGACATCATGTAAATACGAATTTTAATGAGAAACCCACAACTGGCTATGCTATGCAACAAAGAGATGGGGCATGATTCTACAACGAATAGGGAGGGAAATTATTCAAACCCTTGAGCCACTGGTGTTAATCCATGTGTCAATGAGAAAACCCATAAACCCTCAACTACCCATTTTGGGTTATGGACCCAATCATTTAATTCTTCTAGAAATTGGTTGAGGCAGTTAATGCCTTGGGAATGAAGAGGTATGGCAGCCAATTTCGTGTATGGGAAAGCCATCAACCTGGAAAATCGTGTCTTGTCTCATGGGGCAAGAAAACACCCACGAAATGGTGCCCAAAGCCATTCTAAACAGTCAATCTCTCCTCTCTCACGCAGTCTGAACTACTGGGCCTTTTCCCATCACGTTTTTCACCATTTTTCTTGCATTTCCCATGCCTGGGAGCTCGTTTTTGCATTGGACAGCAGCTGGGAGAGAAGGGCCACGATTTGGGACTGTTATGGAGGCCGTTTTTGCCCCAGAATGTCTATGGACGTTTTTCTGAAAACAGATTTGGCTTCCCAGGGTTATCCCCCATCTTCCAGTTTCGTTTTTGGGTTTCTCACTTTTTTCTAAAGCTAATGGAAACCCCATCTTTGGGCATCTCACTGTAAAAACGTTTCAATCATGCCAGATAATTGTGGCCCTGTGGTTATGTACATCCTTGTTTTGATTTGAACCTGTGAGCAATAAAATTGGAGTGGTGGTGGACATAATTGGCTTGAGAAACCTAGTGGGGGAGACAACCTCTCAAGAAGATCAAGAGGGCTTTGGCTACTCTTCTATGCACACCCTGAGAGCACTAGATGGGGAAGGTATGGCTTGAGGGACTGTATAGCAGTGAAAAGAATACTTCCTTGTGCTAGGTGTGTAGGTATTGTGGGTGCCAAGCTAGATAGATCTTGTAGAGGTATCCCTGGCTCTGTGCTTGAGCTCACTAGCTTAGCAATTCTTCCTTTCCATTTCCTAGCAGCCTGATAAACCCAATTGTAGATTGGCTTGGCTCATCTTGGTGTATGCTTGGCTATGTGTGAGTCTGTTGTTCCCTGGTTCCTTGTAGTAATCATGCCCAGCTCGGGGGTGGCAGTTGCATCAAGAGGTTGATAAGCACAACTGGCCTATGGTTGGGTGGAACGTTGCAATTGCATAGCCAGTTGCTTGGGACTACTGTTATAAGATAAGTACTCTCTTGTGTTAACTTTGCATTTATTTATTTGATGAATATTGTGAATGTATTATGGATGTGTCATTGATATTATTTCCGTTGTGTTTTTCTTATAATTACACACTCCATATGTCTTTTATATTATGTAAATGCTTGGTTCAAAGTTATGGGGCTAGATGCCCGGATTTAGTATCACATCCTCTCTATCATGCTGGTATGATGGGAGGGGACGTTACATTTTGGTATCAGAGCTGCTGGTTGCAGCATTGGACCTCTATGGGCCAAATCCAATCACAGCCACATGGGAAGGTCCCTTCCTGATCACCAAAGGTCTCAGCATTGGGCCTAAACAGGCTAAGATGGATAGATTATAGAGGTAAGATCACCTCCTGCTGAGCAGCAGTCATCACTAAAAGAAGGGAATATTTCAAAAATTTTCTTAAGAGTTTTTGGAAATTTTGTTTAAGTCTGTTTCGGGAAGAGTTCGGGAAATCGTTCCGAAATTTGCGGGAGAGTTCCGCGAACCGCCCCGAAAATGCAGAAGGAATTCTCTTCCGAAATTGCGGAAGGAATTTTCTTCCGATATTGCGGAAGGAATTCTCTTCCGAAACTGCGGAAGGATTCCGCGAGTTGTCCCGCAACGCAGAAGAGTTCGGCAAACTGCTCCGAAATAGTGGAAAAATTTTCTAAGTGTTCAACATCGAAAGGAAATTTTCGGAAGGAATTCCCTTTCGAAACTGTGGAAGAGTTCAACGAATCTTCCCGCAACTGCGGAAGAGTTCGGTGAATCTTCCCGCAATTGCAGAAGAGTTCAGCGAATCTTCCTGCAACTGTGGAAGAGTTCCGTGAATCTTCCCGCAATTGCGGAAGAGTTCCGTGAATCTTCCCGCAACTGCGGAAGAGTTCCGCGAATCTTCCTGCAACTGCGGAAGAGTTCCGCGAATCTTCTCGCAACTGCGGAAGGGTTCTGTGAATCTTCCCGCAATTGCGGAAGAGTTTCGCGAACCACCCCGAAACTGCGAAAAGAATTTCCCAGTGTCTTCCGAAACTGCGGAAGCATTCCGCGAATGGCTCCGCAACTGCGGAAGCATTCGCCGAATCGCTCCGCAACTGCGGAAGCATTCGGCGAATTGCTCCGCAATTGCGGAAGCGTTCGGCGAACCGCCCCGCAACGGCAGCATGATTTGTAAAAAAAAAAAAAGCGAGGGCGCTGCCCTCTACCCGCCCTGCAGTGGCCAAGCCCCCTTGACCCCCTTTTGTCCCCCCCCCACCTCATATGTCGTTGATTGTGAGAAGATTCGATGATTTGACAAATTGTCAATATAACATTTTCCCACGTGCATGAAAGTAAGTTATGAATTCTGAGAATATAATGCAGCTAACAATTGTGTGGATGAACACATTCTGTAGAATCACAGTTACAGGGCAGCACTCTAGATAGTACAGTTGGAAAGTTTTGGATTTTGGTTGGGCCAAGAAAATCAACATCATGGATGATGCATAGGATCCCTATGAGCCTGAGACAGATGCCATGGGGGAGAACATACATGTTGAAAATGTTGAAACAGAATCTAATGGGAGAAGAAATCAAGAGACTCCTCCAAGTATTGCAGCCACCATGAGAAGCCTAAGGGTGGAGTTACAAAGCTGTAGAGAAGACAATGAAAGGATGATTAAAGCTCAGGAAGAACAAAATTAGTTGAATGCAGCCATGCTACAGAGTTTGACAGACATCCAAAGGCAAATAAAATCTGGGCATCAGACATCAAATCCAGAAAGGGGTGGGAGTAGCTCTAGAAGGAATTCCCATAAGAGGGCTAGTAGATCAAGAAGAGTTTCTACAGACATAACATATAGTCCAGAAATCTCTTCTAATGAATCATCTGACTCTGAAGAATCCATTGAGGGTTCAAGCTCTTCATCCCGCAGAAGTAAGAGGAAGAAGCACTACAAGAACAATTCACATGGGGAATTTAAGAAGGAAAAACCTCCTACATTTGATGGAGAGGTAAAGTCCGGTCAAGAAGCTGAAGCTTGGCTTCTTGGGATGAATAAGTATTTCCAAGTCCAAGACTACTCGGGAAATATGAAGGAAAGGGTATCCATCTTCAACTTGAATGGAAGAGCATCTATATGGTGGGAACACATCAGGCAAGTAAAGAAGATCAATGAAAGGAAGATTGTGTGGAAACAGTTCAAGAAATACTTCAAGCAGAAGTACCTCTCTGACAGGTACTATGATGATAAGATCAAAGAGTTCCATGAGCTGAGATTGGGACAGTTGACCATGGAAGAATATGCAAACAAATTCTTGGAGCTGCTAAGATATGTCAGGTACATTCGAGATGATAAGGTGAAAATTCAGCGTTTCCTAAGTGGACTTCCCCAGTCATATAAAGATAGAATTGAGTTTGATGAACCTCGAACTCTAGAGGAGGCCATAAGAAAGGCCAAGTATTGCTTTGATCAAAACAGAAGCAAACCAGAATTCCATAAGGCATGGAAGGGTAGGAAAAATGAAAACTTTGATCAAAGGAAGAAGGGGTTCAAGCCTCCTCAATTCCGGAATCAACAAAGGTAACCATCACAAGTTGTGACTAAGCCAACTAGGATGATGGGAGACAAGCCAAGAGATCCAAAGGAGCCAAGAGAACCACTTCAATGTTGGGGTTGTGGAGGAGACCACATGCTTAGGAACTGTCCACATCGGAATGGGAATCCAAATCAAGTTCACAACATCCAGGGAGCTGAAACTGTGGGTGAAGTGGCGAGGACAATCCCTAGAATCTATGCAGCACTAGACAACTGCCAGGAAGATCATCAATCAACTGTGGTTGAAGTTGAAGGTAAGATTGCTAAGCAATCTGTTTCTATTTTGATTGATCCTGGATCTACTCACAGTTATGTCACTCCTAGAATTGTTGAGATTTGTGCTTTCAAGAAATTAAAGCATAGTAAATCATGGTTAGTTCAACTAGCCACTGGAGCCAAGAGAAAAGTTAGCAAAATAGTAGAGAAATGTCCATTGGAGATGGATGGGCTATTCACTTATGCAGATCTGAATATTTTGCCACTGGGTTCCTATGATATTCTCATTGAAATGGATTGGTTAGAAGCACACAGGGTTAAACTTGACTGCTACAATAAGACATTTGAATGCATGGACGAAGAAGGAAACCCGACAGTTGTAAAAGGCATTCCAAAGGTGACTTCTATTAGACAGGTTTCAGCCATGCAGCTGAAGAGGTTTTGTAGGAAGGGATGTCAATTGTATGCAGCTCACATTTTAGAGGCAACAGAGCATGAAACTCTTAAATTGGAGGACTATCATGTATTGCAAGAATTCATGGATGTTTTTCCCGATGAGATTCCAGGACTCCCTCCAAAGAGAGACATTGACTTTACAATTGAACTTGTGCTAGGAGCGGCACCAGTGTCTAAGACACCCTACAGGATGAGTACACCGGAATTGCTAGAATTAAAAATGCAATTACAAGAGTTGCTGGAAAAGAAATATATTAGGCCAAGTGTGTCCCCGTGGGGAGCACTGGTTCTATTTGTGAAAAAGAAAGATGGAACACTCAGGTTATGTATTGACTACAGGCAGTTGAACAAAATCACTGTGAAGAAAAAATACCCATTGCCCCGAATTGATGACCCTTTTGACCAAATGAGAGGAGCAAACGTATTTTCAAAGATCGACTTGAGGTCTGGTTACCATCAGGTAAGAATCAAGGAAGAAGATATTCATAAGACAACCTTTAGAACGAGGTATGGACACTATGAGTTTGTAGTGGTACCATTCGGTCTCACCAATGCACCAGCTACATTCATGTGTCTCATGAATAATGTTTTTAGCAAATATTTGGACAAGTTTGTTCTTGTATTCCTAGACGACATTCTCATCTATTCTAAGAATGGGGAAGAGCATGAAGAACATTTGAGAATGACAAAGCAATTACTAAGGGAGCATAAGCTGTATGCAAAGTTGAGCAAATGTGACTTTTATAAAGATAGAATTCATTATTTGGGTCACATCATCTCCGACGAAGGAATATCTGTAGACCCTGAGAAGATTGAAACCATTATGAATTGGCCAACTCCAAGGAATGTGACTGATGTGAGATCTTTCATGGGCCTTGCTGGTTACTACAGGAGGTTTATCAAAGGATTCTCCAAGGTTGCAAACCCGATCACTTCTTTGCAAAAGAAGGGGATAAAGTTTGAATGGTCACCAAGATGTGAGGAAAGTTTTCAACAGTTGAAGAATCTTCTTACAAGTGCACCAATTTTGAAAATTGCAGACCCAGGAAAAGACTTTGTGGTGTGTACCGATGCATGCAATCAAGGAATTGGAGGAGTTCTTATGCAAGACAACCACGTGATATGCTATGAGTTAAGAAAGTTGAAGGAGCAGGAGAAGAACTATGCTACTCATGATATAGAGCTTGCAGCCATAGTACATGCCTTAAAGATGTGGAGACATTACTTAATGGGAAGAAAATTTGAGTTAAGGACAGACCATTGTGATCTGAAATACTTGTTTGATCAACCAACTTTAAATGCTAGGCAAGCTAGATGGTTTGAATTTTTGTGTGAATTTGATTTTGAGATCAAACACATAAAAGGGAAAGAAAACAAGGTGGCTGATGCACTCAGCAGGAAGGTACATGAAATGCATGTGGCAGCACTTAGTACTTGCCAACCAGATTTGAAGCAACAGATTGTTAACCATATTGTTGAGGATGAAGTGTACGTGCAGATAAAGGACAAATTGCAGCAGTAAGACCTTGGCAAGGAGTATGAAGGCTATCATTTGGAAGAAGGCAGACTTCTTACTTATAAGAACAGAGTCTATATTCCAAATGTGGCAGATTTGAGGAGGATTGTTATGGATGAAATCCATAAAGCCCCATACTCTGGTTACCCAGGATATCAGAAAACAATTGCTACATCAAGAAAATATTATTTCTGGCCAAGGATGAAGAAGGATGTCGCTGAATACATTTCTAAGTGCATGGAATGTCAGCAGGTGAAGAGTGAACACCAACATCCAGTAGGTTTATTGCTCCCAGTGCCAATTCAAGAATGGAAATGGGAAGTAATATCCATGGAATTTATTACAGGATTTCCAATGACTGTGAGACAACATGATTCCATCATGGTTGTGGTGGACAAGTTAACAAAGGCAACACATTTCATACCGGTTAAGTCCACACACAAAGCCGATGCCATTGCAAATATTTTCATGAAGGAATTTTTCAGATTACATGGGTTTCCTAAGGCAATAATTTTCGATAGGGATACCAAGTTCACTTCCAATTTTTGGAAAGGTCTCTTTGCAGATTTGGGTACACAGCTAAGCTTTAGTACCGCATACCATCCTCAAACAGATGGGCAAACCGAAAGAGTAAATCGGGTGCTTGAAGACATGCTCCGCATGTATGTAATGGACAAACCATCCAAGTGGGAGGATTATCTACACTTGGTAGAATTTGCATATAAAAATGGGCAACAAGCATCATTGGGAATGAGTCCTTATGAGGCTTTGTACGGTAGAAGGTGTAGGACACCAGTGACTTGGGATAATCCAGTGAACAAAATTGTACTTGGGCCAGAATTGCTTAAGGAAATGGAACAAGAGGTTGGAAAGATCAGACAGAATTTAAAAACATCCTAGGATAGACAGAAAAGCTATGCAGATAAGCATAGGATCCATAGGGAATTCGATGTTGGGGATCATGTGTATCTTAGAGTGAGATCAAGGAAGAGTTCCTTGAAGCTTGGGAGTTGTGCCAAGCTATCACCTAGATATTGTGGGCCATTTGAAGTGCTTGAAAGAATAGGGCCAGTTGCATATAGAATTGCATTGCTTGCTAGCACTAAAGCTCATAATGTTTTTCATGTCTCTTTGCTTAAGAAATATGTACGCGATCCTAACCATGTGATTAATTGGAATGTGATCCAGGTGGAACCCGAGGGAGAATTCCAAACCGATCCATTGCGCATCCTAGACAAGAATGTAACATTGCTCCGGAATCGAGCCATCGGATAGATAAAGGTGCAATGGAAGCACTACGGTCCTGATGAGGCTACATGGGAGCTGGAGGATGCCATGAGGGTGGCATATCCTTTTTTGTTCAATTTTGATGAGCACTGAGGACAATGCTAATGTAAGGGGAGGGGAATGTAATGTTCCCATTTTGACCCCCTTTGTATTAAATCGTAAATGATGTAAATATTGTTATTTGATCATGGTGAGGAGCTCAAGGCCAAGGCCCCACCATTGATTTAGCGTTTTATGTATCGGCAATTAAAGAAATAGATGCCTATGGTTCTTGTGCTAGATAGGCACAATGTAAATAAGACATCATGTAAATACGAATTTTAATGAGAAACCCACAACTGACTATGCTATGCAACAAAGAGATGGGGCATGATTCTACAAGGAATAGGGAGGGAAATTATTCAAACCCTTGAGCCAATGGTGTTAATCCATGTGTCAATGAGAAAACCCATAAACCCTCAACTACCCATTTTGGGTTATCGACCCAATCATTTAATTCTTCCAGAAATTGGTTGAGGTAGTTAATGCCTTGGGAATGAAGAGGTATGGCAGCCAATTTCGTGTATGGGAAAGCCATCAACCTGGAAAATCGTGTTTTGTCTCATGGGGCAAGAAAACACCCACGAAATGGTGCCCAAATCCATTCTGAATAGTCAGTCTCTCCTCTCTCACGCAGTCTGAACTACTGGGCCTTTTCCCATCACGTTTTTCACCATTTTTCCTGCATTTCCCATGCCTGGGAGCTCGTTTTTGCATTGGACAGCAGCTGGGAGAGAAGGGCCACGATTTGGGACTGTTATGGAGGCCGTTTTTGCCCCAGAATGTCTATGGACATTTTTTCTGAAAACAGATTTGGCTTCCCAGGGTTATCCCCCATCTTCCAGTTTCGTTTTTGGGTTTCTCACGTTTTTTTGAAGCTAATGGAAACCCCATCTTTGGGCATCTCACTGTAAAAACGTTTTAATCATGCCAGATAATTGTGGCCCTGCTGTTATGTACATCCTTGTTTTGATTTGAACCTATGAGCAATAAAATTGTAGTGGTGGTGGACATGATTGGCTTGAGAAACCTAGTGGGGGAGACAACTCTCAAGAAGATCAAGAGGGCTTTGGCTACTCTTCTATGCACACCTTGAGAGCACTAGATGGGGAAGGTATGGCTTGAGGGACTGTATAGCAGTGAAAATAATACTTCCTTGTGCTAGGTGTATAGGTATTGTGGGTGCCAAGCTAGATAGATCTTGTAGAGGTATCCCTGGCTCTGTGCTTGAGCTCACTAGCTTAGCAATTCTTCCTTTCCATTTCCTAGCAGCCTGATAAACCCAATTGTAGATTGGCTTGGCTCATCTTGGTGTATGCTTGGCTATGTGTGAGTCTGCTGTTCCCTGGTTCCTTGTAGTAATCATGTCCAACTCGGGGGTGGCAGTTGCATCAAGAGGTTGATAAGCACAACTGGCCTATGGTTGGGTGGAACGTTGCAGTTGCATAGCCAGTTGCTTGGGACTACTGTTATAAGATAAGTACTCTCTTGTGTTAACTTTGCATTTATTTATTTGATGAATATCGTGAATGTATTATGGATGTGTCATTGATATTATTTCCGCTGTGTTTTTCTTATAATTACACACTCCATATGTCTTTTATATTATGTGAATGCTTGGTTCAAAGTTATGGGGCTAGATGCCCAGATTTAGTGTCACGTCCTCTCTATCATGCTGGTATGATGGGAGGGGACGTTACAATTTGAGGAGTTAAATGGATATGACTTCTTGCGTTCTTATAATGATGATCATGTATCATAATGTGTTTTTTTGGGATAGCTTGGTATAATTGCTTAGTATTCATAATGATATTATAACATGCGTATGTACGCAGACCATGTTATTATGACACTGATGTTATATTATTATATGCTATTCGTGATGATGAAATTTCATGAGGACTATACAGTTTTATGTTGATGCTTACCATCGTATAATGGTAAGAGGTAACAAGAAGTTGTTTACTATTCATGGTATTATTATGGATAGGATGGGTATTCTAATGTCATGTTCTCTTAATGGAATGTGGTAGCATACATTTCCTTGATATTCATAATGATGATATATAACTAATGTAATGGTTGCATGTTGTGAGGTGGTGATTGATAGGAAATATACCCTTGGGCCTAAAAGGTCAGTTCATTCTGTGATTTTGTGTTAGCCCTTAACCACGAATGAGAATTCTTACAAATATCATTTTATGGGTTGGGAAAAACTCAACCAATAAACTTGTGCCAGTAGTTCTTTTAAGTTCCGGGGATTCCAGAATTCCATGGCTAGAGTTATACTCGTTAGTGGGAGGTATATGGAGAGGGACTTTCAATTCCCGGGGCTGGGTTCTATTACGAAGGATAGGGAGGAAGTTGGGACAACCTTTCGAGATGGCTGGGGTTATTGGGTAGCCTACTGATAACTAGATTCCTAGCCTAAACCAGATGAGACCTTTAAGGTCAAAAAAACTATAAGGGGAAGGTGGCTAAGGCCATGGTAACTTGCTGGTAAATTTCGATGCCTACTGTGGGATTGTGTTACAGTAGAGGGCCCATGCCCTGACGAGCAGGACCATTCGAAGTCTGATGTAGAGGTTTATGGAGGTTGTAGATGGTATGATTATCAGGGAGAGGGTGCATAAGGAAGGAAGTAAACCAATAAAGATAATAAAGATACCTAATAACATTAATTGATTAATGCATAATGACATGAATCAATAAGAATAATCAAGAACATGTAATAACATAAGTTATTGTAATTATTATTAATACAAATGAAGAACTAATCATACTAGACACACGAGTGACTCTCACTTATGCAATATATATATATATATATATATTACCTAAGTAAGACATAACTTCGATATGAAGTTCCTTGAAAGATGGAAGTATGTAACAACCCAAAAACAGTATTAATTTAATTATAAATAAAAACATAAGAAAACTAAATTAAATATTAAAATAATAAAAAAATTAAATATTAAATCAAATTAAATTAAATATGAAATAAATACTTGTTACTATCTTGAATATGATAACCATGACTAATAATATTAAAATAATAAATAAATAAAAGAAAATTTGTTAATTAAAATTAATAAAATATACTTGGTTCAAATACCAATGAAAATAGAGAAAATCTTTAAAAAGGAGGATTGGAGTGGAAGGGCATTCTATTCCTCTTAGATTATGAAGGAAGACAAAAATGGTTATGGGAGGTAATAGAATAGATTTGGACACGGTTTATTGGTTAGGGTCTCAGGGGCTCTCAATGCTTCATTGAGGGAATGGTTGGGTGGAGAGTCGTCCCCCACACATTGTTTTCCTTCATTGTTATAGGTGATATAAAGGTACAATCTTTCAATAGATCATTGGATTAAAGGTAGGCTTTCTTATTTGTTCCATTAAATCGTTGTGATGAAATAATATGTGTTAGATCTAATTGCTCATGAATATGTTTTTAGTTAATTATTATGAAATATCGATTTTCTAATAAATTCAGTCCTTGATGCCCATCGAGGCCTTACACTTTCTTTAAAATTGCTTCTATAAATCGCCTCAAAAAATTATTGCTTCTTGAAACTGCCTAAAAAATTACTGCTTCTTTATACCATGGTAAAGGATTAACCCTTAAGTTAACCTTGTTGAGAGGTTGAGGCTTATCCTTGAGTTGGCAAGGTTACTTTAGCATATTTAGCAATTTGTTGTCAACGTTTTCCCATGGGGTATTTATGAGTGCTCATAACTCTCACTTCCATATCTAGTCCCATATAGTGTTCATAAGATGTAGATGGCAAGTTTTTATATATCGACTTCAAGCTAGCTATCAGTCCAAACTCATCAAATAGTAGTTATGCTATAGTTGTTCTCTTTAAAGGCCCTTTCATATCTGAGAATTTAGCATCATTATTCCTTTTTCCAGTTAATATCTCCCTATATACTTATAGAGTGTATAAATCACCATTCCATCAAATGGTTATGGTAATCATTCTCTCCAGTACATCCTAAAAAGGCCTTTGAAGAAGGTAATTTCTCCCATTAGGCTATGAACCTTTTCCTAGGATCTGTTCATCAAGTTCCTCTTGGATGACCTTATTGTATTCTATTGTGATGTTGGTTATGTCAGTGAATCCTAGTACTTGCAACTCAACTTCGGTTCTATTGTTCAAGAATTTTATTACATCATTTGCTATATCAGGTTTACTTTCCAACTCTACAGTTGTCCTTTTGATGTCTTCCAATGAGGTACTAGCCAAGTCTAATTCATGTTGCATCAATACAAAATTATCCCAGTGCTTAAATAATTACGCTGATATATTGTCCCATATTATGTCTTTGGCTCCTTTTAGGGCTGCCTTGTCACCTACCCAAATTCTGAGAATATTATTTTATTTGCAAAATACTTTATGTTAAATTTTAATTACAAAGTTTTGTAATTATGACTAAGTTTGGTCAAGGATGAATGTAATTACTGATTATTATTATTTAATAAATTAAAGTAGAAGACAAACACCCCAGGGAACTGTTAAACAAGTGTTCACTGACCCACTAGGAGGAATGGAAGCTGTTAGGAAGCATGGGACAGATGGTAGCAATTGCACTTCACCACTAGTTGTTGGTTATGGGACAACTACCCCTAAAATTGTGGCATTATACCCCAGGTGGTGGGAGTGAGCAGGAAGCTCATTTAATGACCAATTAACCACTAAAAGGCCTAGGCAGCCTACATAAGGTAATGCGAATTGAGTAGGAAGTTCTCTTACAATATTTTCTGCAGAAATATTCCTCAAGTGCATTAGGTGATCACTGAGAGATTCGAATAGGGAGGGTATGTGAGAGTACAACTGTAAGTCTGCAAATTATTTTGAGAAGGAAAACCAGAGGTGCTGGTGTAGGTCCCTTTGACTGCTAAGTCTTTAAGACTGGGTAAACTATTTGCTGCTGCAAGTTGAGGACCCAAGCTTCTAAGTTTCTTCCTCCTGGTGGTTCAGTGAATAGGCTCGGGGGTCCTAAGGCAAGTAACTTGGCTGTCTTCAGAAATTGGTTGGGTGGAACAGGTTCCTTGGGCTGTTTGTTTCCCTACAGTTAACCAGGTTTTACTATTCCTATTTTTTTTACCGATTAATGTTTCTGTTTAGTAGAATTATTAAACTCTGTCATGTAAAAGAATTTATTTTATTTTCTGATCCATGTATGATTATGAATGGTAAAGCTTGTGAAATATTTGATTTGATAACCATCTCTATATTTTTCCCCATGCTGTTCTCTGCATAGTAATCTAGTATAGAGAAGCAAATTAAGGATAGATGAGAGATAGGCAGAATGCCATTGATTGGATAAATGATTTCAATAGTGTTTTGGTTAAAATTCTATCCTATGTTTAAACACAGTAAAACATTACAGTATAGCATCAATTGCAACATAGAATTCATTTAAATATTACCTGAAAGAAAAACACAGTATGCTTCTGCACAGTTCCATATATTTCTCTAACTCTATTTATTATGCATTTCAACATTTTAAATTTAATGTTTTTCCAGTACTTCAAATTCTAAGAAATATAGCAGCTGCAACTTATTTCTATACAATTTTGTTATGAGCAAATACTTATCGTTCTCATTGCATTTGTCATAGTTTGTTTTCATATATTTATACTTCCTTATAAAAACCAAAACCCTATGATATATCAAACCCTAGATTTATTTGGTACATAGTTCATAACACTTCATCAAATATTTTTGGCAACATTAGACATTATTGCCGAAGTTACAATAGCTTGATATATAAACCCTAGATAACATTTCAACTATCTTTTATTCATGCCAAGACTAACAGTAAGACATTACTTATCTCTTAGCCGAAAGCATGATTCGTATCATTGTCTATTTTAGCTCATAACCCTAGTATTAAAACATATACAAATTCAAAATATTCATATATGCGAGCTAAGGCCTTTTTTTATTGTTCGAATTTCTTTGCACAAGTAAGGTCGACAAGGAAAAATCCAGGTAGGGTTCCTTTCATAAAACAATTAGAACATTGAGGCAAAGCCTCTACGAAAACATTTAATAGTCAAACTACATCATCGATTTTCCAAACATAGTTATCAACAATGAGAACGAAATACAGACATACATTTTTATATTTTTATGCAAACTATAAACCTTCGGCCAAAGACAACCATCGTGGCTCGACAAAACTCAACATTTATTTTACACAATGTTCTCAACCATTATTTTCAAAACATAACTTTCCATTGCAAAGAAACGAGCCATTGTTTACAAGTGTAAGAGAACCCTCGGTTCTCGGTTTCCATTTAAAATATATAATAGAGAATCACATTAAGGCCTTACAAGGTTCCCAACAATACACAGAGTTACCCTCATCATCTTTAAACATTAAGCCGAGACTGTGGGACAAAAAAACTACACAGGGTTTTACCCTGGACTTTAACAACACGAAAACGAGAACCAAGTTCTCATCAACAGCACAGCCAGGCATCAAATAGCCAAGTGGCAACTTAAAAGACTGAGAGGTTACCCTCTGTACAGTTTGAATCAAAACAAGACAAACTTAAAACTTCGTATTCAGCCATCACTGATACAAGTCGAAGGTTTCCAACTCTCGGCACACAGAAAAACATCATCAAAGGCACCTACGAGGTTTTTCGAGAACCACCGGAGCTTACGAAGAAGCAATAGCAGCTTTCCATTCTCAAACCCTTTGCATAGAAACCTTCCAATGAAGAGGGCACCTGTCAAATTACAAGTTCGAAGGGTTAAAAGCATGCAAACGCAAATAAAAAGCAAGTTCACCGTATTACACTCAGCATCAACTTACTTACCCATTAGAAGCTTCACTCCAAGCAAGAACAACGAAGCCAGAGGTTGGTTGCAGCATTCATACATGTATAAACTCAAAAGACGATACCATCTATTGGAAGAATCGAAATCCAAATACAAACCACTCTCAACAGCTGATAGAAGAACCACACTTACTATGACTGTATCGTGGCTCTTGTAAGTTTTAAACCTTAACAGTGAAGTACAAACTCATATGATTCTTAAGCATTAACAGAAAATACACAATGACACACACATTACACAGAGATTTTCACCTGGAAACCCTTAACCGGGAAAAAACCAGCCAAACTTAGAGCCGCATAGCTCCTTTTTCATTATATGTTTATTTTACATGTACAATACAATAAATGGTATTCTGCAGCATCTAAAACCCTAATTCGTTTACCCGAATTAGGTTACAACCCTAATTCCTTTTACTGGAATTAGATTAGAGTACAATGGGTCGAAAATCGCGAAAAAGCAAAAAGCAACCCAAAAAATTTTGCACTCCGCGCGGACTCCGGGGGCCTAACGGCCCCCTCCGTGTCGTTTCGGAACCTAACGGTCCGAAACGAAGGGGGTGGGCCCTGTCGGGCTACCCCCCCCTCCGGACGCGCCCGGCGCAGGCGAATCACTAGTGCCGTAGGGATCGTGTTGTACACGCAGCGACCATGTGAAGAGATATAACATACCCAACAGCTCTATGGCACGAAGCATAAGCCTGTAACTTTAAACTTTCCACTCAGGTCTCAGGTTCAAGACCAAGGAGGAGTTCTCCTCTCAGAAAATCAAACAACCCTACATCGCAGCATTCGTTCGACACCACTAAGTGTAACAGTGAAGACAAGAAACCAACTTGCATCACTTACCATCGTAAGTTTAGGGTTTGTTTCACAGCCTTAGATCATAGGAAAATCAATGGTGGATCAACTGCCAGTAAGGCACGTTGATAATCGAACCCGCAGTACAATCAATACCATTTAATAGCTGCATCTACCAACTACCAAGTAAGCTGGCCGAGAGCTTGTGCATGGCACAGCTTAGACTCATCATGGCGATCATTGAAATCACAAGCACGTGAAGATCTTACAGCATAGCTTCCACGTCACCATCAAGTGGATCGACATTAATAGCTAAGTCCTGTCATCGCCAGTTCAAGCATGTTAAGGACTGAGCTTTATTACCTGTCGATATCGAAATGATTGCATTGTTATAACCATTGATCGAATTTCATATAAATCTCTATATAGTCTTTTGTTATGCATCGTAATATGGTATTATATGCTAAGGTATGGTGTGATTGTATAATCACCTTATAATGTTAACGATTCAATTACTAAGGCTTGGGTATAGATATATTTATATATAGAATAGAACTAGCCATATATGTATATTGTTAAGCAATTAATAATGGATACCATAGATATGGTTAGGTTTCTAACTATGCAAAAATAGTATTAGATACTAAATGCATTATAGATTCCATACATTAACTAATACACATTTAACATGCTAGCCTTGTATTGTAAAGTGCAATTGTTAAACATGATACCCAGGGCATAGTTTAAATGATGACATTATACATTATAATGCAGATTTCATAACACTAGTCACTAGACTGTTCATTTACATTAACGGTGTATTGATAATCAAATAATGAATTCAGGACTTAGAATAGTCTGAGTATTGTAGACGTAAAACATAATGATAGTTCAAAGGTATAAACACTTCTTCTACAAGCTTTCTAATAGCAGTTTCAATAGATATTAGTATCGTTGTTTTCATGATAATGATAGTAGTCATATGATGATATATATGTAGCATTATAACAGAACACTTGGACAACGTGAAAAGATAACACTAAAGAGTTTAAATTTCAGTACATACAATAGGATTAGAACCATGTATCCATACCTCCAGTAACTTGTGTCACAAGGAAGTACTTAGCTTTCTAATTTTACATTGACGATGAATTGAAAGACACAAGTACTCTTAACACATGTTGTCGTAGGATTTCTTACCTGCGGTCTGCACATGGAAACAAGATTCAAATGCCTTAGCTAAACGTAGCTAAGTAAACTCCAGGGTACCTCGTAGGACCCCTTCATCATCATACAAACAAACTGTCAACACTTCATCAAGAACATCATAATAGTACAAACAATGTACAACATGTAATTATATTTATAACTTAAGCAAAATCGTAAATTGTATTCTTATGCATAATCATAAAATATCTTTCGTTAAGGAGATTAACATCCACGTACATATGAAATAGCAAATACAATTATATCTTATTTATTTGAGAAGTATGACGTGTCATCGTCATTAATTATCTTAGTTAAGAAATCAAATTACTTTACATGTTCCGCATTAATGACTTTGATAAATATTGGTATTATAATTTTTTTTTTTTGGTATTTTTCGGGTTGTTACATGCCTTCCCCATGAGCCTCTTTGAATCTTGATCTAATTCCTTTTACAACTGGTCTTTTGCATTATGGGTTTCTTCAATGAGTTCTTATTTTCTTTTCACCACATCATTCAATGTTGCAATTTCATCTTCTTTGGAATCGAGCTTCTTCTCTAGGTTACTCGTCTCAATTTGTTTGGTAGCTAGTATTATCCCTTGAGATGTTCCTGGTTGTTAAAGGAACTATGCCAATGCATTATAGAAACTAAATTTCAATTGGATTTAAAGTGCTTTCTATTTAGTTAACAAGATTTTTAGGTTTTCTTTAATTCTTTTAGCAATATAGGACATATACTCATGATGACTGTAAGACTTTCAACTTTAAAGGCATTTTTCCCATTTGTATTTAGGTATATTGATAATCAAGGGGTGAATGGAGAAAGTAAGCGATGAAATATACAAGGTATTCTCATGAGTAAATCTTGTAATCTCTATGGAAATAATATGTATTGAGCATTTGAATTCAACAATTTAACAAAAGTAAATCAAATCTTTGTGAAACACATGGCAAATTACAACTAGAACATTAATGCATCAAACAGTGAATGAATACTTCATAACTATTCATCACATCATACATTCATGAAAATAAAACTTGTCATTGAGATGAAATCATTTCTCTTTGCAGTTACACATCACATACTTAACATGAATATGATAAAATAACAGTCTACTCGAGACTTTTATTAATGACCAAGAAAATATTACACAGTCTGGAATAGATTTGGTGTTAAATTTTCAGTATTAAATCACAATACTATAGGATCTTTGCTGAGAGAATAACATCTACAGTATATCAATGCATGACAATCATAATATGACAAGCATCACAAGCATCACAAGAATCAAAAGCATAGAGACAAGAGACACAGAGTTTCCGTGGGGAAAACCCTAAGGTGAAAAACCCCACAAACTTCCTCAGAGATAGAGAGAGCAATGGCTCAACCAAAATACAACCAAATAATCCAGAGATAGTCTCCTAGCAGATGATCCTCCTCCTCCTCACTAGTGCGCCACTTTCCAGAGAGAGAGATAGATACTTTTTCCGAGTGAGTAAAATAGAGATCTCCTATCTCTAGTTATACTCACCTTTTTGCCCAGTGACCTACTGGGGCCGACTTGTCTACTTTAGTACATCCACATTATATTATATATTAATTAGGGCCGACCCCATAAGGTGGTCTAATAACCCATCGGCAAGTACACACACTTGCGACACTTGTCAATCCACATGACGACACTTCCTTATAGAGGAATAACACATCTCTTATAAGGGTACAATAAATATACATATAATATACTGATGAAATACATTCCGAAGTTACATATACATCAACACTCCCTCTTAACAAGGAAGGTATTTCTCGACACAGATTTGCTAGACAAGTCTTCTTCTCTGGATCATCGTCATCGTCATCGTCACTGCTGCCGCTATCTCGTCCAATCTCTGTCTCTACTCGTCATAGGAAGTTCTACAGAGCCAGTCCTTTTTCATACTGGATGTAGGCCCACCACCTGCAGGTCTTCATCATCACTGGCCATACTGTGGAATCCTCAGGACTTTTACGTGCGTCACAAAACCTCGCAAGAGCATCCCAGGCTGTTACGAGCATACTGCTCTACCTATAGGATCTCCCAGGGCAACGAATTACATGTGACCTCACCACAAAACCTCGCAAGAGCATCCCAGGCTGTTACGAGCATACTGCTCTACCTATAGGATCTCCCAGGGCAACGAATTACATGTGGTCATGGCAAAACCTCGCAAGAGCATCCCAGGCTGTTACGAGCATACTGCTCTACCTATAGGATCTCCCAGGGAAACGGATTACATGCCATAGGACAAAACCTCGCAAGAGCATCTGCCAGATATCCCAGGGCAACGAATTACATGCCATAGGCAAAACCTCGCAAGACTATCTGCAGATCTCCCAGGGCAACGAATTACATGTCCTCCCAGAGCAAAACCTCGAAAGAGCATTTGACAGATGTCCCAGGGCAACGAATTACATGCCATAGGCAAAACCTCGCAAGACCATCTGCAAATCTCCCAGGGCAACGAATTACATGCTCATCTGCACAACCTGATCCACGGCCACAGAGTATCAACCTGATACTCACCATACATCATCCTGATGTATCCATGATCATCCTGATCATCATCACTGCAACGTCCTGCTGCATGTCATCTGGAGCAACATCCTGAAGCTCGTCATCTATGATCATCCTGATCATCACTGCAACATCCTGCTGCATGTCATCTGGAGCAACATACTGAAGCTCGTCATCTATGATCATCCTGATCATCACTGCAACATCCTGCTGCATGTCATCTGGAGCAACATCCTGAAGCTCGTCATCTATGATCATCTTGATCATCACTGCAACATCGTGCTGCATACCAAGTATCTACCTGATACATATCATCATACATGATCCTCCTGATCATCAATGCAACATCCTGCTGCATACCAAGTATCTACCTGATACATATCATCATACATGATCCTCCTGATCATCAATGCAACATCCTGCTCCATACCAAGTATCTACCTGATACATATCATCATATATGATCCTCCTGATCATCAATGTATCCACCTGATACAAATACAAAACACATGATATATATCACCATACATGATCCACCTGATCATACAATGTATCCACCTGATACATATACAGATACATGGTCCAAGCATCCAACATGATGCATATATAAAATGCATACACATGATCCAACTGATCATATCCAGCATCCAACATGATGCGTACATACATACATAAAATGATCCAACTGATCATATCCAGCATCCAACATGATGCGTACATACATACATAAAATGATCCAATTGATCATATCAAGCAGAAACTAGAACATCATACTGATGCTCATCATCCAGCGCTTACATCCACAGCCATGTGAAGAATCCTCCTTCCAACATGCTTGGAATGGCTTCAGCAAATGTGTCCATCACTTCTTCCTCGAAGTGTCCTCGATCTGAAGAATGCCAAGCCTCTCTCTGAAGTACTCGAACTTCACCCTGGCTAGTGGCTTCGTCAGCACATCTGCAATCTGCTCGTCCGTCGCAACATACAGGAGCTTCACAGCTCCTCTCTGCACCATATCTCTGATATAGTGGTATTTGATCTCTATGTGTTTTGACCTGTCATGAAACACTGGGTTCTCGGACAGCTTCACACAACTCTGGTTATCACAGAATATACCAGTAGCCTCCAACGGAAGATCAAATAACTCAGACAGTAGCTTCCGTAGCCATACTGCCTCACAACTAGCTGAACAGGCTGCAACATACTCTGCCTCAGCTGTACTCAGTGCTACGCAGGACTGCTTCCTGCTAAACCAAGAGATCACACCTGATCCCATACTGAAGCAACACCCAGATGTGCTCTTCCTATCTGCAGCACTGCCAGCCCAATCTGAATCAACATAACCCTGCAGGTTAAACTTTTGATTCGCCTCATATCTGAGCCCATAATCCACTGTACCCTTCAGGTACCTCAGAACATGCTTTACAGCAACAAGGTGAACACTCCTCGGATCCGTCAGGAACTGGCTCAATGTGTTCACAGCAAAGCAAATGTCTGGTCTCGTGTTCGTCAGGTACATCAAGGACCCAATCATCTGACGATACATAGAAACATCAACTGGCTCAGATGAAGCATCACAAAGAAGCTTCAGATTCGATGCCATAGGTGTGGCCATGGCCTTGCAATCCATCATCCCAAATCTCTTCAGGATATCTACTGTGTACTTCCCTTGACCAAGGAAGATCCCACCTGCATTCTGCCACACCTCCATACCTAGGAAATAGTGCATCATTCCCAAATCTTTCATATCGAATTCAGCTGCAAGCTTCCTCTTGGTATCTGCAATCATTCTGTCATCTCCTGTCACAAATAGGTCATCCACATATAGAAGTAAAATCACAGGATTCCCTTCCTCAACCTTGTAGTAAAGGTTGGAATCCGCTTTACTCTTGGTAAAGCCCAAACTAGATAGGAAACTGTCCATCCTACCATACCAGGTTCTGGGAGCTTGCTTCAAGCCATACAAGGCTTTCTTTAATCTGCATACATAAGATTCCCTGTCATGTATTTCAAAGCCGAGTGGCTGTTCCACATATACTTCCTCTTCTACTACACCGTTCAGGAAAGCAGTCTTGACATCCATCTGGTGTATCTTCCATTTCATTGCTGCAGCCAGGGAAAGTACTGTTCTGATGGAAGTATATCTGGCTACAGGTGCAAAGGTTTCTTCATAGTCTATTCCTTCCTTCTGAGAGAAACCACGAGCTACGAATCTTGCTTTATATTTTTCCACACTGCCATCTGCAGCATGCTTGATTTTGTAGATCCACTTGGAAGTCACAACAGACTTCCCTTTAGGTTTTGGGACAACATCCCAAACATCATTCTTCATAATTGATTGGTATTCCTCAACCATAGCATCCTTCCATTCTTTCTTTTCTGCTGCCTCTTCATAACTGGAAGGCTCTTTGTTCATGATGTCACAGAGTAAAGCAACATAACTGGTGTGTGATCTGGTTCTCTTCTTTGCTCTGTGTTCTTCTTCTGGAATGCCAAATCTTTCTGCATCATGAATGAGCTCTCTAGCCCATACAGGTTTCCTCTTGTGAGAGTTATCCTCACGGGGTGGATCTACAGGTTCTTGTGGATCTTCAAACTCACGAGCAGTTTCTGGAACTGCATCAGTCATCGTAGTGTCCTGAAATCTTGTTTCCTTAGGTTCTTCATACACTTCGATAGGTGCCTTTCTTGATTTGATGAATGCTGAATTCTCATCAAATGTTACATCCCTGCTGACATCAATCTTCTTGAACCCTGGAAAATATATTATGTAAGCCTTCGAGCTTTCACTATAACCCACAAAGATGCCCTTCTTTCCTGAAGGATCTAGTTTAGTCCTCTTCTCCTTTGGGACATGAGTGTATACTGGACAACCAAATATTCTGAGATGGCTGACTTCGGGTCTCTTACCAGAAAAGACTTCTTCTGGTGTCTTGTTGTCCAATATCTTGTGGGGTGTTCTATTCTGCACATATACAGCTGTTCTAGCTGCTTCTGCCCAAAGATGCATAGGAAGATCCTGGTCATGCAACATTGCCCTTGCTGCTTCCATGATAGTTCTGTTCTTCCTTTCTGCAACTCCATTCTGTTGAGGATTATATGGAGCAGTCAACTCCCTCTTAATCCCTGAGTCACTGCAAAGCTTCTTGAAGTCATTTGAGGTGAATTCTCCACCATTGTCAGATCTGAATGTTTTGATTTTCTTGTCAGTTTGATTCTCCATCAAGTTTTTGAATTCCTTGAATTTATCAAACACCTCATCTTTGCCCTTCAAGAAGTATACCCAAGTCTTCCTAGAGAAGTCATCAATAAATGATACATAGTAAACATACCCACTCAGGGAGCTGGATGACATAGGGCCACATACATCTGAGTGGATGATTTCTAGAATATCTTTTGCCTTGCTTTCACTGCTTGGGAAAGCCTTCTTAATGTTCTTACCTTTTGCACATCCTTTGCAAACACCTTCATGTTTGGTCTTGATTTCAGGAAGACCCTCTACAGCCTTGCTTGCAATTGGAAGTGCTCTATAATGCATGTGAGCAAGTCTTCTATGCCAAAGTTCACTTGGCTCCATGGATTCATGTACCATGGCATGTTCGGGTTGACCCTTTAATTTGTACAAGCCTCCCTCTTGCTCTCCAATCACTACTGCATCATCAATAGTCTTTCCCTTTGGCCACATTAGTACTTGGCCATCAACAAATGCAACCCTCATACCTTTTGCATCTAAAGCAGAGATGGAGAGTAAGTTCTTCTTGAGTCCAGGTACATAGAGGACTTCCTTCATCTTCAGAGATTTTCCAGAATCTAGGTTGTAAGAGGCTTCACCACTTCCTTTGATTGGGTATTGATAATCATCCCCAAGTTTCACCTTATGGGGTGATTCATGTTCAGAAAGGTTCACAAAAGATTCCTTGAAACCTGTCATATGTTTGGAAGCCCCACTATCGATCAACCAATCATTACAACCATGGGAGATGGTACCAGTGAGTGCAGAGATCAGAACATACTCTTCTTCACTTGATGAATCATCATCACTACTACTTTCTGCCTTAGCTTTCTTCTTTGGAGGTTCATCATCTTCAGCAGCATGAGCATGAAACCTTCTTTTGCTGCCCTTCTTCTTCTTACTAGAGTTGTTTTTATTATCCCTTTTGTTCTTAGGACAATCTGAAGCAAAGTGACCCTTCTCATTGCATGTGAAGCATCTTAGGTCTTTCCTGTTCTTCTTTTGATAGGACCTATTGAGTCGAGAGGGATCCTTCTTGATTTTGCTTCTTTTGGTGTGAGCTGCAAGAGCTTGATCTTCTCCTCCTATCTTTTCCTCACGAGCTATAAGTCTAGCTTCTTCTTGAGAGCATTCTTCTCGAAGTATACTGAAGGAGATCAACTTCTTCCTTGCACAAATTCCTTGAATAAAGGAATCCCATGACCTGGGTAGGCCATTTAGAGTGGTCATCACCACTTCACCATTCTCCACCATTTCATCTACTGCTTCTAATTGTTCCTTGATCTGAGAGACCCTTGAAAAATAGGATTGAATGGTTTCTCCATTCTGAAACTTCACTGCTTTCAATTGGTTCCGCAGGGTCATCTTCCGATTTATGTTCTTTCCTTCAAATAGCTTGGTCAAAGATTCAAACATCTCTTTGGGTGTCTTGAGAGAAGACACATGGGGTATGAGATGGTCTTTGATAGAATCAGCAATGATTCTCTTTGCCTTGACCAAGTTCTTCTTGTGCAATACCTTGGCCTCTTCATCCTCTGGGATAGGGATGTCTTCTTTCACATATGAGTCCAACTCATTCTCTTCCAGGATTAGCCCAATCCTATACTTCCAGGCTCGGAAGTTATCAGCCCCTTCAAGCTTATCCTCAAGCTTGGTGTGAAGAGACATCTTTAAGAGTACTTCAAATGGAAATAGAAAAGATTTAGAACTTACCACTTGAAGTGCTGAAAACTGGATCTGGTCCCGGATTAGGGTTTGTCAGAGAAACCCTAAAAATTCAAAATGTGAATTTCAAAATTCCGAAAGGATAGAAAGATGCGCCTTGGAGAGCTGATCAGCCTAGTACATTCAGAATTTGAGATCAGCAAAGTCTTGTCCTTCAAAATTGCCTTTTTGTCCTCCCGGGTTCACTGGGGAGAGCCCTGAATTAGGGTTTGAGTTTCCCGGAGATCTACCCAGCCAAAAATCTCGATCCAAAGCTCAAACCTTCGATTTTTGCAAGGAGCTTCCAGCTGTACCTTCAGTTTCCAGAAATTCCTATTTTTGTGGAAACCCTAATTTTTAGGGCCAAAACTGAAAATGCTCGGAACTGAAATCTGATTGGACAGAAAGATGCGCCTTGATGAGTAGATCCAATCTACTATACTGAATTTCAAAAATCTGTGGAGAGAAACCCAATAAACAAGCAATACAAGCTTCCGTCACTGCAAAATGTCTTCTTCTCAGTTAAGCTCTGATACCATGTTAAATTTTCAGTATTAAATCACAATACTATAGGATCTTTGCTGAGAGAATAACATCTACAGTATATCAATGCATGACAATCATAATATGACAAGCATCACAAGCATCACAAGAATCAAAAGCATAGAGACAAGAGACACAGAGTTTCCGTGGGGAAAACCCTTAGGTGAAAAACCCCACAAACTTCCTCAGAGATAGAGAGAGCAATGGCTCAACCAAAATACAACCAAATAATCCAGAGATAGTCTCCTAGCAGATGATCCTCCTCCTCCTCACTAGTGCGCCACTTTCCATAGAGAGAGATAGATACTTTTTTCCGAGTGAGTAAAATAGAGATCTCCTATCTCTATTTATACTCACCTTTTTGCCCAGTGACCTACTGGGGCCGACTTGTCTACTTTAGTACATCCACATTATATTATATATTAATTAGGGCCGACCCCATAAGGTGGTCTAATAACCCATCGGCAAGTACACACACTTGCGACACTTGTCAATCCACATGACGACACTTCCTTATAGAGGAATAACACATCTCTTATAAGGGTACAATAAATATACATATAATATACTGATGAAATACATTCCGAAGTTACATATACATCAACATTTGGAATTACAGAGAATAATACAACACATGAGATTTGAACTGGTTGATACAAACATGGAGATCTGAATCTCTTAGAGCCTTCTGTCCTTTCATAATATGCCCTACCCTGGAGTATCTCTATGATCCTACAGTCTTGAGAATTATTTCTCTGAAAATTTTCCTAATGATTGCTTAATGAGTTGAATTCCCCTTGTATAGTTGTTCCTTTTCTTTTAACTCTTGAAAATTGCCTCAACAATACTGGATCTTAAAACTGCTTCAAAATTACTGCTTCTTTAAATCATGGTAAAAATATCAACCCCTTAAGTTAAACTTGTTGTGAGTTTGAGGCTTGGCAAGGTTACTTTGCATATTTGGCAATTACTTGCCAATTTTTTCCAATGGGATATTTGTGATTGTCTTTGGTGCTAACTTGTGAAAGCCTTGGTCTATATCATAGTGCTCGAGTGCTAACTATGCAGAGCTTTCCGCAACTCCTTAGGAACTCTGGAAAGGTTTCCACAACTCCACAAGAACCCTGGAAATATTTTTCGCAACTCTGCAAGAACTCTATTATAGTGCCAAATTGAAATTTTTAGCCCTCAATCACATGTTTGAGCTCCTATGATCATGAAAATGATGCTTTGTACAAACAAAAACCATGAATTAAGAGTACCAAGTTACATTTAACAATCATGTTTTATAGTGACATACATGCTTGACAAACAATTTTTCTTTCAAAGTCTTGTTGTTCCTTGGGTTGTACCCCTCAAGATGATAGTTGTCTTCTCTTCTCAAGGCATTGATAGATCTCATATAAGAAATAATTTATGCTCAAATAGGGGTTGCAAGGCTAAGGAGGTTTGTGCAGGATGCACCATTCTTGTGTCACTTTAGACCATCAAGCCAGTCCTCTGGTCAAGGGAGGGTACCCTAATATTGGGAGGCAAAGTTCCTTAGTTTGTCACCCTAAGGTTCCTATAGATTCAAATATGCTTTTATTGATTAGATTTACAACTAAATCCTATGGTGCATAAGGTCGGTTTCAACTGCTGGTGGGTGATTTTGAATGTGGAGGAGCCAAATATTTTTAGAGAAACATGAATTAAAGATAAGGAAATGGAAAGGGCGCCTTGATCATAACTCATTTCTCAGAAAGAGGATATGTTACTATACACATGTTCAACAACAAAGCATTGATAAGCTTTCCATTACACGTATTCATGACACACAAAAAATCATGTGGGAAAGGAAAATTTAGATCCACAGATTCAGACAACAAAATAAAGAAGCATTCAACCATAGAGAAGATATCAACACACATTTGAGATATTATTTCCTCAAAAACCATTGGCAACTCACCTTGGACATGGATTCAATTTAATATCAATCTCATTTTCTTTAATGCAATATAAATTACATCAAGGGGGACCCATTGATCTTATCCCTGAGCCTATTACCTTTATCTATGAGAGGAATTTCTCTTCTTGCACCGAGAGCAGCGAGGTGCTTACAACCCATTATGGGGGAGATGTGTAAATTTATGTAACGATGTCACGTTATGTACCCAAAATAAAAAGTAATTAATTTTTTCCATGTCGGCTCATAAAACAAAAAATTAAAACCAAATAAAAATAATTAAAAAAATCCATATCAACTCGTAAAATAAAAATTTAAAACCAAATAAGAAGTCATTAAAAAAATAACACCTTAAGAAATTGGATGCCTCTCGGTGCTTGATAGATCCACGTTTAGGATGGATCTATGCTAGTCTTATTACAATGAAGAAAGAGGAAAAGGAAAGAGGAGATCTAATGTTGTTGAACCCTACATATTTCTATCTTGAAAAAATTTCAGCATCCTTTCAGATTTGTAATCTTGAAAAACCTCCTCATATTCTTCTTTAACTCTTCCTTTTATATCCTCTGTGTATCAACACTAAGCTCCTTGCTTTATCATGGCAACTACGAAATATACCTAATGTGATGTCCTATTTAATATGATGACAAGCCATTGGTGAGTTGACATTATTAAATTTAGGCCTTCATTCCCATCACCTTCTTTTATAAACAAAATTTAATGTAATGGAATTTTAACCCTTGGTCATTCATCTTCTAGGCCTCTTATAAGTACTATCCCTTAGGGGCTACAATGTCCCGAGTTGTGAAGAATATCCATGGAAGCCAATCCAAATTGATTTATAGATTTCCCTCCCCTTAGAATCCCAAAATATTTTTTTAATTTGAGGTAAGGTGTGTAATCCACTTTCCCCACGTTTTGAATCAAACTTCTTAGCAATGCAATAGTATCGATAAAATGTTTTAATTGGTTCAAGATCTCAATGGATTTTGGGATGGTAGATTGATCAAGAACAAGGATCAGATCAAGCAAGGATTCCTGAAATAATCTATTGTGTACCTCGACAAGGAGCGCTCTGAGATTCTTATCCCAAGGAGATGGGAGGCCATTATGTACCATAGTATTGTCAGTTCTAAAAAATGGGAATAACCGTACTTCTGATTATGCCACCTTATTTTTGATAATATTAAGGCTATTGCATTTACTTATATAATTCTCTATGTCCATATGAGTAGAAGTTCTATCCTATATCCCCAGTGTTTCTATATCGTTAGGAGACATAAAATTTATTACTCTCTTTTCTACTTTAGCAATTTGGTGCTTGGTACGAATAATTTATGGGTTATTTGTCAAATATTTTTCCACTTCTCTATAGATAATATTAAATTATAATAAGTGTTGAAGGTGTTATCTTATAGAAACAAAATTGTTAGCCACCTCCATCCAAACTGCCTTTTTACTTCTGCCATTGTTTTGACCATTCTGACTTCAGCCAAAGCTTCCTCTTGCCTAGATTTCCATTTGTTTATATCATCTTCTAGCCTAATAATTTATCTTTTTTGCTCATGTACTTTTTTCTCTGAGGTGTTGAGATTTTCTCCTTGCGTCTTGAGGTCGTCTTTTCTTTTATCGACAAGTTCCTCCATCTGTATGACCATCATTTCATTATCATCTACCTTGGATTTACATTATGTAAGCTCTTTGTTTAACTATTCAAATCTTTTCTCCAAGACAGACATTGATCCTGAATATGTCACATGTTGGTTGCGAGAGGATGCTAGGTTGATATCTTTCTTTGTCTCTACGATTTGATGCCTCAACGAAAAAATTTCATTATTTTATTCCTCTAATTGGATGCAAATATCCCTAGTATATTCCTCTTCTACCTCAAGCTCTTTTATTATTTAATCAGTGGAAACCATCTGAGTTGATAGGGAGGCATTCTCCTTCCTGAAAAATTTCATCTTTTCCATGAGATTCTATTGATCTCTTGTCATTTGTTGGGTAAAGGGAAGGGATTGAGCCATCTGGGAGTTCTCCAGTGCTCTTATTATTTCATCCTTTTCTTTAAGTAGGGATATGGCCTCTGTTGAATCTTGGGTCCCTTTACCCATTGTAATTATCGTATTTTGTAATTTAATAACTTCATTTTCTAAGATATTCTCTTGGGCCCTCAATAATTGATTCTTTACATGGACTACCTCAAACTTATTCTTGTGTTCCTCAGACGACGATGCAACCTGTAGGTATTTGTTATAAACCATGTTGTTGGACCCTTATTCCATAGATACATCATTTTCTGGAGGTACATCAACGATATTTAGAGTGATTTGCATGGTTCTCCAATCATGATGTTGCATTTCATTATAGTTATTTTGTGTGAGGGGTTACATTGTAGTAATTAGAAACTGCTGAGTCTTTGGGTCATATCTGGGTAAACAATTTTATTGGGTCTATGATTCTAGGCTCTCCATGCCCTACATTCCCTTTTGGGCCTCTTCTCTTCTTTTATGCTTCTCTCTCAAGATTTCCAGAGGATCACTAATATTTGTAGGATGTAGAATATTTTCCCAGGGATTTTTTTGTCTTGTTTCTTATGATGGGTTGGTTATATGCATGCTCGAGGTACCTTCTGTAACTACTGTAGACAAATTTTTATTAAAACCAAAAGAAGAAAAAGAAGATGAGACAGGAGGAATTTCACCTCCTTCTTGTTGGGGGTTTCCTGACTGTTCTACTTGTTGTTGGATGTCTTCCATTACTATTTGGTCTTCTTGAATGGTCTGTTTGGAATGCTTAGATTTATTGGAGCCCAATCTAGACCTTTTCAATCTCTATCCCTTCGTGGATGGTCTATGCAGCCTTTCTCTTTTTTTGCCTTTGACAAATCATTAAAAAGGTCTAACAAGGTCTAACTAAGATTTTCAGTTTCCGATTGCAGTATATCCTCTATGTTGAGAGACCTTGATCCTTTTGTATATTCCCATGGCTAATCCTCAATCATTTCTTCATCTCACATTGGTGATTGGATAGTGATGACTATTGGTGCTAGAGGTGTCCGATATTTATCCCTTATTTGTGTAATTATCGGCTGATCCAATATTTCTCCAGTTAGGGGGATAACCTTCTTTTATGTCCTCTCTTCTATCTTGTCTCCCCATTGTTGAACCATCTGTTTTGATGCAAAACTAGGCAGGAATTTTACTACCGATGAATTTTCCACAACAAGTGTATTTGTTGCACTAGGTTCAACCATAGGTTTGTCTTACTGTGTTTCGTATGTTGGGGGTTGTAAAATCTCCTAAAAGCGCTTTCCTTCAATAATGAGGGCATTTACATTAACACTCTAGTCCTAATCTAGTAGGCCTCTTGTCCAATTAAACGAGTTGGGTAATGCCCTGATTGTCTTTACCGAATCTATGCTCCTGTGTGAAACCCATACACTGCATGATGGGGAGTGCCTTTTTATAGGGTGTCACATGCATGGGAGGAGCAGGGATGATCATCTCAGGTGGTTTCTTTACAATTTGTTCCACAACATATTTCTTTCTGATAGGGGTAACCTGTCCCGTTCCCTCCTCTAGTGCAAGCCCATTATTTCCAAATCTTCTTCTTCATTTTCATGGAAATCATCATAGATTTTATTGAACTCTTCATATTCTACGATGCCTAGATAGGGGAAATCCTTTTCTCAAGATAATTTTGTGTCTTCCACCATGGTCCCCTTTCATGCTTATTGAAGTTGTCATGGACCAACTCCTTATATGTTTGTTTGGTGGGGGCCTCAGGACATATATTCTTTCATTAATACAACTCCTCTTGGCCTATAGAAGGTATAATATACAAGAGCTTCAGTGGATTTTGGGGCAGGCATTGTCATGTCCCCAAATTTTCCATTGGATCACAATGTCCTAAGCCACTTGGCCATGTTCATGATACTTTTTAAATTGGTTCTAAGTGTCAAAATAATTGCTAAGCATGATGTCCAAGTTAGTAATAATGCAAAATTAGAGCCAAATGGACAAGGTGGGTCACATGAAGAAGAAATTCCCAATTGAAAGTCTAAGGAAGACAACTCCTAAGTAGCGTGAAAATGGATATTCTTGTTGCAAGTTCATTATGAGCTAAGTAACAGAATATGGGCCACAAAAATAATCATTTTCCCCAAAAATAATATTTGGCACATCCAGTTTGAATTGGCAAGTAATATTGGGTCAAAGGAAAAGTTTTTTCCACAAAACACTAGTTGAGTTGGTCCAATGTGTGAACATGGACATGGTGGCACTAAGGAGGCTTATCCCATGTATTAAATGAATTTACTAAGTCAAAGAGGCTCCTAGGAATATTTTTGGACCAATTGGGATGCTTATTCAATGTATTTGGCCATTTCCTTAAAACAGGGAAACTAAGTGTAAATAGGGGAAAGAAGGGGTCAAAGTTGTTGGAAAAAGGATGGAAATGGTTAAGGAGGTTAGAGGGAACACTTATAGAGGTATTGGAACAATTATGTTCCATTAATAACTCATTGCATGGTTTTGGGATGAACCATGGTATTTGTCCCTAGTTTTGGCTAAGTGGGGGCAAGCTAGTCAAGTCTCTAGTTTTCTTCATTCCATGGTATTTTCAAGTAGTTTTGGGGTTTCTATGAATATATATAAGCAGAATCAAGCAAAATTATTGAGGTTGGTCAGTATTTGTATTGTTTTGTATGGAGAGTTTGCTCGAGCAAATTCCAGTGGTTGAGAGATGTGCCCCTTGCAAACAGTAGGGAGATGTGCCCCTCTGTACTTTGATTGAGGAGTGGAGTACCCAAAATAATTCACAGATATTTTATACAGACATCTAAATTAGTTTATTCTATATTTGTATGAAGGTGGCAAAGCATATGCCACATTTTGCTAGTATTGTGTTTCTAATAAATTTTGGGTGATATAATGTAGTAATTGGTGTTATGTGAGATCCATTGGGCCATAGCCCACCTGGGATGTAACAAGCCATTTATTATGTAATGAGACTCTCTATAGTACCTATTAAATAAATATTCATTTATGGTTCTACAATTTTCGGTTTCATGTCTTCAATCTTATTTTCCTATTCTCAATGTGTGCCAAATTCTGACCAGTTTTCGTAATTTGAATAAAAAAGTGTCTTATGCTCATCTATTTGGAATTATGAAGCCATATTCAAAAAATAGATAGAAAATTGGTCCAGAATTGAAATCCAGAATGAATATTTGGTATCCTTTACTAATGTTTGAGTTGAGTTGAAAACAAGGCAACTGCGTAGTCCCGAATTGAGAAATCTCACTTCTGAAGGCCCAATTGTCCAAATCAACCTCTGTAGTTTTTTCATATATTCCTACTACATAAAATATCATAACAGATACTAGAGACCTATTCCAGAACCCTTCCCTAAGTTCCAGAGCCTCCTACCTTCCCATAAGTCAATCTTTATTGTCTTACTTGTCCCATTGAGCTAGTGTGGCTATGGATCTAGTTTGCATATGTTGGTGTACCCAGGTAGCCTTGTATTAGACTTAAACAATAGCTAATTTTGAAACATAAATGGTCCCAGTACGTTGTGCAAAGGATTCTTGAGCTACTGTAGCCCCTATTTTCCATCAATACCTGAGGTTTTGAGTCAGTGGTCCTAAATTCCTAGTTAGGATAATCACACTGGTATTAGAGCTTAGCTAATTTGGATGAGTTTTTATTTGGTGTGCATAGGTTCCAGTTTGGGTACATCACAGGCATAGGGAAAAATGGAATTTACATTTTAAGAAGATTATCCTATCCTCTAATGATCTCCTGTACCTCCTTATAAGTTCCCTTTTATGGAAAATTTCCCTTGTGGACAGGTGAAACCCCCCTTGAATCAAGACTCCTTTGATTCAAAACAAAAGGTAACAAATGGACACTAAAATATCCCTATATCTAACTCAAACACAAACAAGCAATGGAAAGGAGAGGAAGATAGAAGTAGATGGCCTACCTCTGTTCAGACAATTGTCCTCATTGCTCCCGATTGGTCCAAATCCTAGCATAGAAGTCCAATCTTATGGTGTGGATGGGAGCCTACACAAGATAAAAATAAATTCCTTTCCTATGCAATATGTATTTCAAGCATGATTAGATCTAATAATCAAACCGAAGAATGACAAACATGTCATGTACCTAACATGAGAAACATAAATTGGGGAGAATAGGTCAAGTTTGTATTAATAAAAATGAAAAGTATATATAAAAAGTACTTACAACCTCTGCATTGATATTGTTGCATGACCTTCTATCTCTCCTCTCCAGCACCTTGGGTGTCTCAAGATCATAGGTGTGATACTCTAAGTTTTCATGCCCTTCAACCAAGAATGGCCTCCGTTATATAGGATGTTGAAGTTGAACATCTGTGGAATCATTTGATCAGAGACCGATGATGTAAACATGCTGTCGAAAGTAAGGAGACCTGCCATTGAGGAATGCTTGTTCCAAGGTACTAACTGGTTTCTAAGTCTAATTCCTAGATAATGTGTTGAATTCGATAGGAACAAACTCATTGAAGGAGGGCCATAATGAGGCCCCCATCATCGACACGAAACTGACACATGAAAGTGATGTAAGATAATAGATCAAATGAGAAGAGACTGACACAAGGATGAAAGTTGGTAATACTACATAGTGGTTGATTTAGGCTAAAACTTCCCTTAAACAATGTGAGGCATGACAAGTGACTTGGAAACATTGACTTAATGAGATAAGGACCAAAACATAGTGCGAGGATAACCAAGGAACTCTTCGGGTGGGAGAAAGGAGTGTAATGATTCATAGGATTGGTATGAATAAAAGAAAATCATATTAACAAACTGTAAGGAAAGACACAAACAAGTGCCATGTTCAACGACAACAATAAACATCTTCCATAATGTTTTTCAAAAACTGACTCACTTCCCCCTAAATTCCCCCCCACCATGATCAACGAGTATCTCTTTGTTTTTTAACGAGCTTGTGGAGGATAATAGATGCTTGGTATAGCTCATCTTCGATGAGTCCCTCATCACATTTTTAACCAACCTGATGAAGGAGGGGTTCAATCCCATATGGGTTCTTCAATGCATAATTTAACGATCCCAAAGAAGATAAAATTGGCAGTCTTTTCACATTTAGAGAATCTAAAAAGAACTTAAAGAAGATTATAGAGTTGTTATTTTTCGTAAATTTAGTCTCCTACGTCCGAAAAAGCGTAAAAAAATACAAGGAAGAACTTTTCTAGTCAAAGTTGACTAGAGTATTATTTTTTCGTAATTAGACCATTCAACCCGAAAAAGCGTTAAACTTATTTTGGATGGATGTTCTTACAAATTCTTTAACGAGCATGAAAGAAGACAAGATTTCTTGAAAATATTTTCATGTTTAGGGAATCATAAAATATCTTAAAGGGGACTCCATAGAGTTTATTTTTCATAGTTAGTCTCACAGGGCCGAAAAAGGGATAAACTATAACTTGAAAGACGACTTTGTCATGGATGATAATTGAGCACGACAAAGACTAAAAGTAAACTCAGTGCAGTTCCTTTTTTGTAAAAAATCTACTGAGGATGGATAAAGATATAAAACTATACTTGTCAGACACCTTTTTCATGTTTGGTAACTGAGTAAGACAAAGATTAATAGTAAGCTTGGAGGAATCTTTTTCATGTTTTAACCAGAGCACGAAAAATTAAAAAGTAAGCTCAACACCTCTTATTGTTTTTAACGAGGTCAAATATAGGTGGAAAGAATTATCGATAAATTATTCCCATATATTTACGAGCATGATATGGAATAAACACTGATCTCATCTAGAGAGAACGAGTGGCATGCAACTAAGTTCCAACGCACATAACCGATCCTAAACAATAACTACAAATAAGCATGTAAACAAAATCACTCATGATAGCATGTCTCTCCAAAGGTGTAATGTACCCCAGGGATATCAGAGTGTCTAAGGGACATATAATTAGCTCTTTGAAGCTAATTACTTGATCTTTAGTGCAACGAATAAACTATAAACATTTAATTTCTATCTTTCCAAAATTAATTGCGACACAAAATCCAATAATTAATAATAATTTAATATAAATTCATTAACACATACAACATACGATATAAGGGTTGTGAATGATTCTTAGCATCATATAAAATCATCAAACCTTCAATCCAAGCCATATCAAAGATTATAACCACTTCTAAAGGCTAATTATTCTTAATCACAATTAACTAGTAATTAAGGTGTTAATTACGACACTTAACGATACTTAGTGCGCAAATGAGGACACTTATCACAAATCCAATTGTTTAAAAAATAACATCGATTATCAATCCAAATGGATTAATAACATCTAATTACATGTAAATAAGTCCTAATTACCAAAATTACAATAATTAATTATGGTAATTACAAAAGAGAGTCCATAAGACTAGTTAACTAGTTTTCCAATATAAGCAGTTAGTCTTACACAAAATCAACTTGTAACCATGAAATTAAACCCAAAATAAATCCTACATACATTAACAACATATTTAAGTGTGCACCTACAACCAATTAAAGGTTTATTTGCAGATTATTCCAATTGCACATAAGGTGATCTTTTCCATCAATTCCAATGAAACTAGTTAACATTCACCGCAAGGAATTGAGTCTAAATAAATGAACCAAAATGAAATGAATAAGTAAAGTATCACACCTGATAAGTAGGCACCTACAACACAATAACATGTTCGAAACAGAGCACATGGCTATGACATTCTATTTTTACGAAAACAAATATTTGAATCCACAACTAGTTATCAATTTTCACCGCAATGTACCTATTTTCCAATTTAACTTTCCAAATGCAAAATAAAGAGAAATATATGAATATTTTATCTCATGGAAATCATAACAGGTGTCACCTACATTCATATGTATGTATCTTTCCTCCCATATACTGTCCATTAAATAATTCATAAAACTAGCTAATTCTACTCATCTGAATTGACTGGTAATTCTATGAATGACTAGAATAATTAAATCCACAACTCATAGAATAATTCAAATTCCATTCCAAATCTAAATAACATGTTTTATAAGTCATAATATAGGTATATATCATTCAAAAATTTTATCAAACACTTCATATGAAAATTCACAAATCTACTCAAAACAATTCCATTGAAGGAGCTAGAAATTAGAAATTGATCTAGAATTTCGGTAGACATTTCCTAAACACTATCAAGAAGATTTTCCCTCACATTATCACACAAATTTAAAGTGTATTTATCATACATAAGCATAAAAATAACACTCATGAATTTTTACAAACACTTCATGTGCCAAGTCTCCAAACTATGTAAAACAATACAATCAAAGAACTAGTTTTTGAATAAAAGGTAGAAGCATCAAAGAGAAGTGTCTTAAACCATTAATAGGATATTGTACCATCAAAATGCACATTATATAATGAAAATGGGAATAAATATAAGCTCTGTATCATAGGTTCCAAAGAATCATTTCCTCAAACAATTTGTGCACAAAATCCCCAAAACTAGTTTCCAATTCCTTCACAAAATTTACTTGCATAAATAGATTGAATTCCACGAGAAATTTATTCCACAAATAACTCATACATTTCATCAAACATTTCATGTGAATCCATAAATAAATCATATCAGAGAAAAATAAGTTAAATAAACATGAGATAAAGCACTTATATTTTCCAAATACGCAATTGGAATCAACTGTGCCACGTTTTGAATCAAATACAGGTAAATTCCAATGGCTCTAGGACAACCTCAAATCCAAGGTAGTGGACCTCATCCCTGATACCAAACCAATATCTCCAGAGGAAATACACAGCTCTATCCAACCTCAAATCCAATGGAGTAGACCTCACCCTTGCTACCAATCCAGGATCTCTTGAGGAAATTCCAATACATACACCAATGGTTCCAGAGTAACTCAGCTTGGGAACATGCTCCAAAAGAGCACAATGAATAGAAAGGATCTCATACCCATATCAACAAAATTGAACCACAAGTGCCAACCACAAGCACAAGAGAAAAAGCATGAACCAACACACAAGTGTGACTGGCCAACACAAGAAAATCGAATTCCTTCATGAGAAATTTGAATTAGGAGAGAGAGGGACACAAGCATGAGAGTTACATTCCTAGAATAGTAAAATAGAGTTACACATCAGGTGGCTACACCAAGAGACATACTAATCCAACTCATGAGGGCGCACTAGGTGAGAGAGGGACTCTAATACTCAAATAAAAAAATTAGTCCAGGGTAAATAAAACCAAGCAGTGACATAACACATTAAGGTGAATAACCAAGAGGGTCCATCAAGTACATAAGAAGGGTGTACAACATCAACCTTGGCTCAAAACACATAGGTAAACACTTTTCCACAACCCCTTGCTCGTAACATCACGGTTCCTCATACTCTCTTTCGCGGCATCAATCGCCCGATTGTTTTTATTTTTAATTATTTTATAAGTTCAACATAATAAAAATAATAATAATGTGCAAACCATAGTATAGGAACCTTGTGCCACTATTTCCAACATAACAACAACAATAATATGTCTAGGGGATAAACCAGAGGGTATTACAACCCTCCCCCCTTAAACCATGCATCGTCCTCGATGCATACACATACATGCTGTAAAATCTCAAAACAGACGAGGGTATGCCTCCCTCATCACATCTTCCAATTCCCAAGTTGCATCCTCAGGGGTATAGTGGCCCCACGGATTTCTTGTTTCCTGGGCAGCTTGGTCTTTTTTCCTACAATGGCAACATGCTCTACTAGAAATTCTCCTTCCATCTCCGCCTATTCATATCAAATATATATACAAAACATAATCATCATCATGTATACCTGTCAACATGAAATCATATATATACCAACATGCTAACAAAGATCATATGTTAGTATCAAAATAATATTAGCAACAATATATCATATCATATGCATCATCAACTAATGTAAAACAAAAGCATATACTCTACAATTTACCTGTATCATATTCCAGTCAATTATATGCCTAGAATCATACGCATACTTTTTTAACAAAGAGACATGAAACACATTATGCACTTTTATGCTAGGAGGCAAAGCTAGTTCATAAGCAGTTGGTCATATCTTTTCCAAAATCTAAAAGGGACCGCAATATCTAGCTGCAAGTTTAGAACAATTCCCCAAGTTTACAGTACTTTTTTTTCGATTTCACTTTCAAAAACACATGATCCCCAACCTAAAATTATTTTTCAATCCTATTCTGATCTGCATAAATTTTATGTCTATCATGTGTTGTTTTCAATTTCTGTTTAATCCTGACCATCCAATCTTCCATTTCCTTTAATAATTTTAGCCCAATGATAACTCTGTCTGTCGGATTGTCCCAACTAATAGGTGTGTTGCATTTTCTTCCATACATTTCTTCAAAAGGAATTACTTTCAAAGAAGAGTGATAACCATTGTTATAAGCAAATTCCACAGGATGCAAATAATTTTCCCATTTAGTAGGCCGATCCATTACATACATTCTTAGCATGTCTTCAATAACTTGATTAACCCTTTATGTCTATCCATATGTCTAAGGATGATATGAAGTAATCATATTCAAATATGTTCCAAAACCTTTAAACAAACCTTTCCAAAAATGACCTGTGAATTTTGAATCCATGTCTGTGTTAGGATATTTAGACACTTAGGAGTTAGTTAAGATCAACTTGTGTAATATATCCGTTAGGGAAAGTGTGTTTCTTTGGTATGCATTAGTATGCATTTGTAAATACTTAATCCGACCGTCATGATATGTTCCCGACATAGAGTGATCCGATGGCTCAACTTCTCTTAGATTATACCTAACCTTGATCCGTGGCTTGACACCTGATTGGTCCATGATCTCTATTTAAAGAGCATGGAGGGTCATTGTTTAGTTGATCGATTATGAGAAACTCATTTGTAACTTTCTTTCTTTGCATAATAAATTGTCCCGTAGAAGCTATTTAGTCGGAGCCATGGAGTGTTTCCCTCAAGAGGGTTTAAACTACGTCAAAACATCGGTGTGTTGAACTGTGATCTATTTGTGTGAAGTGGTTTCTCTTGGTGTTCGGTCCTTTGGTAGTACCCTGTGTACCCGAACATGGTATTAGAGCTTTTATGAAGAGTCGCTTCCGGTTATGATCTAGATCTTGAACTGTTGTTGTCAAAACTCGAAAGGGTTTTTGGTTCTAGTAATTCTGTGCATTTCTGGGCTGTGGGAGGTGTTCCATTGCGTCCGGAGTGCCGTTTCCATTGGGAAATAGTTTTCGTTTGATCGAAAACGGTTCTCGGGTGCTTCAGAAACGCGTATTTCATCAGATCTGAACGTATAATGTTACAGTGACGCATTTTTTTATTTTCTGTTTTAAAAGAAGAAGAAAAATCTCATATTTTATCATTTCTTACTGTTAGATTTTTTGGTTTTGGATTGTTGTTTTCCCTTTCTGCGTACGCTCTTTGCCGTGCACCTTTAGCGATCTTGGCAAATCAGAAACAGAAAGGGAAATGGTTTTTCTCGGTTGCGTATGCTCTTTGCCGTGCACCTTGCGCGATCTCGGCAAATCAGAAACAAAGAGAAAACATAGACTTTCTAGGCAAGCTAACGAGATCTAACTCCATATTGTGGAAAAGTTTTTTTTGTTTCGGTTTGTGGTGTGATTTGCAAAAAAAAAAAAAAAAAAAAAAAAAAAAAAGAAAAGAAAAAGACAAGCACGGAAACTGAGCAAGAAGAGTAAAAAAAAAAAAAAAAAACCCTTCCTCATTCCCATATTTTACATACCTTTTAATCTAGCTCATTTGGTTCAAAGTTGCTTTATTCCGTAATAGGTCTTGAGTTCAAGTCTTAGGAAGTTACTTTTAAAAGGAAAAGTGCATGCAATTTCTATTTTCAAGTTACTTTATTGTAAAAGTGCATCTCATTTAAATAATAAAAAATAAAAATAAAAAGTAAGACACTTGAGTTCTTTTTTATTGTTGCATTATTTAAAAGTAATATCATTGTAAAAATGAAATCACTTATTTTACAAAAGTGATTCACTTAAAGCAACTTTTTTGTAAAGTGATTGTAAAAGGTTCATCTTGGGAAGAGGGGGGTCCTTTTTTTTAGCTGGTCATTCTCTATGTGCCACATCACTATTGGGAACATCTTCAACAGTTTCTTTGTTCAAGCATAACTTTATCATCCGAAGTCAGTTTTCAGTGCTTTTTTTTTTTTACACCACCTATTTTTTCAAGCTCTTCACATCCAAACTATTGGTTTCTGCTTTTACAACCATTAATTTACAAATATGGCCGCCCCTTGTGATATTCTACTTAACAGTTCCAACTATTTCTCATGAAAATCTTGTATGGAGGATGTTCTACGAAATAGGGGACTTTTAAGAATTACCTCAGGGAAAGAAACAGAACCCATTGATGATGATAAGAAAATAAAATGGGAAAATAGATGTGACGAAGCTCGTGGATTGATTGGGATGTCAATCTCTACTGATTTGCGATTCCACATATCTGGAATTGATGAACCTGATGCTGTTTGGGACAAGTTGGAATCTGTGTTTGGTAAACACAATGAAATTCGAGGTCACGAACTCGAAAATGAGTTGATTTCTTTAAATCCAAGTGATTTTCTATGCATTCAAGATTATTTATCTAAGTACAAAACTCTTAAACTCTTATGTGCAGAATGTAAGATTAAGAGGGAAGACAAACAATGCATTTATCATATTCTTTCCAAACTTGGACCTGCATATTCTATTTTTGTATCCATTTTACTCCATGAAAGAATCCTTGAATGCAGCTAGCTATCAAGAGCCTAGTCTTGGATCCTTTTGTGATTCCTTGATTAGAGAGCAAGATAAACTCATCCATCTTGGAATAATCAACAATGCAGATACATCTGGGAAAACCTTATTGTCCCAACAGAAAGAAAAGTCCAAGCCTCCCAAGAAACAAAATTTTGGCAATAATAAGTCAAACAAGGGTCCCAAACCCTCTTAGTCAGCTCCTTCTTTAAAAAATGACAAAGGATCCAAGCCAAAAGGCAAGAAGACTGAGCGTCATTGCAACTATTGCGGGAAAGATAATCATGATGAATCTAAGTGTTTCAGGAAGATGGAAGCCTTGGAAGCAGCAATGAAGAAGCACCACATCAGCCTAGATTTGCCTTCAGAATCTACCTCTCATGGACATGCACTTTGTGCTTCTGGTTATTCTTACATCTTCTTCTTCTACTTCAAATGAATGGCTCATTGATTCTAGAGCATCTTATCATATGGCTAAGGATCAAGCCATCTTTTCTACTATGCATGAATGTAACACCAAACAAATATTTGTTGGTGATTATAGATCTCTAAGTGTTGTAGGAGTTGGAACAGTTCTAGTAGATAATGGTCATTTCAGTGATGTACTATGTGTTCCAAGAATTTCCTACACTTTTTTATCAGTCTATCAGATCACTCATTCTGGTGAAGGTAAAACTGTGACGTTTACACCTCACCAAGTTGTAATCAAGGATTTTAAAGATCCTCAATAGGTCCTAGCTACTGGAATTATTGATGATGTTACCAGGTTGTACAAGTTTAACAACTTTGGGTCATCACCTTTTCCTTCATTTTTTGTTGCTCATAGTGATAACTTGAGCAAACTTTGGCATGAGCGATTTGGTCACTTAAATTATCGCTCATTGCAACAACTATGTAAAGACAATATGGTGATAGGTCTTCTGATGGTATCTTGCAGGGATGGTGTTTGTTCCAGTTGTGTACTCGGAAAACATCATCGAGACAGTTTTGACAAACGTGCCTCTTGGCACGCCTCGGTTTCCTTGGAGCTTGTGCATAGTGACTTGTGTGGTCCTCTTCCATCTGCTCCTTTTCTGGTTTCAAATATTTCTTAAATTTCATTGATGATTACACCAGACGCACTTGGGTTTATTTCTTGAAACTTAAGAGCGGAGTATTTAACATGTTCTTGGCCTACAAGGCCCTTGCTGAAAAACAACCTGGTCATCAAATTATTAAGTTAATATCTGACAATGGAGGAGAATATGTTAACAAAAAGTTCACTATTTTCTGCACTGAACAAGGAATCCAACAACAACACACTATTCCATATACACCACAACAAAATGGTGTAGCTGAAAGGAAGAATCGCACTTTAAAAGAAATGGCAAATTGTATGATCCAATCTAAGGGATTGAGTCTTCATTTTTGGGCTGAGGCCATTAATTGTGCAAATTACATAGTTAATCGCAGCCCCACTAAAGCTTTACAGGGTATCACACCGGAAGAAGCATGGAGTAAAACTAAACCTGATGTAAGTCACTTTTGTGTGTTTGGTAGTGAAGCATGGGCTCACATTCTGGAGGAAAAACGGAAAGCATTGCAGCCTAAAAGTGAAAAGTGCATATTTGTTGGATATTCTGAATATGTAAAAGGTTATAGACTTCTTCAACTACATTCTCATGATATAATCATTAGAAGAGATGTTAAATTTGATGAAAATCTCTTGGCCTGCGAACCTAACTCGGCAATTGTGCCATCTTTGGCCTGCGAGCCTGATTCGGCGTTTGTGCCTTCTTCTTCTTCTTCCAACTTCCTTGACAGGTTTCCAACTCCAGTTTCTGATGATGACAGTGAGGATGAAAATCCACCTCCGCCTGCTCATGTTCCTCCAGTTGCACTAGCACAAGTGATTCCTCGATGGGTCCGTTCAACATGTGAAGCAGCTGGTGATCCTAGAGATCAACGTCGAACACATTCTCAATTTCAGCGAGCCTCTTCTCTTTTGGCTCAAGTTTCCGAGAATCATGATCCAAAAACCTTTGCAGAAGCTTCAAGAAATCCAGATTGGGATGCAACTATGGATGAAGAATATCGTTCCTTAATGGCGAACGATACTTGGGATCTTGTACCTCTTCCAAAATGAAGAAAACTTGTCAGATGTAAATGGGTCTACAGAACTAAGTATGTATCAGATGGAAGTGTTGAAAGACTTAAGGCAAGGTTAGTTGCCAAAGGTTTTTCCCAAGTTGAAGGGATTGACTACAATGAAACCTTTGCTCCTGTCGCAAAAATGAACTCCATCCGCCTTGTTCTTTCCCTTGCAGCCTTACACAACTGGGAAGTTCATCAAAAGGATGTCAAGTCTGCCTTCTTACATGGTGATTTACAGGAGGAAATTTACATGGAACAACCTCCTAGATATGTTCAGAATAACTCTAGCCTTGTCTGCTGCCTTAATAAATCCTTATATGGCCTTAAGTAAGCTCCTATGTGAGCTGCATAAATATGACACCCTTTTTTAAAACACTTCTTTAACTGTAAGGCTGTAACCCGTTTTAAATATATTGTTCTATGTATTCCTTTAACTATTACTCTATTTCCTTCCTCATCTATACATGTGTAAGTATTATTGTAACAATCCAAGATAGCTCGGTGTGTAGTCAACTAGTCCATACCAATCAAAACATCATAAGAGCCTAAGAGGATAACATTCAAATATGATAAAGTCTTTACACCATTCATTTCCAAAGGACACTGCCTTACTATTTATGTGACTTTTCTTTTAGTTCCAGTTTCTAACTGTACAAGGCTTGCTACCTCAAGGTTACTTTTCTTAAGTGAACAATTCAAAACTACACTAGGTACAACATAAATGTTACTATCTCCTGAATCAATTAAAATAAACACAAATCTATTACCAATCTTACCTTCCACTTCTATCATGTGAGACTAATGATCTGCCTTCCTACCTTCCAAAGATGCATAAATCCTCTGAGTCTTACCAACATCACCTACTATTGCTTCCTGAAGGTTGTGAATATTGTCTTATTTCTTATATGGACAATCCCTTGAATAGTGATTCTCGTTACAATTCCAACATCTAACAGAAGATATCTTATCTGAATCTGGTTGTTTATGAAAATTACTACTTCTGTTGACATGAGGCTTGGTTCCCTTCTTTCTTTGGTCTTGTTTAACACTCTTATTATCTTTCAAGTTCTTATGCTTCTTATTCTTATCCAAGTTATACAAATTTTTTGCCTTCCAGATTACTTCTTTAAGGGCCTTGGGCATATCATACTAAATCTTATCCTTGTAAAAAGTTGGTAGTCTACTTAGAAATATTTGAATCTTAACTTTCTCATCTTTTATATAGTCTCCATAAGTTAACAGTTCAAGAAATCTCTTCTCATATGCATCCATAGTTAAAATGCCCAGCTTAAGTTCAAAGAATTCTTCCATCTTATTATCATATCATTTCTCTGAAAGGTATTCTTGTTGAAAATACTTTTTAAACTTTTTCCAAGTGATATTTTATTCATCAATATATTTAATTTTAACCAAATGTTCCCACCGAAGAGAGTCTCTTCCTTGAAAATGATAGATAGCTATTCTTGCTTCCATGTTTGATGAATAATTATGCAATTGGAAATTTTTTTGGAGCCCTACTAACCATGTTTCTACTTCTTCACCTTGTTTAACTTCACCATCAAAGGTTGGAGGTTTAATATTTCTTAATTATCCCACTAACTAATCATGTGCATACCTTCTCCTTCTACTATTACGATCATATGAAAATCTATCTGGACTAATCTCAATACGTCTAGCTCTTTTTCTCAAAGGAGGTGTACGGTAACTGTCTGGTGGAAAGTCCATCCTAGAGTAAGTTTTCCTACTTTTCCTTTCTTGTCATGGGTAGTCTTTAAGTATCTTAGTTATTTCATGATCTATCCTTGAAGGTGAGTGATCCTTTCATTACATTTCTTAACCGAGTCTTCTAATTCAAGGGATGAACTAATCCTCCTCCTTCCTACACTCTCTAGGGCCATAAGGGGTTCTCTATTTATCTTCCATCCTCTACTGTTTTTATTTGCGGGGTCTTATTGGGTTAAATTACTTACTATGAGATGCAACGCGTTCATTCTAATTTTGGTTAACATTCCATTATCAAATTTATTTATTTTCTCAAATAATAATTATTTTTCTAGTTGAGAAGAAACAAAGCATACCATACTAGTCTTCAATTTTTGAAATAAATAACTAAGCAAAATGCATAAAAGGATATAATTATTTTCAAACATCTTCTAAATCTTCAAAATAATTTTTTTTTTTCATCTTTCACAAAGATATCAACACTTTCATAATTAACTTTCATATAGGCAACATTTAACTTTTATTCAAGCAAGCAATTTTAAAGCGACCAATAGGTCCAACAACCTCAATGTTGCAACCGCAACTCCGATACCACATGTAATGTACCCAGGGGATATCAGAGTGTATAAGGTACATATCATTATCTCTCTGAGGCTAATTACTTGATTTTTAGTGCAGTGGATAAACCATAAACATTTAATTTTTATTTTTCCAAAATTAATTGCGACACAAAATCCAATAATTAACAATAATTTAATATAAAATCATTAACACATCCAAAATATGATATAAGGGATGGGAATGCTTCTTAACATCATCAACCCTTCAATCCAATCCATGCCAAGATGCTAACCACTTCTAAAGGCTAATTATTTTTAATCACAATTAACTAGTAATTAAGGTGTTAATTACGACATTTAACGACACTTGGTGCCCAAATGAAAACACTTATCACAAATTAAATTGTTTAACAAATAACCATAGATTATAAATACCAATGGATTAATAACATCTAATCAAAAGTAAATAAGGCCTAATTACCAAAATTACAATGATTAATCATGGTAATTACGAAAGAGAGTCCACAAGATTAGTTAACGAGTTTTCCAATATAAGCAGTTGGTCTTGCACAAAATAAACTTGTAACCATGCCATTAAACACAAAATTAATCCTAAATCAATTAAAAACATATTTAAGTGTGCACCTACAACCAATTAAAGGTTTATTTGCAGATCATTCCAATTGCACATAAGGTGATCTTTTCCATCAATTCCAATGAAACTGGTTAACATTCACCGCAAGGAATTGAGTCTAAATAACTGAACCAAAACAAAATGCATCCATAAGTAAAGGATAAAACCTGATAAGTATACACCTACAACACAATAAAATTTTAGAAACATAGCACATGGCTGTAGCATTCCGTTTTTACGAAAACAAATATTTCAATCCACAACTAGTTATCAATTTTCACTGCAATGTACCTAGTTTCCAATTTAACTTTCAAAATGAAAAATAAAGATAAATATATGGATACTGTAGCTCATGGAAAGAGTAAAATGGGTCACCTACAATCATATGTATGTATCTTTCTTCCCATATACAGTCCATTAAATAATTCACAAAACTAGCTAATTCTACTCATCTGAATTGACTAGTAATTCTAGGAATCGCTAGAATAATTAAATCCACAACTCATAGAATCATTCAAATTCCATTCCAAATCTAAATAAAATGTTTTATAATTCATAACATAGGTATATATCATTTGAAAATTTCGTCAAACACTTCATATGCAAAGTCACAAATCTACTCAAAACAATTCCATTGAAGGAGCTAAAAATTGGAAATTGATCTAGAATTTCGGTAGACATTTCCCAAACACTATCAAGAAGATTTCCCCTAAAATTATCACACACATTTCAAGTGTATTTATCAAATATAATAATAAAAATAAAACTCGGGAATTTTTACAAACACTTCATGTCTCAAGTCTCCAAACTATGCAAAACAATCCAATCGAAGAACTAGTTTTCAAATAAAAGGTAGAAGCATCAAAGAGATGTGTCTTAAACCATTTAGAGGCTAATGTACAATCAAAATACACATTATATAATGAACAGGGGAATGAATATCAGCTCTGTAGCATAGGTTCCAAAGAATAATTTCCTCAAACAATTTGTGCACAAAATCTCAAAAACTAGTTTCCAATTCCTTCACAAAATTTATTTGCATAAATAGATTGAATTCCATGAGAAATTTATTCCACAAATAGCTCATACATTTCATCAAAAATTTCATGTGCATCCATAAATAAATCAGATCATATCCAAATATATTAAATAAACATTAGATAAATCATTTATCTTTTCCAAATACGCAACCAGAATCAACCGTGCCATGTTCCACCCAGCTGTAGACATAATGCAAGACAAAACTTACTTTCCAATGGTCACCCCAAGACAAAACCATGATTCCAAAAGAAATAGAGCACTCAACCACAAATTATCTCAATAAATCAGTCCAACCAAAACCCAATGGAAAGTAGCACTTCCAATCTAGGGAAATTCTAGTGGCTCCATGAAAACCTCAAATCCAAGGTAGTGGACCTCACCCCTGCTACCAAACCAGGATATCTAGAGGCAATAAACAACTTTGTCCAACCTCAAATCCAATGACATTGGATCTCACCCCTGCTGCCAATCCAGGATCTCCAGAGGCAATTCCAGGACATACATCAGTGGCTCCAGAGTATCTCATCTTGGGAATAGGATCCACAATGGTGCAATGAACTGAAATCATATCATACCAAGAGCAGCAAAATCGAACCGCAAGTGCCAAACACAAGCACATGAGCAAAAGCATGAACCAACACACAAGTGTGACTAGCCAACACAAGCAAATTGAATTCATTCATGAACAATTCAAATTGGGAGAGAGAGGGACACAAGCATGAGAGTTACATTCCCATAATAGTAAATTGGAGTTACACATAAGGTGGATACACCTAGAGACACACTAATCCAACTCATGAGGGTGCACTAGGTGAGAGAGGGACTCCAATCCTCAAATAAAAAATTAATCTCAGGGTAAATAAAACCAAGGAGTGACATAACACATTAGGGTGCATAACCAAGAGGGTCCATCAAGTATGTAATAAGGGTGTACAACATCAACATAGTCTCAACACACATAGCTAAACACTTTTCCACAACCCCTTGCTCGTTATGGTTCCTCATACTCTCTTTCATGGAATCGGTCGCCCGATTGTTTTTATTTTATTAATTATTTTATAAGTTCAACATAATAAAAATAATGATAATGTGCAAACTATAGTCTAGGAACCTTGTGCCACTATGTCCAACATAACAACAATAATAATATGTCCAGGGGATAAACCGGAGGGTATTACAAGAGAGTAATTGTCTAACAGTAGCAATGTAATGCAAACGACTAGTGTCAAGTGTAACTGTGATGGTAATAAGCAAGAGAAACGAAAAATAACAACGAGGCAGTGATAAGCAGCAAGGCATAAGCAACAATAAGAAAGCACAACCATTAAGTAGACCATAAGATGTTTGCTTCTTTGTTTAATGAGCTTGAAACAAAGAATGAACTATGCTCGATGTGGCTACTTCATTTTTTAACGACCTTGAAGCAGAGAATGAAACTGTGCTCAAGGTGTCTGCTTCATTTTTTAACAAGCTTGAAATAGAGAATGAAATTGTGCTTGAAGTAGTTGTTTCATTTTTTAACGAGCTTGGAACTGAAAATCAACTGTGCTCAGAATGATACCCATTGCCGGGTTTCTTCCCAAACATGACGTCAAGAGGTTGGAGACATGCCCCTGAAACTTCGTTTCATCCGTCGTTTCTTCTTCTACACCCAATAAGACTCTTGGATACTAATAGGAATAGGTTCACTAAAGAGGGAGGAAAAAAGAGGATCAAGTGACCCAGATGGAGGAAATGAAGGTTCACGTACTAGATCTAGTGGAACACTCGACTCAATTGGAGGGGGGTTTGTTTCATTTTTTAATGAGCTTGACACATACAATGAACTATGCTCATAGTTATCCATTTCATTTTTTAATGAGCTTGACATAGAAAGCAAACTATGCTCGTGGTTATTGGCCATGGCTTCCAAGAGGTCTTCATCGGAAGGAAGAACAATGCTATGGAAATAATGCATGTCAAGAGACTCAATAGGGGTCACGGAGGGGAGATCATACTCCAATGCCCCCGTTGAAGGGTTTACCATGTCAACTACCATATCTAAGTCTATAGAAGTCGAGCATATAGTGAAAGGCTCCTTCTCATTAGCAGTTGAAGGCATGGGACACGATGCCACAATATGTTGGTCATCAGAGTCTGGGATGTAGGAGGAAAATTGAATCACATGATATGCCACCTCAGTAGGAATAAGTGGCATGATCTCACTGAGAAATTCAAGTTCAGAGGGACTAGGTACTACATAAGGATTAAATGATTTAGGGGATTGATGCACCATAGTCAAAATCATGTTTACTGTGGCAGCCTGATGCAAGGGATCAGGGGAAGACAAAGGAAAAGTCCCCATGAGCGAGAAATATTTAAGCAGACCTACCCCTACACTCTCATAGTTGAGTCTTGAGTCCCCTAGGAAGGGGACGTTGTTGGCAGTGTTGCTACGAATATAGGGTGTGTAGTAATCAAGCTGGACGATGGTAACAATTTTCCCTTTGTGAGGGAATTGCACAAGAAGGAATACCGAGGATGCAAACAATCATTGCATAAAAACAACTACGACCGAGTAACAAGTTATAATACAGGGGTGCATCGACTACTTCTACTTCAATAGAAACAATTTTTCCCCTCAACTCCATGACCAAATATTTCAAGAGTCCATAAGGTTTGAAACCACGTCCATTGAATGCCTTGAGGGTAGTGGGAGATGGGTTGAGGTTAGGAGATCCAATGGCCCTGCCGTAGGATAAGGACATGATGCTAGTTGAGGCTCCTTCATCTAAAATAGTACGATGGATATTCTTCCTACGAACGATGGTGTTAATTTGAAATGCAAGGTGGTGGGAGAGACTCGGTTTTAAATATTCCATATTGAAGACAATAGTGTTAGATGCTTCTGGGTCCACAACCCTAAAGGATTACAATAGGGTTCTACATTGGCTAGGACAGTTTGTAGAACTTTGAGTTTCGACATCGAACAAGGTTCTTGTGCATTGTAGTTTTGGGCAGCACAAGCACTTGTATTAAAGGTCGATTTTTGAATTATGCTCTTAGGTGGGCACACCACTGAGTTAGAAATAGGACTCTCTATTTGAAAAGGGCCAAGAGGTGGGGGGGTAGTGGAGGTGGAGGGATTTTCAATAGCACCTCCATTAGCAGTCTTTTCTGGAGGGGCGTCATATGTCTTGGACTTGGTTGTTATACTAATTGTCTCATTATGCATAAGGAAATGGGAACTCAAAGAAGCATCCCAGTTTGGAGGATGACCTGCATTGCCCCCTTGCGAAGGAGCAGGATTTTGGGAAACAATTTGTTGTTTTTGTTGTGGAAAGGGGTCAATTAACACTGCGGGTTGGGAGTTTCCTTTTAAGAATTTGGTGACTTCCTCATGATAGGGACATTCCTTCATGTAATGGTCATCTCCACAAATTATTTAGGGAAACTTTGCCTTCCTTTTTTGTTTTGTTTCAGTGGTTGCTTCTCGGGGATTTGAGTTCTCTCGTTGATTAGACGATTTTTTGGATTCACCCTCATTTTTAATCTTACCTCCAAGTTGGTGGGTTGAAGTGGATTGAATCGCATTCACCTCGGAGGACTGGGTAGGAGAAGGTGCAGATTTGGTATTGGTACTAGTTTGAGTTTCCAAGGTAACCAAATATGAGACCAATCCGATTCAGAGTATCTATTGAGATTTTGAGACAATCTAATGCAAAGTATCCATTAATATTTTGAGACCAACCCCAACTTAAGAAAAAACAATAAACTTAAGGAATATCAACTACAATATTTCCAATAACTTGTTTTTTTAATTTCTTCTTGATCCTTTGTATCATCTTCAATTGGATCTTCAATTTGAGCACATTTATTCAAAAATTGATTTGTGACTAAATTCATAAGATTTATCCATTGGGGAAAAGTTTTTTTCTTTTTTATTTTTATTTTTATTTTTTTCTAAATGATTAGCTTGATGGTAATTACAAAAAAAATCCAGAGCTATCTCATCTAAGTCAACATTGAGATTTGTATTAGGAGGTTCTAACATTTTGGGAGAGTTAGGTGGGTTATTAGGTCTTCTGAAAAATGGTCTAAAAGGTATTTGATTAGAAGTACCCTCTCTTGGTCCTATTTTAATGTCAATTATTTTGTTAGTTAGACATTTTACCATTCATTGCAAGTTATCTAAATCTAAATATTATTTCCCTTTATGATCAACTATATTTCTTGGGGAAGGTCTAGGAACGATTACATTCGTCTTAGTTTGGGAAATATATTTTTCGATTAGTGAATTGTGATTTTCTTTATAACTGGTCATTTCCAATTAAATTTTTTTTGCTTCTTCAAAGTATTGTGTTGAAGTTTGTTTTCCTACTCATTTTACAAACACATAGTTGGGTGCAGGAGGAGCATTAGTAATGAGCATATACTTCAGCTTGTAAATCTTGAGTGGGAATAGTTTTGGGATGAAATTTGTTTATAAGAGTGGTGAATCTTTGATTAAATTTCTTAATTGTTTCTTTAGGGATCATACCAAATCAAAAAGTCCATCCATAAGAGCACTTGTGATTTCGTCACCAAATTTATCAAGAAAAACTCTTTGAAAATCATCCCAGTTTGTGATTGATCCAATAGGAAGATTAAAGTACCAAGTAGATGTCTTATTTTCAAAGGTATAAGGAAATAATCGATAGATAACATCCTCATGCTAGACATTCAATGGCCTAATAGATAAGATAAAAAAAATTTATATGATAATCTAGAGAAATTGTCAAATCATCATCATATTTAGGTAGGAGATGTTTAGGGTGTTTAGGTAAATGATGAAGTGGTATAGGTAATGATAGATCATCTTAAGCTAACCAAGGTTGAATCAATTTGGGATTTTATTCATCTTAAGCTAACTAAATGAACTAATGCAATATCCCCTTCTTGAACCACCCTTTTTTATGTATTCCTTTTACAAGGTAATAGAGGGGTTATAGGCAAATATTTTTTTCTTTCTAACATATGCCCTAGTGAACTACATAAATTGATTTACTTCTTCATTTAGGATTGAATATGGAATGTTAATTTATTAATATAAATTCATGCCATCGAGTAAGTTTGATCTTTCTGAGTCAATTGATTTTCTTTGAGGATTTGAACCTATTGCAAGAGACTATGCCTGATGAGGTGAATCAACCATGCAAATTCATACCCTACCCCTTTTTTCTATCCTTCAGTTTCTATCCTCCTAGGAAAAGATTTGCTAGGAGTGTTCAATCTATGCTTAGTCTATGTCTGTTTTTAGGTTTAAACGGTAAGGTTGACTAAGAACGGATCATTGGTCCTCAAAACCAATAGGTAAATGAGGTAGCACTATGTTTGGTTGAGAAATTTTCTCATTTGTTCATGTTAATGCAAATACTTATCAAAGTTGAGTTTTAAGTCCTATACCCAACTTAGTTTTTTCAAACAGTTGGGACACAGTTCACCGTTAAGTGAAGATTTTATTTTGTGCCTTCCTTCTAGCACTAGTTTTGTTGACAGATCCAAGTTCCTTGTATCAACAACAGGGGTTTAACCCAAAAAGGAGGCCCAGTTAGACTATTTCTTGTTTGGTATGGAAAAACCCATCGAATTTGTGACCTGGTTACCTTTCGATGAGATTTAAAAGAAATAAAATAAAACTAGAAATTTTTGTTTTCTTATTTATGTAAACCTTTTGAAGAAAGAAAGATTGAAATCCCAACTTACCTTAATCTAAGAAATAATTCACAAATATAACTTAACCTAGTGCTAACAAATGGTTTTGATATTCCGTATGATAGAAATGATAGTTGTTATTTATCATAGAGATATTTTGTTAAATTAATTCAACAAAACAATTATAAGAATAAATAACATACAAGATCTGTGGTGACTTATGAATAATTGATTTTTACACATATCTTTTATAGAATACATTCATAAAGAAAATATTTGTTGGATCAATAATAAGTAAAACAAGTAACAAAAATAATTCAATTCACAAGTTAGAATCTCTTACTACACATTCTTAACAGTTTTCCTGAAGCAAACAAATCATAACTTCAAGTACATTTTGCAAATAAGAATTCTCAGTTGCAAAACATTCACCAAAATTGGCTTCTCAGTATTCACTTCTTGAAAGATGTAGTCTTTACAATGAAGGTCTCTCTCAAAAACTAGCTTCCCAAAAACCAAAAAGCTCCTTCTAATTCGAATTATCTCCTTTTAAATAGACACAAAAAGTAGTTATCACAACTAACCTTTAACTTAACTCTAATCTTAACTCCAAGTAGAACTTAACTCAAGTTGATTTTCTAAATCTTTTTCATATTGTCCCCACCTTTCAAATAATTCAATGAATAAATTGAAGTGAGGAACATGTGTCACTTGAGTGGGGCACCTAACGCTGGGAGATTAATTTGATATCTTTTGATATATTTTTCAATCATGGGCAAGGTGCATTAGAGTTTTGTGATTTTCTGAACCTTTTCAGTGATAAACTTCTAGATATATTCTTTTCCAGCATGGGAAATATTCTGAAGCTTAGTTTTATGCTAATCTTGAGCATCCTCCAAGGCTTTAGCAACTTTTTTAGCATCATAAAAGTTCACAGATGGATCAAAGGGTGGAAAATGACACTGATTTACAACATCCTCAACAAAATCCCATATTTTGAGGCAGTTCAACCACTCCTCGTGTATTACATTTTGGGCTTCTCTAACCATTCCACCCCAATATATTACATATTGCTCAAGCTCATGGATTTCATCTTCCCCGGGAATTTCAATATTATGAGTTTCATGCTTCCTGTGATTCTAAGAATAGTCTGGAAATGTGACTAAATTTGCTCAAGAGCATACTTAAGAAAAGTGGTTGCCAACTCTTGACTTGATTTATAATATAAAACTTGATTTTCTACATCAGCGACCTTTTGTTGTAATTTATTTATATCCACAACTTTTGAATTTGTCTTGTCAAGAGCGGCTTGAGTCATGGTTAAATTGACATTCAATATTTATGACAATTTGTCCTTTTTAATGTCCATAATCCCTTCCTTTATGGTGTAGACAATAAATTTATCAACATCAATTTTTCTTTTCTTTTGTGCTTGTCTAACCAAGGTAACGTGTCTTTTGATATATGTGATAAGTTCCAGATCAACTACTTCTTGTACAGGTTCATGAAAAGTTTGGTTGTTTCAAGAAAGGATATTCTCCATGTTGCTTGGAGTCACAATTTACTCCATTACTATAGTCTTACCTTTATCTCTGGGGACTGTTATTGAAGCATGAGTACCCTATACAGGTTTATCTGCACTACTATTTACACTAGTGTTGTTTTTTTTAGTTTCCTTCGAAAACTATCCAATGTTTAAATTAGATTTGTCACCCATTTCTTTCTTCTCAGCCTCTTCTTCAACTCATTTTAATTATTTAGCTTTTACTTGTTCTTCTTGCTTCATTTACTCTTCATTTTTCTTATGCTCTTCTTCTCTTTCTTTTTCTTCTTCTTCTTTAATTTTCTTTTATTAAGTTCCCATTTTCTTTGTTTCTCTTATGCTTCTTTAATAGCCATTAGTTTGCCATGCTCTTCTTTGTCTTTGGCTACCTCGATTTTGTCTTGTCCTTCCTTCTCTTCGACTTCCTTTACTCTTTCTTGTGCTTCTTGTTCCTTAGTTTCCTTTATTTTGTCGTGTTCCTCTTGTTCTATGGCTACTTGTTCATCCTTCTCTTTGGTTTCCTTGATTATGTATTGTTCCTCTTTCAATTTATGTTTTATTTGATCATGTTTCTCTTTCATCTTCTTTCATTTTCATTATTTTGATCTTGCAATTGTTGTTCTTTTAACCTTTTATATTATTCAATTTTTTTAATATCCCCACTTGAATATCCACTAATTTCCTAGTGAACCTAAGATTTTATTCTTTTCAACACATCATCCAATGAATCCACATTTTCCAATAGTTTTTCATTTTCCCACTCTTCATGTGCATATGGCCAGATTAAGACAACATTGCTGCAATGTCTAGCCACTAAACCTTGTGAGTCATGCCTTCTAAATTGGCCTTGAGGAAATCTATATTCAAGCATTAACTAAGCTTTCTCTTTAGCGTTTTTAAAATTGCTAATGTTGAAATTCCCAATGTAAAGGAGTTGTGGAATCAAGAGTTTTTTTCTTTTCTCTTTTCAATATGGCATTAACTCCATGGAAGGTAGACTGATAAGCAATCTCTGATATGAATAATCTTCCTGGAACATACTTAGGCAAAACATGTGGAGGGGCAATCACTCCAAATATTTTGATATATGTATAGTCCTCTTCTATATACTAGTTTCCAATCCCTGTATCATAGCCCTTGCCTCAAATGTTATCCATGGATATTCCTTATTGAAAATTATTCAATAGAGGTGTTGTTAGGGTATCCCTATAGAGGTGTTGATATCCCTATAGTGAATCCCAAAATATTCAAGGTAGCCATTAAGGGAGTACCAATGTTCCCAATGAATGGAAAAGCACAAGGGTCCCTTGATTGGTGTTCACTGGAATGCTATCCATAGTCTCCGACTCAAAGAGCCAAAAATCTCTAAGGACAACTAAGAACGAGAGGCACAAAGAGCACACCACTAAAAATTTCCTATAGTAATCAAGACTAGGAAAACAAAGATAATACTCTCAAGAGTCATTATGGGATGATGAGGGCCCAGAAAAAACTAGTAGAATATCGAAGGTCAGTTACAAGGCGTCCAATATGGGTCCTCTGGGTGCAAGCGTTTGAATCACTAAACCACCCTTCCAGGATTACTGTAGAGGGTTACCTTCCATGTCTGTCCTAGGTGTAGTGGAAATAGACTTCCACTATACCTGTGTATATCCCTAAGGTCAAGATACTAAGGATACCACAAATATGAAAATACCTGAGGGGATAGTCGCCAGTCCAGCCAAAACGCATGGGCAGGGTAGCAAAGCCCGAAATCTAAGAGTACTTGAAGTACTAGTGGACCCCCGTACATGAATCAGCCCTGGTGTATGCTCGAAAGGAAAGTGAGGGGGTATCCCCAACAATTCCAATCTCACACGAACTCGTGCTTAACTCCGGTTTAAGTGGAGTGTTACCAGGATACTTTGATATAAGTGGATTTACCTAGATAACATTTCACACTACGATTTGAGAGTTTAATGATCTCGGATAGTTAAATGTGATCTAATCCAAAATCCTAGCCTAAGCTAGATAAGGTAGTGTAACCCTAAAAATAAAATTTGCTAATAAATTAAATTAGGTTCTTTTTAGGACCTGTTACTTACTCAAATTGTAGTGGAGTGTGTTAGTTTTTCATCATTTAATTCAATATGATCTAGGATATTAACTGAGAGAACAACATGTACAACATATCAAACACAAGAGACAAGAGACACAAAGCATTTCACTAGGGAAAACCAAGAAGGTGAAAAACCCCGCAACTTCCTTAGAGATAGAATGAGCACCAATACAAAGATCACAAAGATCAAACCCAAAAGATAGATGTCTCCAGCAGTTGCTACTCCTCCACTTGTGCGCATTCCTCTCTCTCAACTATGTGAGTTGGATGAGTGAGTGAATTAATAGAATGAGAGACTCACACTCTCTATTTATACAATGACTTGACCTGCCTTTAACCCTAACTGGGCCAACTTCCTAAGGAAGCCTAATAACCCATCCACATGACTCATACAGGGCCGACCCCACCAAGGTGGTCTAATAACCCATCAAATATAACTTACGACACTTACACTGTAACTTGCGACACTTGCAAATACAAATGACGACACCTCCAATCGGAGGAATAATACATCTCTGTTGGGAATACAATAAAGTACAAATGTAATATACAAGTGAATATCTTCCGAAGTTACAAATACACCAACACTCCCTCTTAACTAGGAAGGTATTCTCTTGACACAGGTCATCAATACATATAGGCACAAGTCTTCAATTTTGGAGCTGGATCATCGTCATTGGATCACAGAGCATCATCGTCACTAATGATGTACTTGTCATCTCGATCACTGGTGCTATCTCTCAATTCTTCTCATCATAGGAATTTCTACAGAGCCAACCCTTTTTCATGCTGGATGTATGCCTAGCCTCCTGTAGGTCTTCATCATCTCTGCAAGTGGGCCATCCTGTGGAATTCTCAAGGATGATTATGTGTGTCAACAAAACCTCGAAACAACATCCCAGGACTAATTACGAGCTTACTGCTCAACCTATAGGATCTCCCAGGGAGCTATTACATGTGACCTCCACAAAACCTTAAAAGAGCATCTTGCGACCTGGAAGATCTCTAAAGAGCATCCCAGGACTTTTACGTGACTAGGACAACTTGTTCGGATCTCCAGGACTGATTACATGTGATCTCCACAAAACCTTAAAAGAGCATCTTGCGACCTGCAAGATCTCTAAAGAGCATCCTAGGAATTTTACGTGACTAGCACAACCTGTCCGGATCTCCAGGACTGATTACATGTGATCTCCACAAAACCTTAAAAGAGCATCTTGTGACCTGCAAGATCTCTAAAGAGCATCCCAGGAATTTTACGTGACTAGCACAACCTGTCCGGATCTCCAAGACTGATTACATGTGATTTCACAACATGTCCACGGCCATAGAGTATCATCCTGATACTCATGATCACACTGATCATCTTTGCATGGAGCATCATCCTGATGCTCATGATCATACTGATCATCATCATACAGTGCAACATACTGATGCATATCATCATCACATGATCATCCTGATCATCATCATAGCATCATCCTGATGCTCATCACACAACACTTACATCCACAGCCATGGGAAGGATCCTCCTACCACCATGCTTGGAATGGATCCTGCAAATGTGTCCCATCACTTCCTCCTCGAAGTATCTTCTATTTGAAGAACACCAAGCCTCTCTTTGAAGTACTCGAACTTCACTATGGCTAGTGGTTTGGTGAACAGATCTGGAATCTGCTCATCTGTTGCAACATACATGAGCTTCACTGCTCCTCTCTGCACCATATCCTGATATAGTGATATTTGATCTCGATATGCTTCGACTTGTCATGGAACACTGGGTTCTCTGACAACTTCACACAACTCTGGTTGTCACGGAAGATACAAGTAGCATCTAACTGGAGATCAAATAAATCTGACAGTAGCTTCCTTATCCATACTACCTCGCAACTGGATGAACAAGCTGTGACATACTCTGCTTCGGCTGTACTAAGTGCTACGCAGGATTGCTTCCTGCTAAAACAAGAGATCACACTTGATGCCATACTGAAGCAGCACCCCGAAGTGCTCTTCCTATCTGCAACACTGCCTGCCCAATCTGAATCAACATAACCCTCCAGGTTAAACTTTTGATTCACATCATACTTGAGCCCATAATCAATCGTACCCTTCAGGTACCTCAAAATATGCTTTACAACAATCAAGTGAACATGTCTAGGATCCATCAGGAACTGGCTCAAGGTGTTCACAGCAAAGCAAATATATGTTCTTATGTTTGTTAGGTACATCAAGTATCCAATCATCTGATGATACATCGTGGCATCAACCAACTCTGATGAAGCATCACTCAATAGCTTCAGGTTTGATGCCATAGGTGTGGCCATGGCCTTGCAGTCCATCATCCCGAATTGCTTCAGTATCTCTACTGCATACTTCCCTTGTCCAAGGAAGATTCCATCTGCTCTCTGCCACACCTCCATACCTAGAAAGTAATGCATCATACCTAAGTCCTTCATCTCGAACTCGGCAGCAATATTCCTCTTCGTGTCGGCAATCAACCTATCCTCACTTGTCACAAACAGGTCATCCACATACAGTAGGAGTATCACTGGATTGCCTTCCTCAACCTTGTATTAAAGGTTGGAATCCGCTTTACTCTTGGTAAAGCCCAAACTGGACAGGAAGCTGTCTATCCTGCCGTACCATGTCCTGGGTGCTTGCTTCAAGCCATACAAGGCTTTCTTTAACTTGCACACATATGACTCCCTGTCATGTGTCTCAAAACCGAGTGGCTTCTCGACATACACTTCCTCTTCAACTACACCATTTAAGAAAGTTGTCTTGAAATCCATCTGGTGTATCTTCCACTTCATCACTGTAGCCAGAGCAAGTACTGTTCTGATGGAAGTGTATCTGGTTACAGGTGCAAAATTTTCTTCATAATCTATCCCTTCTTTCTGGGAGAAGCCACGAGCCACAAACCTTGCCTTGTATTTCTCTATGCTACCATCTGCAACATGCTTGATCTTGTAGATCCACTTAGAAGTCACAAAAGACTTCCCTTCTGGTCTTGGCACCACATCCCAAACATCATTCTTCATGATTGACTGGTATTCCTCGATCATGGCATCCTTCCATTACTGTATCCCTGATCCTGGGAACTTCAGATTCTTCAATATCTTCAATAGGTAGTTTTCTTAAACTTCATCAGTGGAACAAATGTTGTTGACCTTCCTTTGTAGGTGATTGTACACGATCTTTCCTACAAGTCAAATTCAATTGCATGATTAGAAACTTCTCATAGTTTTAAGAACAAATTCTTACACATAAAGACATATGTCATACGGTCATGCAATTATCTTAGCCAATGCTTCAATACAACATTTATCCATATCCCATAACTTTCTATATGCCTTCCATCTCTACCAGAACATTGTTAAGAGTGTGCACAACTCCCAACATGTCAGCAAAGAGGTTTCATTCTAGATAAGTAGCAATGAAATGTTGTACAGTACCATAGGCCACTTACCCATTATTTGTATATTAGTAGTAACTTTTCATTAATGCAACTTTTCTAATATGCATAATAGACATCCTAAATCTAGGAACATAAGTATGTACATGACTGAACAACATCATTTAAGTAATAAGAAATGACAATTCAAATACTTATCTTTGTTTGCTTGTTGGGTGGACTCCCTCTCAATCTTTGCTTCCTTGATTATCTGTCTTTGAACTTATATCCATCCTGGACCACTATGCATGCTTAAGTGTGCACTGGTGTCATCATTGTGGCATCGTCAAGATCTCATAGATAATCATACATGCATTAGTATAATCTCAATACTATCAAAACATTATGATTCTAAATATGTATGGTCATGATCATTTCATACACAGGTAATTTATCACAAGCGTTAGTATTCAAGGTTTCAGGGAGTACTTCTTTTACTCATGCATATTCTTATTTGACTATAGGACTCTTCTAGTTTGTCATATCATTAATCAAACTAAGAAGCATAATATGCATAAACCCATGATTATTCAAACCTATAACTTCATGAACAATCATTATCAATCATACGAAAGTATACTTATATGAGACCCTAACACAAGGTAGGATTCTAACTTGATATAGGAAAAACATACCTGGATTATCATGTTTGGGAGTTATGTCTAACATACCCAAACAATGTCTTCTTTGTTCTCTTCAATGATTTAGAGACCTTGTGCTAGTAACATGCATATCTCATAAGTTAAGCATTGTAGAACCAAATCATACATACTTCGTAAGTAGATATTCTATGTGATCAATGGCTATGGATGAGTCTTTGTCTTCATGTCACCATGGTCATATGTTCTTGATCTAGAACTTTATTTGTCTTTCTTGATGTACCTTTCATGTTAGTGGACAACATCATCCTCATACAACACTACAGTGCATTAGTACAATTATAAGTGTCAACCCTAATCAATGAATGTCTTCTATCATTCACATGCATTCATACTTTTTACTAAGGTGATAAGACAAGTCGAAAATTAATCAAGATTGTACTAACCTCAATAATATGAAGACAAACATATCATAAACTTAATCATGAACAGATTTCAAAACATACCTGTATCTTCCCAAGTCATACCTGTCAAGATTGCTTGTAGTCTTCTTATGTAAGGCCTTAGCCTAATCTCCCTCTGGAACTAGAACATCTTCACTTATGTAGGTGTCCAATTCATTCTTTTCTAGGATTAACCCAATCCTATACACTTTGATTTGTTAAAATTGGATCTGGAGTTGTCTAGGGTTTGATAGAGAAACCCTAAAAATCCAAACTTGGAATTTCAAACTTCTATCTGGACAGCAAGATGCAATTGACTGAGGCGAGCAAGCTGGTGTGCTCAAATTTTGAAAACTCCAAAAATTGACCCCTCAAAAATGACATGTGAGTTTCGGATCTGCAGCTTCTGTCAAATTCTGGTTTTTTTTTGTCAAAAACCCGAACTAGTGTTTGATAGAGCCCGAGGTTCTACCCAACCAAAAACTTCGATCTTGGTCTCTAAATTTCGATTTTGATGAGGATCATTCATCCATGGTCTCAGATTCCAAAAATTCCAACTTTTGCAGAAACCCTAATTTCCCGCAGCAGTGACAAGCCAAAATGAAAATGCTCAGAATCCAATTACGTTTTGACAGAAATATGTGCCATATTGTTTCTGGTGTATCTCTGAAATTTAGGATCCTCGGGGTATGAAACTTCGGCCTATGGTAGAATGACCTGTCAGCTTTCCAACCCCATGGATATGACCTCAAACGGATTCTCTATGGGAGAGATATGGTAAGTGTCGCAACATGACCTGTTTATGGGATGAAACAACATAGCGAACTTGTACGGAGTGCCACGTGTCACTGTTTCAACTTCGGTGTCTGAAACTCAAACCTGTGAAACTAAATTCCATGCCCTAACTGACACTTTTTACAGAATTTCATTTGGATCTTCCTATCCCGATATATGACCTCTGTGCCTAGGTCACCTGTTTAGGGATGCATTCTGGAATAGGCAGAAACCATAACTTGTACGAATAATATCTCACTAAGTACAACGAATCTGAAGCTGATCTTCGGACACAAGGTACATGAACATTTCATATTCGTCCTGTAAAATTTTCAAATCCTAAACCTTTGCCAAAAATTATTTATAGTGAAAGTGACATGATGACTATTTTTTACTATATCAAGCCCTAGATTCCAATTTGTCGCAAGTGCAACAAGTGTCGTAAATGCCATACAACGCCTTCCTTCAGGCTAGCTCTGATACCATGTTAGTTTTTCATCATTTAATTCAATATGATCTAGGATCTTAACTAAGAGAACAACATGTATAGCATATCAAACACAAGAGACAAGAGACACAAAGTATTTCATCGGGGAAAACCAAGAAGGTGAAAAACCCTGCAACTTCCTCAGAGATAGAATGAGCACCAATACAAAGATCACAAAGATCAAACCCAAAATATAGATGTCTCCAGCAGCTACTCCTCCTCCACTTGTGCGCACTCCTCTCTCTCAACTATGCAAGTTGGATGAGTGAGTGAATTAATAGAATGAGAGACTCACACTCTCTATTTATACAATGACATGACCTGCCTTTAACCCTAACTGGGCCAACTTCCTAAGGAAGCCTAATAACCCATCCACATGACTCATACAAGGCCGACCCCACCAAGGTAGTCTAATAACCCATCAAATATAAGTTACGGCACTTACAATGTAACTTGTGACACTTGCAAATACAAATGACGACACTTCCAATCGAAGGAATAATACATCTCCGTTGGGGATACAATAAAGTACAAATGTAATATACAAGTGAATATATTCTGAAGTTACAAATACATTAACAGAGTGTGTGGCATGGTTATGACTGTAAGCAAAATACATATTAAAGAATGAAAGTTCACAATTTTCTTTTTTGTTTGTTCTTTCAAAACATAAAATCTAAGCAAACTAAGCATAAAAAGTTTTATTTTTGTTTTCAAAGCTAATAGTAATACAACTACCCTACTTCAAAAAATCAAACGACAAATCTTGTAAAAAAATTTCCTTGATTTTTCAAATTGAACTATTCTCTATCTACGAAAGAAATGCAAATGAAAAAGACGAACTAACAAGACCTCTCAAACTATGTGAGTAAAGAAAGATAGCCCAAGACTTTAAAAAACAAACCTAAAGCAAGGTCGTCAAAGACTTAACCCAAGAAATTTGCTTCAAAGAAGTAACTTAAAGGTTTGGAACAAGATGCAAAAAAGAAAAAACTGATGCACAAAATGGAAAGACAAAAAGATCTTTGTATAAGAACCAAACTGCTCCTGAACATCAGCAAACAAAAAGAATATACATCCGCCAAACAAAAGATGGGCCAGCAAGATAGGGCAAACCCTACCAACACAATGACTCGAAGAAACAATCAAAGAGATTCCAAAGAAGACTCAAAGCACCTTGACACAATGTCCAAGGGGTAACCAAGCCAACAAAGACTTTCAAAACCAAAGAGATATCATACTGAGATTAAACCATAATGAAAAAGTTTAGACTTAGGAATTACTCGTGGCTGTAGTAACTGACAACTCGCGGCTCACCCGCGGGTCTGTACAAGAACAACACGCGGCTAGGGCACAAAGTGTGCTACTGTGTATGAAGACAAGTCACAGGTAGGTTCTAAAAAATATTTAAAAATAGGACTGGAAACCAAAAGCAAATGAAATCAAAGCAAGAACTCAAAAAGGATTCTAGAAAGGATGTATAAAGGCCCAGAAGTGACACAAGAGTGTCAAAAAGATGCTAGGGTACAAAGAAAAACTCAAATCAGACCTAAAAACCCTAAATCCAAACCCTAAAGCAAGGTTCATACCCTATTAAGGTATACTCGCGACTGTCTTAGAAAGCAACTTGTGGGTGCAACTAAATGTGCGCGGGTAGCAACACCTGTAACTCGTGGCTACACCAGAAAATGCACGCCTGTATATACAGGAAACACGCGGCTAGGTACTGAAAAAGAAAGAGAAAAAATCTATAAACCAACCTAGACTGAGCCAACACAAAGGGAATTAAAAAAAACCCTAAATGCCTAAAAAGAAACTGGAAAAGGTTATGATACTGAAAGAAATCAAAAGACCCCCAAAGCAGACAAAACTAGAAGATGTTCCCCAGTGGAGTCGCCAGTTCTATTGTTAGGGATTTTACCTTATAGTAGGGGATGGAGACTACTAACATACAGGTGTGTAGGGTGGACATATACAGTTCTGCAAACACATATTCTTAAGCAAATGAGATAGAGGTGAGAAAGATATGTACCTTAATATCGAAGTTTGATCCTAGCTTTCTCCTCCTTCACTCCACGATGTGCCAACCTGCAAAACAAGCCCTGAACCTTCCTCAAGCCTATTTTATTATATAAATCAAATTGATATCTATAATGGAATAAAGCATCAATTAATAATCAAATATACAACATATAACAAAGATTATGTTGGGAAAGGAAGAATGTCCACTTCTATTAATCAATAAATGAAGCAAGTACAATTATACCTGACTTCTATCTGAGGCACCTTCATAACCAAGACCTGGGCTCCTGCTCCTCTCCTGTCTTAGGATTTCTCTATCATAACAATAGCTCTTCAATTGATGGTCCCTTTCTCATGCCTCCCCCTTGTATTTATAGCAAGGCAAGGAGAATTGGTTCGAAAGGTGGTTGAATTAGGAAGTTGGGGAAGTTGGGGGAACTTACTCAACTAATCCCAATTCATGTTTTTAATATATTTTTCAAGCTTTCCTTAAGACACACGCGACTATAGGACATAGAAACTAGTGAGTGACTCGCATCTTGTGGGCTCAGCAACTCGCGGGTGCAGCTTTTAGTTCATACCCGTGGGTTCTCTGTAGGGAGACCCGCTAGTGACTCGCAACAATATGTCTAGTATAGGAGTCGTGGCTTTATGGTGAAATAAGTCAGAAAAAAATAAGTTTTCAGCTAAAGGAGTAAGGGTTTAGCTCCAAATCATCCAAGGTCAACTAAGCTCTTCCATCCATAGTGTCCTTTTGTGTGATCGACAAGGCGATGTGATCACGGACGGAGAAGTGCTAATTTGACCGATAACAGATGCCCCCTAATGTGTGAGGTCAAAGGGAAACAATGGCCAAAATACATTACAAATCCAAAGTCAGAGGAGGAACGAGGAAACCATAGGACAAAGTCACAAAAGTAACTGAAACAAAAGACCAGGTCAACGAACAATTACAATCTTGACATCAAGAGATGTTCATGATGATATAACATAATCTCCAATACATAAATGAGAGATGTATATAGCATGGCCACTGAAATACAAGCGTGGATCCTGTCAAAATAGGAGATCATAGCCATAACAACAAGCTGGATCTATGTCTCATCAAGAGCCAAATATGAGTGAGGCTCAGTCTTGCGCAAATTGGGCGATAACAAACTGGGATGATGCTATCATAGGCCCAAGGTCTTCATCCAAACCATCTCAAGGTACGAATCCTGACCATGCGAATAAATGATTTGGATTCGAGCATGGGGGATACTGTTTGATTACCGGTCATTGATGTATACCGTTAACAAATGTGAGGACACCCACTGATAATGAAAATGGGGCCCGAGGTACCTAGTTCATTCTAACAAGTGTGAATAAGGGGTTCTGAGGTCGAACACTTGAAGAATCTGTCTAGTAGGGGACATTGATGTATTCCCACTACTCAACAGCAAAGGAAATTGCCACTAATGACTGCAATCCCCAAGGTACTACCGATAACTCTAAACTTCATTCCCAGAGAAAGATGAGTTGAAGTCGATGGGAAGAAGTCCATTGGAGGGGATTCCTTAAGGCATCCTCCATCATCCAACACGAGGTTGAACCAAAGGTTGATTTGATCCGGAATAGGACTGAATACATGATGAAACAAACTGACACCAGGTAGTGGCCGACACATGAGGTCAAGGTAACTGCAGAATGGCCGACACATGTGATATCCTTGTACAGTGAGCACGACACAAGAGTGACTGAGGTAGCTTTTGAAAACACAAAGGGACCATGATATAAATCTGCAATGCAGGAGACATTGACAGATTCTCGATATGATTGGAAGAGTAACCAATCGGAGGAGTAAAAACTCTGAGATCAGGTTTTATCCTAAGGAAAAAAACTAAACCAAATTTTTTGATAGACTCAAAAGGTGTTGTGTTCAAGGACATGACTGACTTGCTGCCATAGAACTGAAAAAAGATGGTATACATACTTCCCTTCCCTTTTTATCTTTTTATTTAAAGAATATCCTTCTTGTTGGTTTTAATGATTCCAAGAAAGCAAACTCAATAGTCTCTCTTCATTTTTGAAGCAAGCTCGAAGAAAGAGGTAGAAGACTACTTGATACAAGTCCAACCATGTTTAATTTTAATGAGTCCATGGGAGGAAACTCACGAACTTCTTCATTTTATACAGAGTTTGAAGAAGAGATAGACGAATACTCTCTAACACTGATCCATGGATTTTAATATCGAGCTTGGATCAGTTTATACTCGCTAGTGTTTTCTTTTTTGAGGAGTCTGAAAAACTTAAACAATAAATCCATACACCTACTCGTGGATTTTAGTATCGAGCCCGAGTTGGTATGTGCTCGCCGATGTTTTCTTGTTTGAAGAGTCTAAAAAATTAAACAATAACTCTATATACCTTCTCGTGGATTTCACATCGAGCCCGAGTAGGTGAATGCTCATTGGTGTTTTCATGTTTCGAGAGTCTAAAAACCCTAAAGAAGACTCCTAAAGGTCATTTTTCGTAAAGTTAGTCTCCTCACCCGAAAAAGTATAAAACAATGAGAGAAGAACTCTTCTAGTCACGTATGGCTAGAGTATACCTTTTTCGTAACTAATCCACGAAGGTCCGGAAAAGGGGTAAACTTATACCTAAGTGGATGACTGTTCAAGTCCTTTAACGAGTTTGAACAAGACAAGTGGACTCAGCAATCTTGTCATATTTAAAGAGTCTAACAAGAACGTGAAAGAAATCTATAAAAAAAAATTCGTAAAGGTTTAACGAGCCCGAAAAAGTAAACTCACGACCTCCTTACTGTTTTTAACGAGCTCAAAGGAGATATGGAAGAATGCTCGTAGCCTCCTTACTGTTTTTAACAAGCTCAAAGAAAAGGTGGAAGAATGCTCGTTACCTCCTTACTGTTTTTAACGAGCTCGAAGGAATGGTGGAAGAATGCTTGTTAGTGGATTAATTTCCAAATGAATGGCATACTGCATTATAGACTCTAGGAAAACTTCATTAGAAGGAAGTATATGATCCCAGATAGAACACATATCTAAACATTCAGATGGAGTCATCACCTTATCAACTCTCGGGACCCAATCCCGAGAAGGTAAGCATGAATTCAGAGGCTTCTTCTCAGTAGCAATTGGACTCAAGGAACAATATGCCACATATTTGGATTTTGACATGGTAGTTCCTACTAATGAGGGATATACTTGGTCTATAGTTGGGTAATAAGAGGGATCAAGAAATGCAAGTTGATCAATACTGACAATGCTTTCGCTGTGAGGAAAACACATCACATGAAAAAGCGTAGACACCACAACCTGCATGGCATATACGTAATCACGCCCAAGGATCATATCAAATCCATAGGGTCCTTTAAAACCATAAAATCAACTAAGACTGTTTTTACACCCAAAGTAACAGGTACCTGAGGGAGAAATCCCAACGGTTCACTAGGTCTTTTATCGAAATTAAACGACCAATTAATAGCTGGAAAAAGGTTAGGAAAACCTAAATCTCTCCAAGCATAAGGGGATAAGATACTAACAGAGGCTCCTTCATCTACAATACATTGATGAACTGCATGGTTGCTGACATCAACCTTTATCTGAAAAGGAGTAGAAGAAGGAAGGCGAGGCCCAGTTAGACTATTCCAATCGAAGGAAATGATCCCAGAGCTTGGTATGGGTTCACTCAGCACAGATGAAGTGCCCCCATTTTCAGAAACATCTGAACTGGTAACACACAAGGCTTCAGGGGAAGGTGCATCAGTGTCCAAAGGACTGATGAGATCGTTCGAAGATTGCATCGATTTGATCACGTCACTCTCCGAAGGAAGACTGGGGTTGGACAAAGACTGTTTTGGTTCAACCACTTTATCAACCAAAGGTTGACCAGGCTGTTGGGAATCTATAGACAATTCAGGAGCAGAGGATCCTTCAGACATGGACCACACTCTCTGCACCTCTGAAATAGTAGGGCACATATGAGTAAGGTGATCTCCCTTACAAAGTTTACAAGGGAACTTTGGCTTGCGTCCAATAAGTTTAGACTCCTTTACAACATTAGTACTCTCAGCATGACTAGCATTGGCTGATAGCTTGCCCCTAGCATGACTTGCAGTGGCTGGTTGCTCAGAAGCAGAAGAATTTTGAACTACGGACCACACTTTTTGCACTTCTGGAAGTACAGGGCACAAATAGGTCAGGTGGTCTCCCTCACAAAAATTACAAGGGAACTTTAGATTATGTTTATTAGGTTTGTCGACAATGTCAACTTTCTCATTATGACTTGCAGTGATTGATTTAGTGTCTCCAGTATGACTTACAGTAACTGGTGACTTGTCATTAATATGACCAGCAGTGATCAATGACGTGTCCTCAACATGAATAATAGTGGTTGAAGACATACTTTAAGTATGATTTGCATTGACTGAAATATTGATCCCAACATGACCTCTAGAGGTTGGGTAGGTGCCCCTAGCATGAATTCCAAAGGCTGGGTGGGTGCCCCCAGCATGAATTCCAGAGGCCGGGTGCATAGTTTCAGTATGATTTACAGTGATTGAGTGAGTTCTCCCAACATGACCACCAGTGGTTGGTTAGGTGCCCCCAGCATGACTTCCAGAGGCTAGGTGGATGCCCCCTTGCTTTGGCATCTTCTTCATATTCTTCCTCTGTCTATTCCTTTTAGACTGTTGGTTACTAGTATTACTACTTTCACCACATGAGGTAGAAGGAGGAGGAGGAGGAGATGTTACTGGCGAAGCAGGAATAGGGTTCTGATTCTCTTGATGTGAGGCGCTTACTTGAGAAGCATCAGAAGCATGCGAGGAGTTCGGAGTGGAAAACAACCAAACCGATATCCCTATAGTGAATCCCGGAAGATTCAAGGTATCCATTAAGGGAGTACCAATGTTTCCAATGAATGGAAAAGCACAAGGATCCCTTGAACATGGGTCCCTTGATTGGTGTTCACCGGAATGCTATCCATAGTCTCCAACTCAGTGAGTCAGAAATATCCAAGTCCAACTAAGAACGAGAGGCACAAAGAGCACACCACTAAAAATTTCCTATAGTAATCAAGACTAGGAAAACGAAGATAATACTCTCAAGAGTCAATATGGGATGATAAGGGGCCAGAAAAAACTAGTAGAATATTAAAAGTCAGCTACACGGCATCCAATACGGGTCCTCTGGGTGCAAGCGTTTGAATCACCAAACCGCCCTCCCGGGATTACGGTAGAGGGTTACCTTCCGTGTCTGTCCTAGGTGCAATGGAAATAGCCTTCCACTATACCTGTGTAGAGCCCCAAGTTCAAGATACTAAGGATACCACAAATACAAAAAATACCTGGGAGGACAGTCGTCAGTCCAGCCAAAACGCATGGGCAGGGTAGCAAAGCCCGAAATCCAAGAGTACTTGAAGTACTAGTGGACCCCCGTACACAAATCAGCCCTGGTGTATGCTCGAAAGGAAAGTGAGGGGGTATCCCCAACAATTATAGTCTCACATAACCTCGTGCTTAACTCCGGTTTAAGTGGAATGTTCCCAGGATAATTTGATATAAGTGGATTTACCTAGATATCAGTTCTCACTACGATTTGAGAGTTTAATGTTCTCGGATAGTTAAATGTGATCTAATCCAAAATCCTAGCCTAAGCTAGTTAATGTCGTGTAACCCTAAAAAAAAAGTTGCTAATAAATTTTAAATTAGGTTATTTTTAGGAGTTGTTACTTACTCAAAGTGTAGTGGAGTGTGTGGCATGGTTATGACTGTAAGAAAAGTACATTTTAAAGAATGGAACTTCACAATTTTCTTTTTCGTTTGTTCTTTTCAAACATAAAATCTAAGCAAACTAAGCATAAAAATATTTCCTTTTGTTTTCAAAGCTAATAGTAATACAACTACCCTACTTCGAAAAATCAAACGACAAATCTTGTAAAAAATGTTCCTTGCTTTTTCAAATTGAACTATTCTCTATCTACGAAAGAAATGCAAATGAAAAAGACGAACTAACAAGACCTATCAAACTGTGCGAGTAAAGAAAGATAGCCCAAGACTTAAACAAACAAACCTAAAGCGAGCTCATCAAAGAATTAACCCAAGAAAGTTGCTTCAAAGAAGTAACTTAAAGTTTTGGAACAAGATGCAAAAAGAAAAATTGTTACACCTAAAATCCTACCATCCTGAGATTCAGTGTATACATCCCTAAAATTTCATTGGCTAAGTCATTTACCTAGAAGGGATACCATTGCATTTATGCTAGGTTTTGAGAGGTCGTCGCAGGCTGCACCCATGCAACCTGCGACGTCACATCTTGCTCTACTACAGGGTGTGATGAAGTCAGTTAATGGACAAAAATAGGTCCTTCGAGCTCATTCTCGAAGACTAATAACTTGGATCCTTATCCCTGACCTCTTTGGGAGCTGGCATTTGGTTCCTAACCTCTTGGAAGGATCCCCTATCTCTGTCCTACCATATCTCAACCTACCCTATCCATACTCTATCCACTTAGTCCTATATAAGTGAAGCTCTACCCCTCTCCAAAGGGAGGAAGTCTATAGTGTCTACATGCTGGTGAAATCATATTGGAGAGATCTCTAACTCATACATTGAGAGACTCACACTTCCTTGGGAGGATATGGCAATTGGCTTGGATGGAGAAGGACTACTACATTAAGCTTTGGTTGTAGTCATTCTTACTTATGTACTTTCCCTATATTTACAGTAATATAAACGCTTTCCACCAATATTGTTTATGTGTAATGATATTGTGTATTTTACCTGCTTAACTGTTTACTTAGATCTCTTATTGTATAGATGCCCTTTACCCGTTTGCGTTGTTCTATGTGTCTTGACAGGTCTTGCAGCTGAGATCTGACGACCGCGAGACGTGGAGCAGCATCCAAGAGAAAGGATTGTGAAGTTAAGGTAAGACATCTAGTCACTTGATCCTTAATCAGATCTGGGAAAGTAGTTTGTAGTCTGTACTATTTGTTCTAGACTCACATTGATCTAGGGAGATCTGGCTCGCGTCCGCTCGAGTGGATTGTCCGTCAAACAAATCTGGCGACCATACTAGGGACAAGAACATTGCTTTTTAGTTGTCAATTTGAATGTCGTTTTTCAGTTGATTTCTTTCCAAGCCATTCTATTTTGTCATTTCCTTCTTTAGTTGATTTCACCATCAAATCTTCACTTTGAAGAGTCTGATTTCCTTCCTCTGAGTTTGTACTTCTCATTTCCAGACCTTTTTATGCTCATTACCTGGAGAATTGGTTCATTTGTGAACTCAGATCTCGCCTGTCGCACCTGGTTAGTGTACCCAAAGCGACACAGTGTTATTTTTTATCTCTGTTCTTTGCCTGTTAGCCTATCATCGCAACCCTTCTATTGGTATTCTGTGACATCGTCGCACTCCCCTCATTGGTGAACTGCGATGTCGCACTGTGTACAAGCACAGAGTGCGCCAATCTGTCATTTTTGCCATACAGGCATGCCCTCTTCAATTCTGATTTGAGTTTTGGTTTGTGTGCAGACTCCCTCTGTACTGTAAGATCCAGTCAGAGATCCCATTTTGCTTTATGTGTTGAGTTGTTTGGTTTTGTTTGGAGTTGTTTTGGGTTCCATCTTGGACAAGTTTGAGATTTGGTAGTGGTGGACACTCTTGTCTCCCCCACCTGCATCCACTCACCCTTTCATTCCCTCCTCTCCTTTCCAGATCTGATCATTGTATTAGATCGGTTTCCAGACCTCATTTGTGTTCATCTTTGAGCTTTGCTTGCTTTTAGTGCTGCTTGTTACGAATTGATTTTGAGTGTTTGTGTGTATTTTTAGTCCATTGAGTGCTCATCTTTTCTTGAGATTTTATGAGTTATTAGAGTGCTGCGAGTAATCTTTTCAGTTCAATATTTATGTTTAAAATCATTGTTGTTGTCAAATTATTGTTTTGATACATCCATTGAAAGATCAAAAGTACTTTATTTCCGTCATTTTTCAAGATCATTTGAAGAATTGCACATGCATTGGAATGTCTCATTTGTAGATATTTTGGAAAAGTTGAAAGAAAATTGCATTATTTGTGTTTTTCACGACCTATGAGTTGCTCATTTTCTGAAAAATTCAAATAGACATCAAGTTTTGCAAAAAGTAATTCTATGCTTGGAAAGCTACATTGTATCTTTTGATTTTTTGTGCTTTTAGGCCATCGTAGTGAAAGTGAAAAGCTTGCATACTTTACTTAGAAACTCTCTATTTTCATCACTTAGCATCATTTTCGTTTTGAAAAGAAAAAGAAAAACATGCTTTGATTTGGTTTAGTAGTGTTGTGTCCTTTATCTCTCGCTGAAAAGGAAAAAGAATACTTCATAGTCATTTTTTGGTAGATTTGGGATTGTCTTGTATTGCATTGCTTTGGTGAAATTGCTGGAAAGAAAAAGAAAATTTCTCCTTCCCATACATAGAGTTCATTGAAAGAAAAGTGTAGTTTTGCATGTAGTTAGGACATGCATTATGTTTACGAATATGTACTCACCTCATGCATTCACCTAACCGTCCAGATAAAATTAACGGTAGAACTAGGGTAAAATTTTTAGTAACTTGTGTGTAAGTTAGAGACGTATTCCGGCATCGTTAAGCGTGGTAGTTGTCGTTATTTGCCAGCACTGTATCCCGGGGGTATTGTAGTTTTCCACGTACTTATCGGTATATCGAGCTCCTTCACATACCACCAAGTACCACACGAACTTGGCGTATATCGAAGGGTGTATCACGTACTCGGTAGTATATTGAAAGGTCTCTTGCCGAACAGTTGTGCATTAGACAGCACCATTACGGATTTGAGCTCCCACGTACCTTGCGTATATCGGTAGACACCCTTAGGATTCCTGAAACCAACTGAGTTAACCTTTTGGCTGTCTTGGCGGAGGATTACACTGAGAACAACACTCGGGGAGCTACTACGCATGTATCGTCCAGGTAATCGGGTATTCAGACAAGGGTACGGTCCCAATCCTCCTTGTCGCGTTTTACTATTGGACCTTGCGGTATAACGCGAGTTGCGAAGCCTTGACAATCCTATGAGGTTCCAGACCATTGAATCCACTCTTATAACATAAGTTTTCTTATGGACTTAGTTTTTGTAAGGTTTGTCTGGTCTGCTTTTCTTTCGTTTAGCTTGCCTTAGGAGAAACTTTTTGTTTCAGTCACTCTGGCTGACTTTCCTTAAAGAAGGTCTCACAGGATTCAGAATTTGCCACCCGAATATCCCCTTAACCAGGAGGTAATTTCGAGGGTAAGGATGGATCCACAAGCCAGGTTTGGGTCACATGAAGTGGAAAACCCCACTTTGAATGTTGGAGGAATTTTGTTCCCTCATACTCCTACAGATTCACAGGCCTCTCATCCCCCGCAGAGTGAAGAAGCACAAATCCCCACTTCACAAGACTTACCTCCCGTTGCACTAGGAGAGCCTGGGTCATTGGAATGGATAAATCAACCCCAGGATGACCCCACAGTAGCTGTTGGTCCATCAGCAGCTTATTGGACATCTTCTATAGGCCACCCAGTGGCCCATTTTGCCATTGCATCCCCACCCCGTTGGGCTAGTCCTGATGATCGCTTAGCAACTTACCGTGAGCAATTGGCTCGTTTACGAGCTATGGGTGAGGAGTTTCGAAGTCAAAACTTTCAACTAAGGATCGACGACTAACCACTCCCAAGTCATGTTTTATCTTTTGAGTCACCAGAATCATCTACGCAACACGTGACCACTGCTGAAATTGGTCAACCATCCATTCCTGCACATGCATCTCCTAGACAGGAGACCAGTTCAGTACCTCTCACAACCCAACCTGTTGAAGGACAACAGTCCAACACACCCGTAACTACCACAGTTACGTCACCTACTCCTCCCCCACCCCAAATTTCAAGGGGAGGATACTCTTTACCCCCTACCTTCTTTACAAGTAGTCGTAATCCTACGGTGAATGATCAAAAACCGGTGTTGGGTCAACCTTTACTCAGTGGTCAGCAAGTTGTTGTTGGGGGACAACCCCCATCTCTTAACCATAATACTGCAACAGGAGTTCCCATCGGGCCTTCCGTTGGAAATTCCTTACCTCCTGGACCTTCCACTTCGAGACTATCCCATGTTGGGGGACCATCCAACGTAATTCAACCTCCATCAATTCAAGTGTATCCAGGTCATATTAACCCTATTCCAGGTCAACTTAATCTCGAAAACACACTCTACGGGGTACCCTAGCCCGGTAATCCTTACACTCTATGGGGACAACAAAATTTTTTACAACATGGACCCCCACTTACAGTCCCTCAAGTCCCTCCACCCCCGTTTGGTCCACCCCCACCTCCCATTGGAGGCAGCGGGCCCCCACATAACTCTGGAGGAGGCGGACCTCTACCTTCTGGCAAAGGACCACATCATTTCTGTCATCATGGCCCACCCCCCTGGTGGGGGTGGTGGGGGACCACCCCCCCTGGCGGCGATGGTGGGGGAGGACCATCTCATCCTGGTGGTGGTGGAGGAGCACCACCCCCTCCAGGTGGTGGTGGTGGAGGACCTTCTCATCCTGTTGGCAATGGTGGTGGACCACCACCCTACTATGGTGGAGGTGGCAGAGGAGGCTCTTACCCTTCTGACGGTGGAGGTGGTGGAGGCCCGTCCTATTTCGAAGGTGGTAGTGGACCACCACCTCCTCCCGGCGGAGGCGGTGGTGGCCCATCCTACCTTAGTGGTGGTGGCGGACCCCCATCATTCGGAGGCGGCCCACCCCCTCCTGGCGGTGGAGGTGGGTCCCCACCTTATGGAAATGGGCCACCTTATTATGGTTATGGACCACCTTACTATGACGGCGGACCTACATTTGTTCTGGGTGGCTCGTACCCCTATGGCCAATTTCCTCCTAGAACACCTTATGGTCAGTCGACACAAGGTCCCACAGGTCCTTACATGCCTTATCCGTACTATCAGTACTCACAACCTAATCCGCAGCTGCCCTTTTTGGCTACTTTGGATCTACTTGACCTGTCTCGCTTGACCAACGACCCCATTTACCATAGAACTAATAGGACACCCATTCCGGTGAAACTTTCATCAGATATCCTGAAATTTGATGGTAAGCCGGGTGACGATCCTAAAAAGCATGTGATGACATACCACTTGTGGTGCTCATCCAACTCCCTGATGGAGGACTCGATCCATCTTATATTGTTCCAAAGGACTCTCACTGGTTCGGTTGCCAAGTGGTATATTGAACTACCACCCCATTCTTTTCCCGACTTTGGTTCTCTTGCTGTGAATTTTTTGACTCATTTCTAGCTACCTATACGGTATGAAACTGGTACAGATATTTTAACCTCGCTCCATCAAAATACAGCTACTCATATCTCAAATCATATACATGAGTGGTGGAGGAGATGACATCTCATTAAGGCTCCTATTCCAGATCAACTCCTAGCAGATTGGTTTACGAAGTCTCTCATTCCTACCATAGCATGAGATGTTTCCATGGGTGGCACTGTCACTGAGGAACAAGCCATCACTCGTGCCCATTTGCTAGACTTAGCCTATGCTCAATCTGGCATGTTGTTTGATATTCTTCCCAACGCACCCCGGAACACTTATGACCCTGCGAAACCACCCAAGGGACCCCAATCCAATGGCGTCATTGGATCCCTTCACACCTAGCTTTCCTCTCAAACTGTTGGTTCGTCGAAGCCACATGGTTCTTCCCCATCACCAACACAAGTTGGTCATGGAACCACCAAATCATCCACTCCTGTTGTCACCGAAGAAGTGAATTATGTTTCATCAGCTTCACCTCAAAATTCTGGTGGTAAGAAGAAGAATAAGGGGAAACCTAAGAAATCTTCCACCCAGCAGGAACAAAAGAGCACCCCTGATGATACCAAATAGAAAAGGAAGTTGAAGTATCCTTGCCTACTGTGTGGTGATGATCACTTTTCTAAAGAGTGCCCCCATAGAGATGAAGTTCAAAAGTTTCTTAAGGGAAAACCCACACCCGCAGTTCTCAACGATCCCTTCCCTGCTCAAAATCAGCAGTCGATCGCTCACACTTCTTCTTCCCAAGGAGAAGCATCCACCACCGCACATGTTCTCATGATGCGTAGCGAGAACATCAACTTAAACACCCCTTGTATATTTTGTTGTTATCTTTCCATTCATTAGATTGTAATTATTTAATGATAATGAGATTACTCTTTGTTCTTTCTCTTGCTCTTTAAACCATGAGAATACGTTACTGAGTTACGATTTATCACTTTTTCGGGCTCGTTAAACTCCTACCGAAAAGGAACCCCCCAAAGTCTATCTTTAAGCTCTTTTCAGGCTCTCAAAATACGAAAAGATTGCCAAGCGAACTTGTCGCGTTCACGCTTGTTAAAGAATTTGAATGGTCGTCTTCTTAGTGATAATTTACCCCTTTTTTGTACCAGGGGGCGCTACTTACGAAAAAGGTATACTCCAGCCAATCATGACTGGAAGAGTCCTCTCCCGCGTTGTTTTACCCTTTTTCGAGCAATGACGCTAACTTTACGAAAAAGGACCGTTGGAGTCTTCTTTAGTTCTTTTCATACTCTCTAAACATGAAATGATGACCAAGTTTACCTTCTATGGACTCGTTAAACTTTTACATTGAAGGGCCCGCCATGGGACGAACCCCTCCTATCCCAGGTTCGGAAAATATTTGGGATTGGACTCATCTATGAGATGCGCTATACCAAGCATCTGGTTACCCTCATCAAGCTCGTAAAAAACACATGAGGCACTCATCATTCATGATGGGGGGAAAAGGAAAGCTTTTATGTGACACCCCTTATCAGTGGCAGTATCTAGTCATTTCTTGAACATGGCACTCATCTGCATTTGCATACTACACTTGGATCATCCATTTGTCCTCGAGTTTCACCTATTTCCCGAGTCTTGTTACTCCTTTGAGTCATTCAAAGAATGCTTCCATCATCAGTTGCATTAGGAATTGGTATCATAACTCGTCAAGGCAATACTACCAAGGCATGCCATGCCCATGTTCAAGAATACTCTCACTACTTGTTATCTGCAGTCAGTACACCTTCCATCATGTTAGTTTGCTCTGAGTCAGTCTCGCATGTCACTGTACCGTCTGATCTGCTCTACACATACTTTGTCGAGTTTCGTGTCGATGATGGGGGATTCATCATGGCCCTCCTTCAGCAGATTCATCCTTGTCGACTTCAAATCATCATCCGAGGATTGAATTTAGAAACCAACCAAGTACCTTGGCCCTGCATGCCTCAATGGCAAGTTACCTCGCTTTCGACATGAGTTTGCATCATTGACTCTTGATTGAAAGATTTCATCTTGTGTTTGACTTCAACTCATTTATTCACGCTTGATGATAAGTACTGTGATACCTTGGGGATCATTGACATTAATGGTGATTTGCCTCGCACTTGTTAACGGTATACATCAATGACCGGTAATAAAGTGGTTTCTACCATGTTCGACGTCAAGACATTTGTAATCACATGGATAGATTCGTATCATTGCGGGTTCATCTTGAAGACCCTGGGGAGTCATGTTTTACCCAGCTTGCGATGGAGTTTGTATTGAGTCATATCACACGGATCCACATTTGTATTGGTCGTGGTTAAGTTATCATCTCATCATGGATCTATGTTTGTGTCTAGTAGCCATGGTTGTGTTTAGTCAGTCATTACTACCATGGATCTGCAATGTATTAGTCGGAAACCATGTTGTATGTCTATGAGACAGTGTACTCAGAGTCAGTTGTACTGCAACAGTGTCCTTCGTTCGACAAGCCATTGCCATTCTTTCTGTCAAAGCATTTCACCTATCCAATTTTTCAACAGCTTCATGCTTTGGGGGGAATTCTATTACACCTAAAATCCTACCATCCTGAGATTCAGTGTATACATCCCTGAAGTTTTATTGGCTAAGTCATTTACCTGGAAGGGATACCATTGCATTTATGTTAGGTTTTGAGAGGTTGTCGCAAGCTGCACCCATGCAACTTGCGACGTCGCATCTTGCTCTACTGCAGGGTGCGACGAAGTCAGTTAATGGACAAAAATAGGTCCTTCAAGCTCATTCTCGAAGACTGCTGACTTGGATCCTTATCCCTGACTTCTTTGGGGAGCTGGCATTCGGTTCCTAACCTCTTGGAAGGATCCCCTATCTCTCTCCTACCATATCTCAACCTACCCTATCCATACCCTATCCACTTAGTCCTATATAAGTGAAGATCTACCCCTCTCCAAAGGGAGGAAGTCTATGGTGTCTAAATGCTGGTGAAATCATATTGGATAGATCTCTAACTCATCCATTGAGAGACTCACACTTCCTTGGGAGGATATGGAAATTGGCTTGGATGGAGAAGGACTATTACGTTAAGCTTTGGTTGTAGTCATTCTTACCTGTGTACTTTCCCTATATTTACAGTAATATAAACGCTTTCCACCAATATTGTTTATGTATAATGATATTGTGTAGTTTACCTGCTTAATTGTTTACTTAGATCTCTTATTGTATAGATGCTCTTTACTCGTTTGCGTTGTTCTATGTGTCTTGACAGGTCTTGCAGCTGAGATCTGACGACCGCGAGACGTGGAGCAGCATCCAGGAGAAAGGATTGCAAAGTTAAGGTAATACATCTAGTCACTTGAGCCTTAATCAAATCTAGGAAAGTAGTTTGTAGTCTATGCTATTTGTTCTAGATTCACATTGAGCTAGGGAGATAAGGCTCGCATCCGCTCGAGTGGATTGTCCGTCAAACAAAAACTGATGCACAAAATGGAAAGACATAAAGATCTTTGTATAAGAACCAAACTGCTCATGAACATCAGAAAACAAAAATAATATGCACCCGCCAAACAAAAGATGGGCAGCAAGCTAGGGAAAACCCTACCAACACAATGACTCAAAGAAACAATCAAAGAGGTTCCAAAGAATACTCAAAGCACCTTGACACTATGTCCAAGGGGTAACCAAGCCAACAAAGACTTTCAAAACCAAAGAGATACCCTACTAAGACTAAACCCTAATGAAAAAGGTTAGACTCAGGAAATACTCGCGGCTGTAGTAACTAACAACTCGCGGCTCACCCGCGGGTCTATACAAGAACAACACGTGGCTAGGGCACAAAGTGAGCGACTGTGTATGTAGAAAAGTCGTGGGTAGGTTCTAAAAAACTTTAAAAATAGGACTGGAAACCAAAATCAAATGAAATCAAAGAAAGAACTCAAAAAGGCTTCTAGAAAGGCTGTATAAAGGCCCAAAAGTGACACAGGAGTGTCAAAACGATGTCAGGGTACAAAGAAAAACTCAAATCAGATCTAAAAACCCTAAATCCAAACCCTAAAGAAAGGTTCAGACCCTATTAAGGTATACTCACGACTGTCTTAGAAAACATCTCGTGGGTGCAACTAAATGTGAGCAAGTAGCAACACCTACAACTCGCGGCTACACCAGAAAATGTGCACCTGTAGATACAGGAAACACATGACTAGGTACTGAAAAAGAAAGAGAAAAAATCTGTAAACCAAACTGGACTAATCCAACACAAAGGGAATTAAACAAAAATCCTAAAGACCTAAAAAGAAACTGGAAAAGGTTATGATACTGAAAGAAATCAAAAGACCCCCAAAGCAGACAAAACTAGAAGGTGTTCCCCAACGGAGTTGCCAGTTCTGTTGTTAGGGATTTTACCTTGTAGTAGGGGATGGAGACTACCAACATACAGGGGTGTAGAGTGGACATATACAGTTCTGCAAACACATATTATTAAGCAAATGAGATAGAGGTGAGAAAGATATGTACCTTATTACCGAATTCTGATCCTATTTTTCTCCTCCTTCGCTCCTCGTTGTGCCAACCTACAAAAAAAGCCCTGAACCTTCCTCAATCCTATTTTATTATATAAAAACAAATTGATATCTATAATGGCATAAAGCATCAATTAATAATCAAATATACAACATATAACAAAGATTATGTCTGGAAAGGAAGAATGTCCACTTCTATTATTCAATAAATGAAGCAAGTACAATTATACCTGACTTTTGTCTGAGGCACCTTCGTAACCAAGACCTGGGCTCCTGCTCCTCTCTTGACTTAGGATTTCTCCAGCATAACAATCGCTCTTCAATTGATGGTCCCTTTCTCATTCCTCCCCCTTGTATTTATAGCAAGGCAGGGATAATTGGTTCGAAAGGTGGTTGAATTAGGAAGTTGGGGAAGTTGGGGGAACTTACTCAACAATCACAATTCGTGTTTTTAATATATTTTTCAAGATTTTCTTAAGACACCCACGACTATAGGACACAGCAACTAGCGAGTGACTCGCAACTTGTGGGCTCAACAACTCGCGGGTGGAGCTTTTAGTTCATATTCGCGGGTTGTCAGTAGGGAGACCCACGAGTGACTTGCAACATGTCTAGTATAGGAGTTGCGGCTTTATGGTGAAATGAGTCAGGAAAAATAAGTTTTCAATTGAAGGAGTAAGGGTTCAGCTCCAAATCATCCAAGGTCAACTAAGCTCGTCCATCCATAGTGTCCTTTTGTGTGATCAACAAGGCGATGTGATTACAGATGGAGAAGTGCTAATTTGACCGATAACAAGAGGTATGCACAGTAGTTGCAAATCAAAGAATAATTCTTCTTGTGTTTGTTTTCCCATAACATCTGAAAATAAACATGAACAAGTCTACGAGAAATATTCCAAATCCATCCTAACTGAGGGAATGGATGATTGGCACACATGATTTCTAAAAGATAGAAAGACATGTAGAAGGTTGGAAAACTTTCTACATTATCCTTTTGTGTCTTTTCTATAGCTTTGTGAAAACATAGAGACAATCTTCTTGCCTAGTTGAAGATGATTTATGTTGACACAATGGAATAAACCATAGGAACCCAAGCATGCTTAAAAGGGGAACAATTAGGTTGGCGATATAACCTACACATCAGAGACATTGCATATAGATACAGAGTTCTAATATGTGTTGTTGGATAAATACCATCATTTCTTGTTTGAAATCTCTTTCCTTCCACTCACCAACTAGACAAAACTTTATTTGCCATTCCTTTTGTGAAATTGCTCTACAAAATCACTGGTTAAAAGCATGTCTAGATGATAAAAATTATAGTATATTTCCAATTATATGGAATGAAAATATGCAGTACAATTGCCAGCATCATCATGAATTCTTCTAATTTTTGTTTTGGTATGCTAGATTATCCATTGTATGACATCATAATAGGGAAAAGCAAGGGTCCTTGTAGCAACATTATGTAGATGAGAATCCTTTATGTTGGTGAGGATAGAATCATCTACATTTCTTAGAGGATGGTCACTTGGTGGGATGAAATCAAGATAATATTCTTCTTTGATTCTCCTAAAAATCTCTCCCCAAAAAGGAAAATCAATTTGGTTCCCAATTATAGCTTCAATATCCTTAAATTCTGAGTTTATAGTTTCAATATTGTGTCTGCATATAGACCACTCCCCAGTTCATTGGCACATTGATAATAAGATGTAGTACTTAGAGTATATTGTGATGAATAATCCTTTTGTGTTGTTGATCTTGTTACTCATAGTTGTTGACTCTACAATGCCTGCTATATAGAATGTTTCACTTGAAACTGATTTTATATTTTGTCCCTTTTTTGGCATTAAAGCACCAACATCATCCATGATGGACTTGTTTAGATTTCTTTAAGTATATTTCCAAGAGCCAAACTTGATTATGTAGTGTTAGCTTAAAGAAACTTCAAAGAACAAAAAAGATGGTGGTGGAAGACCATGTGGAAATCTTATGTCCTCAAAAGGCCAAGGTTCTCTTATGTCTAGTAATGAGGAACAAGCTATTGACATAGGACAATTTGCTAAAGCGGGGGTGGACTTGCCCAAGTCGTTGCTCTTTGTGCAAATTAGACGAAGAAACGATTTCTCATTTTTCTATTAATTGTCCTTATGCAGAAAATTCCTAATTGTGGCCCATTCCCTCGAGGCTAGAGTGACATGGACATATAACAACTCAAAGAAAAATTTAAAGCTTTGGTTCCAGGATCGTAGTTTAAGCAGTTTGGGGGATTTTCTTTACTTATTTATATATGGAGTATGGTGGGCTTGGAAGAGCACGGTATTTCAGGAGAAGTGGATCCTGTTTGAAATCACGACCAACCTCATTTTAAAATGATGCAAAGAGTTCATGATGGATCCAAAGTTAATCAAATCCAGGAACCGGGTCATGCCTCCGCTCGATATGGAAGTTCCTTAGGGATTCTTTGATGGCACTTCCCAAGTCCATCCCTCCTACTGTGGTGTTGGGGCGGTTTGTTCCTTAATCCATTGCATTTTTTTACATCCATTATGCCCCAGGGCTAGGTACCAATACAAAGGCTGAGTTGGTGGCACTATGGGCTCTACTTTATTTCATCAAATTGAAAAACGTTTCTAAAAGCTAGGTAATAGGAGACTTGAAAGTCATTATTGACTGGGCAAATAATAAGGCTTCCATCGATATTGCAAGTCTCCAACATGTCCTTCGGGAAGTCCACAATTCTTTTCAGTCTCTCAAGTGGACCTATTTTGTCCATATCCTTCGAGAACTCAATAAAAAAGTCGATGATTTGTCCAAATAAACATTAAAGATGATACCATGAATGTTCTATTTCAATGATTATATAGAAGGGTAGGAGGTGGACTCCATATCCTTTCATTACTAGTTTATGGTTATGTTGTTAGAAACCAAAAGAAACTAATTCTCTTGATGAAGTATTAAGTTTGGACTGAGATGAAGTTCAGTTTTGATGTATGTTTTGTATGGCTAATTCCCTTTTTGGAACAATTCAATGTATATTCTTATATATATATATATAAAGTGTACCAACTAGCTTTCTAATACACTGGCTGGCTTTCTATATTAATGTAGATAAGATCATTACTCAATACTGGTTTTGGGTTTTAAGTTGGATATGAAGAATTATTCAACGAGGGAATATTATCAAATGTATAATCATGGTGAAGAGGAATTAATAAATACCAAACAAGTGTACAATTCTATAATCTAGACATTTATTTGCAGAGATTTTTTTGATATATGCTTGTTGAACGTATTCCATGGTTGTGCATTATTCTATTTAATGTTCATGCCTAGGCACTGGTCTGCTAACGGCTTCATTTTCTATCGGTTGCATCTCCCAAATGGTTCATTTGCAATAAGCCACTTGTCTTTGCCCCCCGGGTGGAGGGCTGTGTCGTGTAACATACTTTGTCGAGTTTCGTGTCGATGATGGGGGATTCATCATGGCCCTCCTTCGGCAGATTCATCCTTGTCGACTTCAAATCATCATCCGAGGATTGAATTTAGAAACCAACCAAGTACCTTGGCCCTGCATGCCTCAATGGCAAGTTACCTTGCTTTCGACATGAGTTTGCATCATTGACTCTTGATTGAAAGATTTCATCTCGTGTTTGACTTCAACTCATTTATTCACGCTTGATGATAAGTACTATGATACCTTGGGGATGATTGACATTAATGATGATTTCCCTCGCACTTGTTAACGGTATACATCAATGACCGGTAATAAAGTGGTTTCTACCATGTTCGACGTCAAGACATTTGTAATCACATGGATAGATTCGTATCATTGCGGGTTCAGCTTGAAGACCCTAGGGAGTCATGTTTTACCCAGGTTGCGATGGAGTTTGTATTGAGTCATATCACACGGATCCACATTTGTATTGGTCGTGGTTGTGTTATCATCTCATCATGGATCTATGTTTGTGTCTAGTATCCATGGTTGTGTTTAGTCGGTCATTACTACCATGGATCTGCAATGTATTAGTCGGAAACCATGTTGTATGTCTATGAGACAGTGTACTCAGAGTCATTTATACTGCAACAGTGTCCTTCGTTCGACAAGCCATTGCCATTCTTTCTGTCAAAGCATTTCACCTATCCAATTTTTCAACAGCTTCATGCTTTGGGGGGCATTCTATTACACCTAAAATCCTACCATCCTGAGATTCAGTGTATACATCCCTGAAGTTTTATTGGCTAAGTCATTTACCTGGAAGGGATACCATTGCATTTATGCTAGGTTTTGAGAGGTTGTCGCAGGCTGCACCCATGCAACTTGCAACGTCGCATCTTGCTCTACTGCAGGGTGCGACGAAGTCAGTTAATGGACAAAAATAGGTCCTTCGAGCTCATTCTCAAAGACTGTTGACTTGGATCCTTATCCCTGACTTCTTTGGGGAGCTGGCATTTGGTTCCTAACCTCTTGGAAGGATCCCCTATCTCTCTCCTACCATATCTCAACCTACCCTATCCATACCCTATCCACTTAGTCCTATATAAGTGAAGATCTACCCCTCTCCAAAGGGAGGAAGTCTATAGTGTCTACATGCTAGTGAAATCATATTGGAGAGATCTCTAACTCATCCATTGAGAGACTCACACTTCCTTGGGAGGATATGGCAATTGGCTTGGATGGAGAAGGACTACTACGTTAAGCTTTGGTTGTATTCATTCTTACCTGTGTACTTTCCCTATATTTACAGTAATATAAACGCTTTCTACCAATATTGTTTATGTATAATGATATTGTGTAGTTTACCTGCTTAACTGTTTACTTAGATCTCTTATTGTATAGATGCTCTTTACTCGTTTGCATTGTTCTATGTGTCTTGACAGGTCTTGCAGCTGATATCTGACAACCGCGAGACGTGGAGCAGCATCCAGGAGAAAGGATTGTGAAGTTAAGGTAATACATCTAGTCACTTGATCCTTAATCAGATCTAGGAAAGTAGTTTGTAGTATGTGCTATTTGTTCTAGATTCACATTGAGCTAGGGAGATAAGGCTCACGTCCGCTCGAGTGGATTGTCCGTCAAACAAAAACTGATGCACAAAATGGAAAGAAATAGAGATCTTTGTATAAGAACCAAACTGCTCATGAACATCAGAAAACAAAAAGAATATGCACCCGCCAAACAAAAGATGGGAAGCAAGCTAGGGCAAACTCTACCAACACAATGGCTCAAAGAAACAATCAAAGAGGTTCCAAAGAATACTCAAAGCACCTTGACACTATGTCCAAGGGGTAACCAAGCCAACAAAGACTTTCAAAACCAAAGAGATACCCTACTAAGACTAAACCCTAATGAAAAAGGTTAGACTCAGGAAATACTCGCGGCTGTAGTAACTTACAACTCGCGGCTCACCCGCGGGTCTATACAAGAACAACACGTGGCTAGGGCACAAAGTGAGCGACTGTGTATGCAGACAAGTCGTGGGTAAGTTCTAAAAAACTTTAAAAATAGGGCTGGAAACCAAAATCAAATGAAATCAAAGCAAGAACTCAAAAAGGCTTCTAGAAAGGCTGTATAAAGGCCCAGAAGTGACACAGGAGTGTCAAAACGATGTCAGGGTACAAAGAAAAACTCAAATCAGACCTAAAAACCCTAAATCCAAACCCTAAAGCAAGGTTCAGACCCTATTAAGGTATACTCATGACTGTCTTAGAAAACAACTCATGGGTGCAACTAAATGTGTGCGGGTAGCAACACCTACAGCTCACAGCTACACCAGAAAATGTGCGCCTGTATATACAGGAAACACACGACTAGGTACTGAAAAAGAAAGAGAAAAAATCTGTAAACCAAACTGGACTAATCCAACACAAAGGGAATTAAACAAAAATCCTAAAGACCTAAAAAGAAACTGGAAAAGGTTATGATACTGAAAGAAATCAAAAGACCCCCAAAGCAAACAAAACTAGAAGGTGTTCCCCAACGGAGTCACCAGTTCTGTTGTTAGGAATTTTACCTTGTAGTAGGGGATGGAGACTACCAACATACAGGGGTGTAGAGTGGACATATACAGTTTTGCAAACACATATTCTTAAGCAAATGAGATAGAGGTGAGAAAGATATGTACCTTATTACGGAAGTCTGAACCTAGTTTTCTCCTCCTTCGCTCCTCAATGTGCCAACCTACAAAAAAATCCCTGAACCTTCCTCAAGCCTATTTTATTATATAAAAACAAATTGATATCTATAATGGCATAAAGCATCAATTAATAATCAAATATACAACATATAACAAAGATTATGTCTGGAAAGGAAGAATGTCCACTTCTATTAATCAATAAATGAAGCAAGTACAATTATACCTGACTTTTGTCTGAGGCACCTTCGTAACCAAGACCTGGGCTCCTGCTCCTCTCTTGACTTAGGATTTCTCCAGCATAACAATCGCTCTTCAATTGATGGTCCCTTTCTCATTCCTCCCCCTTGTATTTATAGCAAGGCAGGGATAATTGGTTCGAAAGGTGGTTGAATTAGGAAGTTGGGGAAGTTGGGGGACCTTACTCAACTAATCACAATTTGTGTTTTTAATATATTTTTCAATTTTTTCTTAAGACACCCGCGACTATAGGACATAGCAACTAGCGAGTGACTCGCAACTTGTGGGCTCAACAACTCGCGGGTGGAGTTTTTAGTTCATATCCGCGGGTTGTCAGTAGGGAGACCCGCGAGTGGCTTGCAACATGTCTAGTATAGGAGTCGCGGCTTTATGGTGAAATGAGTCGGGAAAAATAAGTTTTCAATTGAAGGAGTAAGGGTTCAGCTCAAAATCATCCAAGGTCAACCAAGCTCTTCCATCCATAGTGTCCTTTTGTGTGATCGACAAGGCGATGTGATTACAGATGGAGGAGTGCTAATTTGATCGATAACAAGAGGTATGCACAGTAGTTGCAAATCAAAGAATAATTCTTCTTGTGTTTGTTTTCCCATAACATCTAACAATAAACATGAACAAGTCTGCGAGAAATATTCCAAATCCATCCTAACTGAGGGAATGGATGATTGGCACACATGATTTCTAAAAGATAGAAAGACATGTAGAAGGTTGGAAAGCTTTCTACATTATCCTTTTGTGTCTTTTCTATAGCTTTGTGAAAACATAGAGACAATCTTCTTGCCTAGTTGAAGATGATTTTTGTTGACACAATGGAATAAACCATAGGAACCCAAGCATCCTTAAAAGGGGAACAATTAGGTTGGCGATATAACCTACACATCAGAGACATTGCATATAGATACAGAGTTCTAATATGTGTTGTTGGATAAATACCATCATTTCTTGTCTGAAATCTCTTTCCTTCCACTCACCAACTAGACAAAACTTTATTTGCCATTCCTTTTGTGAAATTTCTCTACAAAATCACTGGTTAAAAGCATGTCTAGATGATAAAAATTATAGTATATTTCGAATTATATGGAATGAAAATAGGAGCCTTAAGGGCCATATCCACCTAACATATTTGAACTATTAAACAATTAAGATATCATGATGGGTGTTGGGGTTTAAACTTAGATCTCTTGATATAGAGCAAGTGTCTTTCATAGGCCACACCCATATCTCTTTAGAATGAGGCAATAAATCCTATGTTTGGAGATTAATTTGAATAATACTACAACTAATCGCTAGAGTGATGGATTTACTCAATATAGGGGTTTCTCTATATAAAAATAGGTGGACATAGTAATTATGTTTAATAGGAATCCAGTGATATGAATGTGCATGATTAATTGAACTAAAGGTTTTGAAAACTTGGTTTTGTTTACAAATGACCTGGTATACATCTTAACTAAATATCGTAATTAATACTCAGGCATGATAATTATAGGGGAGAAGAATAGAGAACCCTTTGTGGTACTTTTCTTGAAAAATCGAAACTATTGGGATACTATAGACCACTCCCCAGTTCATTGGCACATTGATAATAAGATGTAGTACTTAGAGTATATTGTGATGAATAATCCTTTTGTGTTGTTGATCTTGTTACTCATAGTTGTTGACTCTACAATGCCTGCTATATAGAATGTTTCACTTGAAACTGATTTTATATTTTGTCCCTTTTTTGGCATTAAAGCACCAACATCATCCATGATGGACTTGTTTAGATTTCTTTAAGTATATTTCCAAGAGCCAAACTTGATTATGTAGTGTTAGCTTAAAGAAACTTCAAAGAACAAAAAAGATGGTGGTGGAAGACCATGTGGAAATCTTATGTCCTCAAAAGGCCAAGGTTCTCTTATGTCTAGTAATGAGGAACAAGCTATTGACATAGGACAATTTGCTAAAGCGGGGGTGGACTTGCCCAAGTCGTTGCTCTTTGTGCAAATTAGACGAAGAAACGATTTCTCATTTTTCTATTAATTGTCCTTATGCAGAAAATTCCTAATTGTGGCCCATTCCCTCGAGGCTAGAGTGACATGGACATATAACAACTCAAAGAAAAATTTAAAGCTCTGGTTCCAGGATCGTAGTTTAAGCAGTTTGGGGGATTTTCTTTACTTATTTATATATGGAGTATGGTGGGCTTGGAAGAGCACGGTATTTCAGGAGAAGTGGATCCTATTTGAAATCACGACCAACCTCATTTTAAAATGATGCAAAGAGTTCATGATGGATCCAAAGTTAATCAAATCCAGGAACCGGGTCATGCCTCCACTCGATATGGAAGTTCCTTAGGGATTCTTTGATGGCACTTCCCAAGTCCATCCCTCCTACTGTGGTGTTGGGGCGGTTTGTTCCTTAATCCATTGCATTTTTTTACATCCATTATGCCCCAGGGCTAGGTACCAATACAAAGGCCGAGTTGGTGGCACTATGGGCTCTACTTTATTTCATCAAATTGAAAAACGTTTCTAAAAGCTAGGTAATAGGAGACTTGAAAGTCATTATTGACTGGGCAAATAATAAGGCTTCCATCGATATTGCAAGTCTCCAACATGTCCTTCGGGAAGTCCACAATTCTTTTCAGTCTCTCAAGTGGACCGATTTTGTCCATATCCTTCGAGAACTCAATAAAAAAGTCGATGATTTGTCCAAATAAACATTAAAGATGATACCATGAATGTTCTATTTCAATGATTATATAGAAGGGTAGGAGGTGGACTCCATATCCTTTCATTACTAGTTTATGGTTATGTTGTTAGAAACCAAAAGAAATTAATTCTCTTGATGAAGTATTAAGTTTGGACTGAGATGAAGTTCAGTTTTGATGTATGTTTTGTATGGCTAATTCCCTTTTTGGAACAATTCAATGTATATTCTTATATATATATAAAATGTACCAACTAGCTTTCTAATATACTGGCTGGCTTTCTATATTAATGTAGATAAGATCATTACTCAATACTGGTTTTGGGTTTTAAGTTGGATATGAAGAATTATTCAACGAGGGAATCTTATCAAATGTATAATCATGGTGAAGAGGAATTAATAAATACCAAACAAGTGTACAATTCTATAATCTAGACATTTATTTGCAAAGATTCTTTTGATATATGCTTGTTGAACATATTCCATGGTTGTGCATTATTCTATTTAATGTTCATGCCTAGGCACTGGTCTGCTAACGGATTCATTTTCTATCGGTTGCATCTCCCAAATGGTTCATTTGCAATAAGCCACCTGTCTTTGCCCCCCGGGTGGAGGGCTGTGTTGGTGACTTGCCACCTAGCAGCAGTAGTTCTCCCTGCGTCGGTTACATACCACGTTTTTTTTTAATATGTGTCGAGAACAATGCCTAATTTCCATTTGTTGAGAACAATGCCTAATATGTGAGAGATATCACCGGGGTCTAATTTTCATCATATATTATTGTTATTATTGCATAAATGTATTAGTTAGTTGAATTTATTCTCATGGATATATAGTAGCGGCATGTCAACATATATCATATGTACATTTACAAGTAAATGATACCCTATTGTAGATACACTTTTTTGATGAAGGTGATCCTCCCTTTTGAACCTTCTATCCATTTTACATTGAAATATTATTTTTTACTATTAATCAAAAGTCAATTTGCATTTCCATTTTACTTTGGATGAAGCAGGCTTCTTTTAAAACTATGAGCTTACTCTAAAGGTTTTTATGTTACACATGTTTAAATATGAGGTAAATATCTTAAAAAATTGTAAATTATTGTTTATAAGAGATGTATTAAGATCAGCATAGATCCATCTTAAAACTAGATCTATAGAGGGATCCAATTTTTTGAGGTGTAGTTTATTTATTGATTTATCTTAAATTCAAGAAATTTGATTCTTCTTTTGCTTGATAGATCTGGGTTTAAGTTTCAATTTTCTATTTTGGAAATGGTTTTCTTAATTACTTATCATAATTTTTTTTATTTTATGAGTGGACATGGATTTTTTTAACTACTTTTCATATTTATTTTTATTTATTTTAGGAGCTGACATGAATTTTTTTAATTATAATAACTTACGTTACAACATATAAGTATTTTTTAATAAGGCACCTGAAAAGGGTATTGGAACCACATGGATATTTGTCATAATACCCACAAGTTAATCATTATAATTATAGCATAGATTGTACCAACTTGTATCATATTGTATTCAAAAACCAAATATGCAACATTTAGATTATATCACTTTTGTTTGAAGTGTGGTATGGCTCCACTCCCTTATTCATAACTTAAGGAACAACTAAGACCTTAAGAAAGGGATTTAAAACCCCCTAAAGTCAAAACATTAAAAGAAGAAAAAAAACTTGATTAAGAGAGATCTATGTGTTTGTTTTCTAAATCTGTGAACCTTTCCATGTTTGCATTCAGTACCCATGGATTTGTGACATGGAGATTAAAAAAATTGTTATTTGTCAGGCATGCACAACAACTTATTCGACAAGGAAACATCTCAAATGTTATGTATAAGATGGAGAGGCATCTCAAATGATTCCCAAACTTTATAAAACCTTGGCTTTTGATATCCGTAAGCATCTTTGTTACTCCTTCTATCTAAGGTTCTCCATAATGTTTTTGTAACATTCTTCTTGTTATGCATTGTATCAAACAAATTAGCAACTTGTAGGTGCTCGTAGTAGGGAAACCTCTTGAATTGGATGAAATATATTTTCATTCATCATGCAGAAAGCTCATTAATGCATTGATGATATTTACAAAACATAAATTTAAACCATTTAAACGTTTAATACCATAGAAACAATTGAATATAGATATTACAAGTTGTATAATGTTATTACACATGATAAGAAATTCAATTGCTCACCTTGACGACTCTTATTATATTGCATTTTCCATAGTTGAGGTGTCCTTTTTCGAGGGGGTTTTCTAGTCTTTTCCTTCCTATTAAAAATATATTTCTCAATAGTTCCATACTAATGGCTCTTAGGGAAGAAGTGCATGCACTCATCAAACACCTAATTTCCTAAACTTTTTGAACGTCAAGATATCACTCTAGGACCACATACTAGACATGCAAATTTAGCCTTTGTTTGAACATCAAGATATGGAATCATGTTAATACTAGTATTATACAAAGTAATAATTCAAAAAATTAATAATTGATCAAATTAAATATTGTTAGAGTGCACTATTTTAATACTGATAACCACAAAAATGTGTTAGCCTCAGGGCATCATGAATTGTCCATTGAATTGAAATTGTATTTTTCCTATTGGTTTGGAGATGTCGTATATATTGATGCTAGCACATAACTTTAGAAGTTCATCAATAAAAGGCTCAATAAATACGTCCATATCTTTAACTTTGTACTTATTTAATTATTTGAAAATATACATTTTTATTACATCGAACATATAATGAATTAATACATGTAACAAACGACTAAAGTACCACTGAAATGATATGTACTTGAAAACATTATTTTAAACAAATACCTAGAACAATCATTGTCAACATTGTGTTCTCTCTCTCTTTATTAACATCTAAGGACGGTTATTGTTTATAACAAAAATAGACCACACTAAGTAAACGAACCTCATCTCTCCAAATGGATTAACACCATCGGCTGCCAATGAAAGTCTAACCTTACGAGGTACTTCTTTAAATATTGACCATATTGATTTGATGTCCCTAAATGTGGTACCATCTGTAGGAATTCACATGACACCATCTTCACTTTTATTTCGTGCATAGTAATCCATAAATTATGCCATGTTTTTGCACTTGAACAATCATTGGAAACATGGAATTATGAAAATATGACGAAGAACCTTGCAAGGAACCTTATTTGTTACTTGAATAGTTTTGTATCTACTAATTCCACAATGAAGGCATTCCAAATTTGTTGCATGTTGTGCATAATATATAATATGATCATTAGGAAATGCATCATGGCTTCATACTCCATTCTTAAATCTTTCATAAAGAGAAACAATTCTTAGTATGTGGAAGGTAGATTATTTTATGATGGTAGGAAAATATCACCAAACATTATAAAACATTCAAACAAAAATTTGAAGTAATGAATATTATTCATCAATATCGTATCAACCTTTATACAATATAATTAACACTAAAAACAGAGAGAAAAATGGTATTCGTGTATGAAGAATTATATTACATACCTTATGATCTATGTGAGACAGGTGTTTTACAAACCGTTTAACAATTTCAAATTCACCAATAATAAAATCGCAAAGAGAATATTTGTCTTTGGGCCTTCATACAAAGGTTTTTGTACCCTATCAATCAGAGGTACATAATGAACAAGTTCATCAAATTTATCATCCATTGATAGAGCATGAAAGGTGTTGTTGATCAATCTATTTATCCCATCATTCGGAATTATAGCAGTATCATTATTTCCTTCGGCCACAAGATTAACTTCATGACCTTCATTATCTGCTCCATGATATTTATCAACTTGTTCACCAATATTTTTACTACAATTTGGCATCCTCATCTCCCAATCCAATCCTACGATGCTTTGTCTTTGTAATTACAAATAATCAAATATTTTTAGTATATATATCAAATATTAAACAATGAAAAACTTTTAAATGACATTAAAAATTAAACGTGTAAAGAAGATCATTTTCTAGTACTTACCAAAAGATGAAATTCACACCCCCCGTCAAAGTGCCCATATTCCCAACAATGTTTTTTAGTTGAAGACCTTAAAATTCATTTATTTATCTCCTTGCGATTTTTGCAAGGGCACCAACATTTACCATCACCAAGTTGCTCTCTTACCCTAGCAACAGTCCTCAAACTTCCATATTTTGAGATTGATAGTTAACTATGTAATTTAAATGATGTTAAATTAATGTAACTTCAAAGAATAGTATACTTGTACTTTATTATTGTAACTCCATCGGGGATGTTTTACCTCTGTTCGGAGATGTCATTATTATATTTGGTCATGTAAAATTCATGAGGCAAAGCCTCCATTGTAAGTCGGGTCGTTAGTACCCTAAAGAATGTAATATAATATTATTTGAGTCTTTCTAGGAGAGGTCGGCCCAGTCAGTTAAGGTGGGGCCGACCTAGCTGGGATAAAATTCAAGTAAAAGGTAAAGTATAAATAGAGAGTGAGTTCCTCTCATTTGTACCATCACTCACTTGTGCAATTCCCATTAGAGGAGAGAGAGAGATATATCTGCGAAGGAGGAGGAGGATTGGCTTGGGTCTAGAGTTTGGGTTTGTCTCTCTTATTTGTGAGACCTATTTTGGGAATTGTACTTTGATCATCTATATTTAGGAAGTTCTTGTTGGGTTTTCTTCCCCTTGAGGGTTTCCCAAGGTCTATTGTTTTGTGCTTTGTGATTGTGTATCTTTCAGAGATCCTTATTATGCTGCTATTGTGAATAATGTATTGAATGCTAATGAAATTGGAATCTAGTCTATAGTATCATATAATCTTAACATGGTATCAGAGCTATCCTGAAAAGAGAAACTTTCACAAGGTAAAACTCTCTCTCTCTCTCTCCGAAGTGAAAAATTAGGGTTTCTCACATAAGTGGAATTTTTTAGTGCAATTGGCATAGGGAAGTGTGCCTCTCAAAGATCAAAATTTTGGCACCAAGATCGAAGTTTTTAAGTGGGTGAAACTCCCGTAAATTCAAACCCTAGTTTGACTTTGGACCAGAAAAACCAGAAAACCAAAAAAAGCCAGAAACTGTAGACCATAATTTCGCAAGTCAATTTTCAAGGGTGAATTTTTGGAATCTTCAGAAACCAAGTGTATCAGCATACTCGCCTCAGTCAAGCGCATCTTTTGGTGAGTTCAGTTTTTTATTTTGAGAAATTTTAATTTTTGGTTATTCTCTGCTCTCCGGGATAAGATGGCCCCAAGCACTAAGCTTGGAAGTATAGGATTGGACTCGTTCTAGAAGAAAATGATATTTCAAATTTTATTAAAGAAGTTGTACTAGAACCTGCAGAAGTTGAAGCCAAGGAAAAGCATAAGAAGGATATGATTAGAGCCAAGAGGATCATAGCAGATTCCATCAAGGATCATTCGATTCCACAAGTACCCTCCAAGAAAACCCCAAAGGAGATGTTTTATGCCCTATCAAGGATGTATGAAGGAAATAACATCAATCGAAAAATGAATTTGAGAACCCAACTCAAAAGCATGAAGATGAATCCAAGTGAATCTATCCAAGATTACTTAACTAGGGTTTCTCAATTCAAAGAACAACTAGAAGCAATTGGAGACAAGCTTGACGAAGATGAACTTGTGATGACTGCTCTCAACGGTCTCTCTAGACCTTGGGACTCTTTTATCTAGACAATGTGTGCAATAAAGGAAAGTTTACTATTTGAAGTTATATGGGAAGAATATATCCAAGAGGAGGCTAGAGTGGAAAATCGAGAAGCACTACTCATAAATGATGATCAAGCTCTAGCTACCCATACTAAAAGAGGAAAGGGAAAACCTCATTTCAAGAAGGAAAACCATAAGGAGTTTCATCCTCCTAATAAGTTTCAAAAGTATAAGAAGGGAAACCACAAGCGAAGAGACCTCTCTTCTTATCAATGTTTCCGTTGTGATAAGATGGGACATATTGCCAAACATTGTCCAGAGAGAAAAGAAGAATACAAGAAGAAGAGCAACAAAATACATCATGATCATTTTTTCGAAGAAGAAGAAGAAGAAGGACCTCCCACGAAGCTACCGAAGGAAGAAATCGAAGATTATGTTTTGTAATAGTGGTGCTTCAAAGAACTCTCTCAAGCTTGATTCAGGAACTCTGATGATGGATTAGAGTTCACCATCAGACATTCCAGTAATCCCTGCAAGGAGACTAGGATCAAAAGAGATCCTACCAAACAAAAAAAGATAAGTATTTGAATTGTCATTTTATCAAATTGTTTAAATGATATTGTTTAGTTGTGTACATGTTTATATTCCTAGAAGTATAGTATGCATGTTAGAACATTTTCATTAATATGTGATGGGTAAGTAGCCTATGGTGCTATACAAAATTCCATTGCTACTTATCTAGAGTGAAACCTCTTTGCTGACATATTGGGAGTAGTGCACGCTCTTAATAATGTTCTGGTAGAGATGGAAGGCATCTAGAAAGTTACCATATGAATGTGGGATATGGATGAATGTTTTGTTATTGGATAAGATAGCATTATGACAGTGTGACCTATGTTCTTATGCATATGTTTTAGAAACTATGAAATGTTTCTAACCATGCTACTGAATTTAACTCGTAGGAAGTATCATACACAATCACCTACAAATGAAGAATGATGAGACTTTTTCCGTAGAACACGTGACGATGTTTCAACTATAAACAAGAATTATAAAATCAAGCAGAGGAATTCGACTATGACGAGATGTTGCTCTAGTATCCAGACTCATGGTGTAATCAAAGTAGAAGAAGATATCGAGCAACCTCTAGGACTCAGAGAACCACATTGAAGAAGACTTTGTACGGGCTCATAAGTCACCCATGGATAGAATGATGAGATCAAGGATCACCTAGAGTGATGAGACATCAACCTTTTCTACAAGGTTGAAGATGAGAAGCTCATCGATGGGTGCAAGAGAGAACTTGCAACAGAGTTCAAGATCTTGGTATCCAATGACTTAGAAAGATGAAATAAATGGATATACAAGATAAAACATGCAGCAGATGGAAGTATTGTGGCTCATGGATTCTCTCAAAAGGAAGGAATTGATTATGAAGAAACATTTTCTCCTGTAGCAAGGTACACTTCAATTAGAACCATCGTGGCACTTGCAGCCATGATGAAGTGGAAGTTACACCAGATGGATGTGAAAACAACTTTCCTAAATGGTGTCATTGAAGAAGAAGTGTACATAGAGAATCCACAAGATTTTGAGGTTGAAGACAAAGAGATGCATGTATGCAAACTAAAGAAGGATCTGTATGGGTTGAAGCAAGCTCTAAGTGCTTGGTATGGAAGAATTGATAGTTTTCTGACAAGCTTGGGATTTACCAAAAGTAAAGTTGATCCTAACCTTTACTTCAAGGTTATGGATGATGAACCAGTCATATTATTGCTATATGTGGATGACTTGTTCCTGACATGTAATGAGAAGCAAATATCAGAGTGCAATAGAATTCGAGATGAAAGACCTTGGCTTAATGCATTATTTTCTAGGTCTCGAGGTATGGTAGAGCTCAGAGGGAATATTCCTTAACCAAGGAACGTATGCAGTAGAAATATTGAAAAGATTTGACATGTTGGAGTGTAAATCCATGGCCACACCCATGGATACCAATTTGAAGTTACTATCTGATGCTTCGTCATAATTGGTGAATATGACTCTATACAAGAAGATTATTGGGTCATTGATGTATATGACGAATACTAGGCCAGATATATGCTTTGTTGTGAACACCTTGAGTTAGTATCTGGTTAAGCCTAGACGTGTTCACCTTGTAGTTGCAAAGCATGTGATGAGGTACCTAAAAGTTACAACAAACTATGGTCTCAATTATTCTAGAGATCATGAGTTCAGACTGTATGGGTATACAGATTTCGATTGGGCAGGAAGAGCACTTCAGGTGGATGTTACAGTCTGGGGTCAACCATGATCTCATGGCTAATCAAGAAGCAATCCAGTGTTTCTCTCAGCATTGCAGAAGCATAGTGTATTGCAGCATTTTCTGCTAGTTGTGAAGCTATATGGCTTCAGAAGTTGTTATCAGGTCTATTTGATCTAGAGTTAGATACCACAGTGATTCTATGTGATAACCAGAGTTGTATAAAGATGAAAAAGAAACATGTGTTCCATGATAAGTCAAAACACATAGAAATACGGTATTTATACATTCGTGATATGGTGCAGAAGGGAGCTATAAAGCTCCAATATGTGAGCACGGATGAACAGGTTGAAGATGTGTTGACTAAGCCTTTGTCTTGTGTGAATTTTAAGCACTTCCATGACAAGCTTGGTGTAGTCCGTAAGGACTTCCCTCGAAAGAGGGAGTAGTGCTAATGATGTTGTGGTGCGATGGGATTGATCATCCCTAGACAGTGATCCCATGATTTCGAAAGGAAGGATAGTCTTAAATGTTGATCCTGATTTATGATGGGATTGATCATCCCTAGACAGTGATCTCATAATTTGGAAAGGAAGGATAGTCCTAAATGTTGATCCTGATTTGTGATGGGATTGATCATCCCTAGATAATGATCCTGTAATTTCGAAAGGAAGGATATTCTTAAATGTTGATCCTTAGACTGAATCCCTAGTTCCGAAAGGAAGGATTGTCTAAGATATAATTGTCATACTTAATTCCTGGTTCCGAAAGGAAGGATTGTCTAAGATATAATTGTCATACTTAATTCCTGGTTCCGAAAGGAAGTATTGTCCATGATCCTAGTTCCGAAAGGAATTATTGTCCATGATCCTAGTTCCGAAAGGAAGGATCACCAAAGTTGTTGGACTAAATCCCTAGTTTTGAAAGGAAGGATTGTCCATGATCCCAATTCCGAAAGGAAGGATTGTCCATGATCTCAGTTCCGAAAGGAAGGATCACCAGAGTTGTTGGACTGAATCCCGAGTTCCAAAAGGAAGGATATTCCATGATCCCAGTTCCGAAAGGAAGGATCACCAGAGTTGTTGGAATAAATCTCGAGTTCCAAAAGGAAGGATTGTCCATGATCCCAGTTCCGAAAGGAAAGATCACCAGAGTTGTTGGATTGAATCTCGAGTTCCGAAAGGAAGGATTGTCCATGATCCCAGTTCTGAAAGGAAGGATCACCAAATTTGTTGGACTGAATCCCGAGTTCCGAAAGGAAGGATTGTCCATGATCCCAGTTCCGAAAGGAAGGATCACCATAGTTGTTGGATTGAATCCCGAGTTCCAAAAGGAAGGATTTTCCAGGATCCCTAGTTCTGAAAGGAAGGATCATGTGTGTTGCAGGTGATGATGCTCCTGATGATATTCCAATACTGTAGATGAGGATGCTCCAGTGCTACAGATGATGATGTTCCAGGATGCTCCAGTGCTGCAGATGATGATGTTCCAGTGCTGAATATGAGGATGCTCCAGTACTGCAGATGTTCCAGTGCTGAAGATGAGGATGCTCCAGTACTACAGATGTTCCAGTGCTAAAGATGAGGATGCTCTAGTACTACAGATGTTCCAGTGTTGAAGATGAGGATGCTCCAGTGCTAAAGAAGATGATGATCGAGTGCTGAAGATGAGGATGCTCCAATGCTGTAGAAGATGATGCTCCAGTGTTGAAGATGAGGATGCTCCAGTACTGAAGATGATGATACTTCAGCTCTATACTTAAGATGATGATGTTGTTGAAGAACTTCCAATGATACATAGATGTATCAACCAATGTTCGAGATGATGTTGATGATGCCCCTCCTCCCTCCAATGATGTTGTGTAGAGTTACACATGCAGATGTTGTTGTCAGTAGAATACCCTTCTTGTTAAGGGGGAGTGTTAAATTAATGTAACTTCAAAGAATATTCTACTTGTACTTTATTATTGTAACTCTGTCGGGGACGTTTTACCTCTGTTCGGAGATGTCATTATTATATTTGGTCATGTAAAATTCATGAGGCAAATCCTCCATTGTAAGTCAGGTCATTACTACTCTAAAGAATGTAATATAATATTATTTGAGTCTTTCCAGGAGAGGTCGGCCCAGTAAGTTAAGGTGAGGCCGACCTAGCTGGGATAAAATTCAAGTAAAAGGTAAAGTATAAATAGAGAGTGAGTTCCTCTCATTTGTACCATCACTCACTTGTGCAATACCATCACTCACTTGTGAAATTCCCATTAGAGGAGAGAGGGATATATATATATCTGCAAAGGAGGAGGAGGATTGGCTTGGTTCTAGAGTTTGGGTTTGTCTCTCTTATTTGTGAGACCTATTTTGGGCATTGTACTTTGATCATCTATATTGAGGAAGTTCTTGTTGGGTTTTCTTCCCCTTGAGGGTTTCCTAGGGTATATTGTTTTGTGCTTTGTGATTGTGTATCTTTCAGAGATCCTTATTATGTTGCTATTGTGAATAATGTATTGAATGCTAATGAAATTGGAATCTAGTCTATAGTAGCATATGATATTAACAAATGAAACTATAAGTAGATAGAAAAATGTTGTAATGTTGTTACAATGGTCGAACTATAAAAAAAACATATTATAAGCATCGAGAACATCACATAATTGTCACCTTATATTGAGGGCTTATATATAATTTATATATATACATCGAAATTCCAATGATAGTTGACTATGCCCACTTTAACACCCATAAGTTTTATTGACCATAGCAATGGACTAATGTAACAGTCTAATTATTTTATGCACATGTTTGTCGGTTTTTCGATGACTGTTGACTATGTCAACTATAATCTTTATTGACTATTGCAAAGGATTAATGTTCAAATAAATTTAGTTGTTAGGACATTAGTAGTCTGATGCCAAGGGTCACAATTTAACCGTAAATCAAGGGGAGTAAAAATTCTATCATTATTTTAGTAATTTCAAAACAAAATCTGACAACACAAACAATTTATGCCATCGTTGTCAAAAACACATCAAAATGTACACCAAAATGTGGTAGTGTAAGATTTTTTAAGTTGATTTTATTGAGTGTTGGACATTTTTAGGTTTGCCAATATGAGGAGAATATTTTATCTTACAATGGTAGACGTTATCACAAGATGTTGTAATATAGGTATATCTTGTTGTTCAAAAATGTACCCATCACAATCAATCAACTAATATGTTAGTAAGAGACATCGCTCCTTTGTCATTGCTTTATTGGTATATGAATCATGCATTCTAGGATGTATATCCGTGTTTGTATATGCATGTGTGGAACATTGGTTTGTTGGTTAGGTGAAGATGAAGATTCATCTTCAGAAATCCAAGAGACCACTTGGAATATGAAACCAAGGGTCACTCTAATTCTATTTATATGTACATTTGTTAATGAGAAATGTGATGCACACCTATCTATCTCCTGTTTTATTTGGATTTGTGTTAGTCATTTGATTGTATGCCATATGGGGCATCCCAACAGTGGTAGCAGATTCACTTTGAGCGTTGTGTCCTATGAAATTCTACAGAGATTCTGCTAGACTTGTGCTTAGAATTCTTCCATTGTCAGTCTGCCTACTCACCTCTGCCTGCTCACTTGTATTCTGACCTATGCCTCATATGCCAAATTTCATAGGTATTAGCAAAACTTTTTTATGCATTAGTTTCAAATTTTTTTAATATTGACCTTCATGTACATGATCCTGCATTCTCTGTCTGCCTCCATTCTATGATTATATCATTTGTTTTTTAAACCTTAATCTTGAAGACGTAAAGTCTATTTTCTAATTGGTGAAACCCTTTAGTGGGATCTATTCTAAAAGAGTGGTTCCAATGAACATGGTGGTTGTACCGCAGTCTTTCGATCCACTTGCCCTTCACTGTTTATGGGAAGTATGATATGTTGTTCCTTGGTAATCTAGTATTCCAACATATGTATTAGTTTCAATCATCCAAAAAATTCCTCCCCATCGATTTCTCCTACCATCTCACAACCTCCCTGGAACTCAAACTTTACCAATGTGATTCCTTTGTGTACCCACCCTCTGTTGTAACTTCTTTTTGTGAGGCATGTTTTAAAGAAAATGAGTATCATCTTTCTTTGCACATCCATGGGTGTAAACTGTCGATTTCCCTCTTTCAAAAATGTATGATGTGTCTCCTACTTTTGTCAGCTTCGCGTTGTTTTGTTCCTTGACCATGATCATTTTTTTCATTGCATGAATGCATGGAGTTTTTCTTTTAATCTAGGTATTGTATCTCTCTGTGTTAAGGTTTTGGATTAACAGTCATTGTCGATCTTCCTCCATAAGTCATGGGCCCCTCACCTGGATTTCCAAGTTGTTCCCATTTGGGTGTGGTGTCTGTGCACTTTTGTTCATCCAAGTGATCATCACAAAATTCATATTGATTTGCCTACACTCTAAACTACAGTCCCAACCACCCATTCACTACCTAAGGGCATCTTCTGATACGAACCGTTACACCAAAACCCCGAGGTGTTAGTGAAGGCCTCCCACTAGGATCTTAACATCCCACCACGCTCCGCAGTCCAAACTCTGGGCTAGATGTGCGCCCGTATGGTGGTGTCCCCTTTGAGACGTACAAGCCCCGGACGAACACTGCAATGCCGACTTTGCCACCCGCTCTGTGACTCGAACCTGGGTGGAGGCTCTGATACCAAATGATACGAACCGTTACACCCAAACCCCGAGGTGTTAGTGAAGGCCGCCCACTAGGATCTTAACATCTTCAAGCAGAAGAATGACTCAATCTTGAGAAGTGATATCAAGGTTGATATTGCACCTGACGAGTAGTGAACGTAAGAGTTGGGACTGGTATTGAGCAATGATATTGCACCTAAGACATCTTCATAAATACACCCTACAGGATGAACTTCAAGAGCAAAAAACTATTTTGAGGCAATGCATTGAACAACTAGAAAATCGTGAGACTCCATCTCGGAATTTTCCCTCTGGACTGCTACCTGTGTTTTGCTAGGGTTCTGCCCCTCCTCCAAGTGAATGCACTCTCCCTCTACTCGGGGCCATTTTGGATCCACGTGAGGTTCTTCTAGAGATGTGTGAGGCACTTCTAGAGACTGTGTAGGTTGTGTTGAATACTGGACACTCCAACAAACTCCAACGTGAACCCTAAATTGGTGGAAGTATTATGATTGTGTTGTTGTATGAGTTGATAGGATAAATAAATTCATAGACGCATTCATTGTAAACAGATAACCCACCGGTGTAAATAAATTTTGAGAGCCACATGACATACGTACTTTGGGAACATGGATTTGTTTGGAAAGTGGATTCGGCGAGAGCATTATACCATGGTCACTGGTGAATTTTCTAAGACAACCCACCGTGTTGACAGTGTTGAGTGTGCACTTTGTTCTTAGGAATTGGAAGCCTCCATTGCGAGGGAGGCTTGTGGAAAAAATCAAATTTGGATAAATCCTAAATAAAAAATGAGGAATTGGAAACAAACTATCTTCTGAAGCATATTGGTGATGGGGCTACTACAACATTGACTTTCATTTCTATGTGTCAATCAACCGATATTACTTTTTCTCTCTAGAAATAATTTAAGACAATGTGCTTATAATCACTGTGCAAAGTATGAAATTGTTACAACTATGGCATTGTTTTAGTTGTTCATGGTGTGGATTCTTGAAGAATTCCATTCACTATTTTCCTTCTAGCATTCGAGATATAGATAATGGATTCAAGTAGACAACAATGCCATATAAGAGATCCAAGAGGTAGTTTGTATTGTTTTCAGTTTTCTTGTGCAATAAAAGAACTCAAAAGAGTCCACACTACATGCAATTCTGAAGATGAATCCAACTTCATAAGCAACATACAAGCAATCATTCAATTTTTGTAAGTTCACTTGTATTTTGTAACTTGCAACTAGTCTTTTGTATCTTTCATAATTAAGTTAAACCACATTATACTTTGGTGCATTCTCGACTGAGACCAACACCCTTCATTTTTCTAAGTTTGAGTTTGTAAAATGGTTGAGTTGCAAGAATCCCTTCACTATTTGAGTGATTCACAATTTCATTAATTGCATGAATCAAAGGTTTAGTAGATTTACTTAACACTCTACTTCTCTCTTCTATCGACAACGTTGTCATGGTCGACAAAACAACTCTTACTCATATTCGAAATTGTCTACAAGAATCACAAGACACACTTGAGTTTCTAGATCTTGAGTTGCAACTCCTGCAAGAAGAAACACATTATGAACTTGTTCCTATTTAGAGCAATCCTCTTTATGATTCCTTTCAATATCATACACATAATGATGCCACTTCATAATCACATAATCAAATCAGTGGCTCCACTTCAAAATAAAATGAAGATGAAGTTATGCATGCATAGGTTATGCTTGTTCTTTCCAAACCCATCATCAAGACATGGGAAGAGGTCGACCAGAACAAGCATAGAACCGGTATTGGATATGACAAGGAAGTGACCGTTCACATTCTTGATTTCTCCAAGACAATCTAGTTTCAAAGTGTTGGGGTCTTAAAAGAAAGTTCATCTTCATTTACTCCAGTTCAAAGTCCAAAATTCCAACATTATGATCGAGTTAGCCCTATGAAAGATCAGTTTTTTTATCTTCATCCTTGTAAGCATTGTGGAAATCATACTCACTCTTCAGGAAGATGCTTCATTTTGAAGAAACTTGCAAGAGAGAAGATTCACTATGGGTGGATCACTTCTTGGCAATTGTCGTCAATAACCAAGAAGATTTATAAGTCATACCAAAGAGTTCATTCATGAGAATTGACACATCTTGCAATTGAGACATTCTCTTCTCCTCACCTTGTTCCTAACAGGGGGGAATGATTGACAGTCAAAAACAAGTGAGCAAGAACAAACAAGCTAGAACAAGCGAGCTTGAACCAGTGCAAAATAGTCATAACCTTGTGACAGTGGCAGATAGCCAGAACCTTCTGCCAGTTGCCAAATTCTTGAGCCATAACCACCTATCCAGAGTCAAAGTTGCAACACTGAACTAGATTCAAATCCATGTCCCACTGAGCTCTAGATTTTGTGGTCAGCCTAAATCCACCCATTTAGTAGAATGAATCAAATTCTACTAGATTTTGGAATGTTCCAGGAACCTCTGAGCTTTAGAGACAAGTTCCAGAGTTTGTGATCATCATTGAACCACCATTTAGTAGAAGAATTACAACTTATGTTAGCCTTCATAATGTTACAAGAAACTCTAAGCAAGAACCTCAGTCGGAGCCAAGTTCCAAAGAAACATTGGGAAAGAATCGGAGTTATCACCAAGTTCCAAAGTTTGTGGTCATCCTAAAACCACCCATTTAGTAGAAGACAACAGCTTTTGCTAGCCTTTGATTCAGAGAGATTCTTCAACCATTTGTAGCTATCCTTCTCCAGTTTTTAGCTCTCTACTTGGACTCCTATACACCTCTTCGGATTAAAGGGAGATATTGTTAGAACCTAATCCGTCAATTTTGGTGAAGATGAAGAATCATCTTCAGAAGTCCAAGAGACCACTTGGAATATGAAACCAAGGATCACTCTCATTGTATTTATATGTACATTTGTTAATGAGAAACGCAATGCATGCTTATATATCTCATGTGTTATTTGGATTTGTGTTAGTCATTTGATTGTATGTCATATGGGGCATCCCAATGGGGTTTAATATACATAGGTCTAAACCTACCATTATCTGAATTTATTCTCATCGCTTAGTATCGATTGCCATATAATAAAAATAAGTATTAAATGTACTTTGTAGATTTTATTAAAAGGGTTAATGACATGGTATTTTATAATCAATGGAATTAATTTCATTTTTGTGGGAATCATAGTGATGAAAGATATATATTCTTGTTTAATGCTTAGATTCTTGATGTTGTAAAATTTTGTGAAGATTAACCACATTTGTAAAAGAAAATAAGGAAAGTACCTTTTTTTACTATCTTGGTCTGGACATGGGCTACTAAAGGGTATATAATCTTGAAACCAAAATAGAAAGGCATGTCCTTTTATTCCAATCACTTAATAAAAGAAATAATTTTTGTGCAAGGACATCAAAGGAACCCATTAGTGGGGAATTGGGCACTCTATGAGTGTGCAGACACTGTCACTTTGTCACTTGTTCTGTACTAGTCAAAATCAAACCAAGAAGTGAAGGTTTTTATCCCAATTACTTAATAAAAGAAAACATTTTGTGCAAGGACATTGAAGGAACCCATTAGTGGGGAATTAGGCACTCTATGGGTGTACGTACACTATCCTCTTTTCTATATTAGTCAAAATCAAAGAACTAAGTGAGGTTTTGATGAAGTATAGAGGCACTTAAAAATTCATCCACTAGAATTGAGTAGAATAACATAATTTTTCCTTTATCATTTTCAAGTCATGGTTGCCAATGAGAAAACATGCATCTTGTGAAAGGAAATGACACAACATCATGTTAGTTATGGGGGATTGTGATTTGTCCACACATAGGTACGAAATATTTAAAGGCTTTAATGGATTATATAGGGGTCAAATGGATATGTAAATGGTAAGTTCACCTGGTACTAAGCATACGTAGGTAAATATTAGTGAGAACCACAATATATATGAGGTTAATAGAGTCATTATTTCATACAATTAACTTATGATTTTGGCATATGAATGTAGTGGGTTATTTGTGATTCATCTCTAAATATCATAAGAGTTATTTTGTAACTCATATTATATTACTTTGTGGAGTTGTGCTCCACGTTCATATTTGGTATAGATTTATATAAGGTTATCATGTTTTATTATGATTTATGTTCACCTCTAGTAGTATCAACTATTAACTATTCTCAATTGAGAACCTTCAAGGAGGGTGCCTCGCAATTTGATCCATAATTTTGGATAGGGATATACAGAACCATTAAGACTTTGAGGATTGGAAAGAAGACAATGGTGCTATATCTAAGCAAATTTCAATGGCATGGGCCAAGAAATATTGGAGGTACACTTCATATGATATCTGATTTTTACTAGAGTTGAAACCTTATTAAAATAATAAGGTTCACTACTCAGTATATCTAGAAATCCCGAAGCTCAATTGCACTGGGATTGTGATATTTGAAAGAATAAATAACAAGGTATAATAGGTACGAAATTAAAACATGTTTAGGCTAAACTGACAGTTATTGGTGGTATAATAGTGCTCTCTAAACAAGGGTTAAAATTAGCAAGGTATTGCAAATTGACCATAATTTTTTCTTCAAAAATACAAAATAGCCAACACCTCTTATGTTTAGGAGCAGACATTTCAGGTAGATACAAATCAAGGTTTCAATGGCATTGGTGCAAACATTGCAAAGATATAACAAGGTCAATTTTCTTAACAATCCACAAATAAGGGAACTATCTCAACTTAAATTATGATGTCTTTTGATAGGAAGAGTTTATTGACGTGATTCAAACTTTGTTGGAAAGAATAAAGAAAGGAGAAAAAGATAAGGAAGTGCAAAAAATTTTATATCAATTAGGGTAAACCATGTGGTGTTAGTATAATGGAACTAAGAGGGTATGGTAAGAATATATGAAGATACCATATTTTGTTGTGGAGATAAAATGGAAATTAATCCTAAAGAATGGTTGAGTATTGCAAAGGAAACTTGGAGAGATGTTCCTTTAATATATCATTTTCTTAAATTATGAAACATGTAATTAGCGGCTTAGTATCAATGAAGACACCAAAGTATACTACAATTGGGAAGAGTTTGAAAATACGTCAAGTAAAATGGATAACATAAGTATCATCCACTAATCAAATTTGAAGGGTTGGTTTTAATTTCATATTGAATAACATATATTCACCAAACACTTCAATGTTGAAATAGTGAAAAAATAAGTGTACTTTAATTGAGAAGAGGAAATTAATTACACACTTAATTGAGAAGAGGAAATTAATGTCAATTCAAACCATGCCGACATTCTTAAATGTTTTATCCCAAATCAATCTGACATGATTGAAGAGGTGGACAGGGGAGCTCTTGGGTCGGTGATTAGAGATTACATATCGGATTCATGGGTGGTCAATTTTTTAAATCTCAATAACGCATTTCATATGCATTTATTTTTTATTGATTTGGTTAGTACTAACATCTCTTTTTAGGTTTTCACGATCATATCTATCATTATTCTAAATGCTCAATACAAAATCGTAGACAAACTTCAAGACTCAAGAAATAATAATCATATCATTTTAGATGTATTCATATATAGCAAATGGCATATTGCATGATCTTGTTTTTCTTCTTTCATACAAGTAGGAGTAAGACGACATGTTAGTTATAGTCATTTTAATTTTATGTTATGCATTTGTTTTCCTTTTGTTGCATCAGCTAGTGGTTTTTATTTTCAAAGATTAACAGTTTCATTTGTTGAGATACTTTTTTCGTCATTTACTTTTGCAATATGCCCAAATGAGTTAGCTTAGAATTTGACATCTTTAAGTGCAATTCACCACTATGCTCTTTCAATGAATTGTTTTTTCATTAAACTCTAGCATGATGACAATCAGTTTTTTATATAGGAAAGAACATGACAGGGAGAGGGCGAAACTATAGGGAAGTTCCTAGTAATCAGCTTGGGGTATGTTGAATAACTATTTGCTTTTTGTTTTGGTTTCCCATCACTTCTTTCTTCCCTTTGCTTCGCCCATGACGGAATGCTAGCCTTGCTCTTTTGACTCCCTATCCTCTTCGAGGATGAAAACAAGAACGTGTATCTGCTTCATGGTTACATCCTAGTCATGTCAGTTGGTCATTATCAAGTCGTCCTTATTCATTGTGTTTCGTTATTTTTTGGGCTAGATGTTGATGCTCAACATCAACATGCTTCCGAAGAAGTCAGACCATAACGCCAAAGGTGAACCTACTGAGCCTTGTCGCAAAACCATTCCATTTACTCCGTCATGTCCAGGGAAATGTGCTTGTCATGTCTACACATTGTCTTTCCCTTCGACAAATTCACCAAGTTGCATATTCGTGTTTCCATATTGTGGTCGAGTCAAGTTTTGGGGGATTAGTCGTCTTTTCATCTGAAACCCATCATGTCAGGTAATCTATGTCATTGTGTTCAGCTTTTCGTATCGATCAAACTCATATTTTGTTTAGCCAAAACCGAGTTTGTTTGACCTTTTCAACAGTCTTTCATTTTGGGCAAGAACATGTTTTTGATTCATGACAGTTAAAATTCTGCCAAAGTTTAGTTAATTGTGCCCGCCTTCCAGTCTTTTCATTGCGTCTAAGGTCAAAAAGTTAAAAAATCCCCCTTGGTGCTCTCTTCACATGAAACCGCCAATGTCCACCATTTTATATATAAAAAAACTTCTCTTCCCCCTTCACATTTATCGTCTCATTTTCCTTATCATATTTCTCCATCATTAATTTCCCATTTCCAATCACCTTTACCCTTGTATTTTTTCCATTTCCCTAAGTTTCTCCTTGCCTTCTCCCCTTCCGAACTCAATTTCTTTGTCCTACCTTTACCCATTTACCCATTTTTTCATTAAATATTATTAAACTTTCCCTATCCTAATATTTGATTTTGTTGTAACCCAAGTATTCACATTGCCCCTTTTTTATATCCTTAAATTAAACCCGTGTATCCCTTACTTTGTAAATATAAAAAACCAAGTTTAATACCCCTTATTATGTCAAGACAATCCTCCCCTTTCTTATGACTAAAGCTAAAGAATGAAAGTGGTGGCAGAGGGTTGTGAAGACCATCCAGTGAGGCAAGCCATATGCACCCCGCAGCAGACTATTTAAGTCTGCTGCAGGGCTTTGACGTACACTCAACTTTCCTGCGCAGGTGGAACTTTCCGGCCAGAGATTTCGACAATCCACTTAGAGTTATCGGAACATGTCCATGTTTATCATCCATTCTATGCGTGCCCATGCCATGGCATCCGAAAGGTCTCACATTTATCATGCATGCTAAACGTGCGCATGCCATAGCTATGCGTGGGCATGCCATGGCATCCGAAAGGTCTCATTCATTCGCTAGTTGCGAGTGAAATTTGAATTTTGAAATAATCGGGTTCCCAGGTAAAGTGAGTAGTTCCCTCCATGCTCAATTCAAATTTTTGGTTTAGCTCCCACAACCACAGCTGTGAGTGAAATTTGAATTTTGAAATACCCAGGCTCCCAGGTTCGTGAGTGGTTCCCTCCGTGCACAATTCAAATTTTTGGTTTGAATGCCAATTCGTTGGAGCTAAACTTCTTGGAACCGTATCTGCAACTCTAGCTTTAGCTCCAAGCTGATATTGTCCATGGTGAACGAGCTCCGCTATATAATTTTTATGCCATGCGTTGTGTTGACAGCGTACCTGGATTTTCCGTCTAATATCGTAGTTTATTGTTCCTCTCTGTTCCCTCTCTCAACAATTGTTTTAATTTTGAAATCGCAGGTGATATGTTCCACGGGCCCTTTGATAAGATGGGGTATGTTGGTACTGCGACGAACATGCGTTGAAGTCATTTGTCGTGGTAAATGAGCGTTCAAATTCCATTCCATAAATATTGTCAGGTTTTTCCAAATCTTCAGAGTCAGAAACTATAAAGATCTTTGAGCTTCTGGTTGTCTTTCATAAATATTGTCAGATTTTTCCAAATCTTCAGAGTCAAAAACTATAAAGATCTTTGAGCTTCTGGTTGTCTTTCTTGGCTATTAGTTCCTTTTCAGGTTCATATTTTGACTTCTAAAACTTGACAAAGAAGAAAAACCAGAAAACTTTATAGTTATCCGGATTTTGATCATGGTCATGCCGGATTTCAGCCTGACAGATTGCACAACTTCTTGAAAATTTGTTTTAGGCCTCAAAGAATACTAGCACACAAGATAATGGAAAATTAAGATAGATAAATTAACCCTAAGTAGAAAAAATTGTTTGTATTGAAAATAAATTAACATAAACTAAAAAAATTAATGAAATCTCTCTATTTTTTTTTAATTTTCAGCAAAGTAGTTTTACAAATCATTTTTTTTTTTAAATAATGAAATTTATAAGAAAATTCTAACTTTATATGAAAATTAAATTGACAACATATTTTAGTTTTTAAATGATATACACATTTAAAATATCATTTTTAAATAATGATATACAAATTTAAAATATCATTTTTAAATAATGATATTTAAAAATGATATACACATTTAAAATATCATTTTTTAGTTTTTAAATGTGTATATTTACAATATTTTAAATTACAATATAATATAATTAAAAAAATAAAATCATAATAGGAACTTGGGTTCAATTCCCTTTACCAGTGAGTAAGACTACTTAAATATCTCCGAGTCATAGTTTCATAAACCAAAGGTTAGCAAACAAAAAACAAATTAAAATTAAAATATATTATAAATTCTAAAACGATTTATAAAAAAACAACTTACAATGAAAATTGTCCTAAAAAAAATTCCTTTAACTTGTTTTACTTATGAAATATCAAAATAATATATATATATAGAGTAAACAATAAAATAATTTTATTAATTATTGTGATCAAAATAATATATATATATAGTAAACAATAAAATAATTTTATTAATTATTATGATGAGAGTGTTATAAATAATCCCTAATAAAAGCATATTTATAATATATATTCAATTAATAATGGTTTTGATTATTAATTAATAGTTATGTTAAAATATAATTATTTTTAAATGAATATTTGAGATTCATTAAAAGAGAAGATTTACAATCTTAAATCTTAATGGTATGTTTGTATAGAAGTTTAAAATTTAAAACTTTATAATTTTATATAATATTTTTTTATTAATAGTATTAAATAAAAATAAAAATAGTGTATTAAAAGAATATTTTTTAAAACAAATTTTAAGATCTAAAAAAGCTAAGTTTTAATATTCACTTATCTTTTCAATAATGTATTTTTAATTTATTTTATGATGGATGTCAATTCAAAAATACTTTTATGAAGGGATTTTTTCCAAATTTTGGTTTATCTCAAACAAAATTTGGATAAGTAAAACTTCAAGATTTGATGATGATATCTTTGTTTTGTTATCTTACTCAGTACTTTAAGAGTTGGTGCAAATTGTTTTGAGAAATTTAAGCTTAGGAGGATGATGATAACTACCCTTGTGAGGTTCATACTAGAAACAATGCAAGCTACTAAATTGTCTATATAAATAATAACAAGACTAGGGGACAAAGTATATCACTACTTGATATGTACATATTACAATTATTTTCTTATGACCAACTCTTGTTTCTAATAAATTTGGTAATGAATCTCTCATATAACCTTAACACTATAGTGTGCAACTTGAATTGAACCCCAATATCTCCCAATGTTTTCCATAAGTTATTTCCAATAATGGTATCAAAATCTTTTTTGAAGTCAACAGAACAACATATGAGATTCTCCTTTTTATTTTAACACTCTTCACCTATAATCATAAGAGTAATTAAATCATATAAAGTTGAGAGATAACTTCAAAAATTGACTTATTAGCTCTCTATCATGTTTTTTAAGCCGCATGCTAATCTTATTTTCTAAAATTATACCATATAACTTTAAAACAATAAGATCACAAATCATAATGGACCTATAATTTGAGGCGTTATATTTATAACCATTTAAAAAAAGGAACTATAAGGCTTTCTACATAAAGCTTGGTAAATCCTTGCTTAAATGCCATGAAAACCTCGTGGGTGTGAGAAATAAGAATAGAGAAACTAAAATTTCCTCTATCAAGTAATTTGAAGCTCCTCTACCACAACTAAATAAATCCATTCATCTTGTGTTGGTCGAGTGTCTAAATACCTTTATGGGATTTCTTGTAATGTCCCTAAAATGGTAAAAATAAAAAAAAAATTATATGCACCATAATACTACCCTTTTATCTAGATGTTTTAGTAAATTAACCTCAGCACTGAGAAAAACACTTGGAGAAATGTAAGGTTATAAATGGCTTTGATATACGATGCTCTCGTCCAAGAAACAACTATGGGTTACAATTAAAGTGTTTTGGGTTTCGACTGTATGGTTCTGCGGAAGAAAATGAATTTTGGTTCTTTGTTTATACAATCCCTTCGGCTGATGGTTTATATCTTGGTTGATAGATTGGATGTCTATATGCATTCTTATTTCCGTTTCCATTTACCAGTTATATCTATGTGATTTTAACTTGTCGATTATCTGCTTACATGATTTTATTTTAGAAGGGCATCCTTATGTTTGGAGGGGTGGACTCTGGCAGCCTAGGCCAGGCTTACTTAGCATTTTATGCTAAAGTTTAACTTTACTTGGTGGTGTAGGTACCCACAAGAATTATCTAGGTGTTTTACTTCCTAAAATTTGCGTGAACATAAATATGTGCTTGAATACATTACCCTAACCAATGATTAAAGCCATCTTATGAGTTAGAAGGAACTTCGAAAATAGAAAAGGAGGGGTACCAATAAAGGCATATGGAATGGGAAATGCATCAATGGAATCCAACGATAATAGTGGTAGCCAGCTGGTAAGCACTTTTAGGGTTAAACCCTAAGGGTTGAATGACCGTGGTGCAACAATTCATAGTTGTTCATTTTCTGCTTGTGAGAAGAGGAGGACGAAACCCTCCAGGCCCCGGAGGCACCTATGGAAGGCTGGCCCTGCTAACTACATGAATGAATGAGGTAAACAACTTGTTTATTGGTTTCGTTTTACTTGTTTTCAGCAGTATCGATTTGGTTTGAGGCTCAACTAGCTTGTCTCAGGGTTTGACACTCGTAAGAACCCGAGTGATGGTCGCTTGAGCTGGTTATGGAGATAGGTGCAGCTACACGACTGGGTAAGTCTGGTGCCTTAATGGTCCCCTCCTCTCTTCAACATAAGTTTTCCTGCGGTTGGTATACTTTGTAATGTAAGGCATAGGTTTTGTGTTTTGGATTTAGAGTGGCAACTTAGGACCGAATTCGATACACTCCTTAAATGTAATACACCACAACTTTGTTTGGGTGTTTAGCCTGTATGGCGATTTTATTGTGAAGGAGAGGATTCTTTGTTTTACCTCCAGGATTCTTTGAAGGAGAGGATTCTTTGTTTTACCTCCAGGATTCTTTGAAGGAGAGGATTCTTTGTTTTACCTCCTGTACCAACCTTGAGCTTCTAGTACTGGGTATTTCGTTTTTGTTGAAAAAAAGGCACTTTGTAATGGCTGAAACGTTTTCATGTAGTAGGCTATCTCCAGTTGTTGAGAATGGGAAGAACACTTCTTTAATTACCTGGGCATACTGTAACGATGGGATTGATTTCCCTATTGTTGATAATGTAATGCTATTTAAATTTGTAGTTGAAATTCGACTTGGTCTATGGCGTTTGGATGTGTTCTGGAGTTGTCTTCAATTTAGTGCTTTGTAGAAATGGACGGTGTAAATGTTAACTTATGGGGTCTTCTATAGACTTTTAACTGTAATTATTCTCTATATTTTATATGTACAAAAAACCCAGGGTTTAATAGTTCTTTAAATTTCTTGTTTTTATGTGGTCTTATGAATTTAGCCTTAGCGTTGGTAGTGATATCGTGTTTTGCTTTCTGGGTCCTGCGTTTTATGGTTGCGATGGCAGGTCAATGGATTCAATCCCTAGACTTTAGTTTTATTTTGATGTGGCTCGGCGCTTTGACCCTAGCGTAGACAAAAGATAATTTTCTGTAATGTTTTAAGCTGCATTTAAGTTGGTAAAAGGCTATGCATCAGCAGAGGTCCATGCTATCAAGAGATCTCTATAGTGTATTTTAAATGTAAAACTTATAAGACAGGGGTTTGACGCTAAGACATCGTGATTTCAAAATGGATGAATGTTTATTTAAAGGGTGAATGTTTGATTAAGTTTAAGTTTTTTTTTTTTTGTGTTGTGATGTTGGGTTTCGTCTAAGTTTGTGATTTAAATTCTAAAAAGAAGATAACGAAATACCGAAAACCCTAGATAGGGAAATCATGCCTGGTTTATATTCCGGAATATACACTGGTGTATATTCCAGAATATACACTGGTGTATATTCCAGAATATACACTGGTGTATATTCCGGTATATAGACTGGTGTATATACTAGTATATACACTGGTTTATATTCTGATATATAGGCATATTGGTTTATACACTGGTGTATATTCCAGTATATACACTAGTGTACATATACTGGTATATACAATAGTCTATATACTTGTCCTACTTATATCGGTATATACATGATTCTATATATTGGTATATACACGAGTCTATACACAGGTATATACACCAGTGTATATACTGTGTACATCATCATCATCATCATCATCATCACCATCTTCATCATCATCATTGACATCGTTGTCGTTGTCATCACCGCCACCACCACCATCATCATCATCGTCGTCGTCGTCGTCGTCATCACCATCTTCATCAACATCATCATCATCATCATCATCCATCATCATCGTCATCATCGTCATCGCCATCTTCATCAACATCATCATCAACATCATCATCGTTGACATCGTCCTCATCACCACCACCATCATCATCATCATCTTCATCATCATCATCTTCATCACCATCAGAATATACACTGGTATATATTTCGGTATATAGACTGGTGTATATACCGGTATATACACGAGTCTATATACCGGTATATACACCAGTCTATATACCAGAATATACACTGGTGTATATACCGATATATACACCTGGTGTATATACACTGGTGTATATATCGGTATATACACCAGTGTATATTCTGGTATATAGACTGGTGTATATACCGGTATATAGACTCGTGTATATACACTGGTGTATATATCGGTATATACACCAGTGTATATTCTGCTATATAGACTGGTGTATATACCGGTATATAGACTCGTGTATATACCGGTATATACACCCGTCTATATAGAACGCCTACGGAAGCTTCCGTATATGCGAATGTATGGAAGCTTCTGTAAGCGCTCCGTATATGCGCATATATGGAAGTTGGGCATATACGGAAGCTGCGCATATACGGAAGCTTCCGTATATGCGCTGAGTATATGCGAAAGCTGCGCATATACAGAAGCTTCCGTATATGCTCAACTATGGTTGAATTTATTTGACTATGATTTACTTTGGTTAACTTTGGTTGACTATGGATGACTTTGCTTTGCTATTATTGAATATTCATTAACATTCTTTGACTTTTGACTATAGTTGAATTGGTTTACCATGGTTGAATTTATTTGACCACAGTTAACTATTGGTTGACCTTGCTTGAATTTTGAATTTGGTTGGTTAGGGTTGATTATGGTGGATGTTGGTTCACTATGGTTGACTTCGTTTAACTGTGGTTGGATTTGTTTGACTTTGGTTGATGTTTATCATGGTTGACTTATGTTGACATTTATATGGTTGAGTTATGTTGAGTATGGATGATCATTGTTGTTCACGATTAACTATGATTTTTCGGGGTTGACCATGGATGTTCATGGCTAACTATTGTCGACTATGGGTATTGAGGGTCGTTGACTATGGTTAGCATGGTTGTTCTTGCATGACAATGTTTGACCATGGTTATTCATGCTTAATTATGGTTAACCATAGTTTTTCATGGTTAAATATGGTTGATAATGGTAGAAAATAGTGGAGAATGGTTGACCATGGTTGACCATAGTTGGTTATTATTATTAACCAACCACGGTCAACCATGATCAACCATATGGTTGCTTTTGGTTGACAATGGTTGACTATGGTCTACCATGGTTGGCTATGGGTGATTTTGTTTTGCCATAATTGACTATTGGTTGACCTTATTTAACTTTTTCCTATGGTTGACTATGGTTAACTGATTGACTATGGTTGACTATTGTTGACTATAGTTGAATTTTTTTTTCCACAACTGACCATTCATTGAACTTATTTAAATTTTAACTTTGGTTGGATATGGTTGAGTTTGGTTGGCTTTGGTAGGCTATGGTTGACCATGGTTGACTATGGGTGACTTTGATTGACTAATTAACTATGGTTTACTGTGCTTGATAAATCCAAGGATACGGCTAGGGATCCTTCCCTAGCTGTTCTCTCCTTTACCCCCTGAGATCCCTCCAGAAAGGTCGATGCGTGTTATCATGGCGGTTCTTTGAAAGGAGCAAGCGCCCTTGCGTGGTGACCCGTAGAGGGTGGAGCTCCTGCGGGCTCTTCTGCGGTGGCGGCGACGACAACAAAGGCGGGGCCGAATGCGTCGGGACGGAGGAGCGGCGACACACTCCTAGATCATGGTGGTGGAGGGTCTCAAGCCGTGGGTTGGGAGTGGGTCTGTGAACCCTTCCATCCGCGGTCTTCGGAGGCGGGGTTTCATTTTCAGTCGGCGGCACTATTCTGAAGGTGCGCGGTAGATCGAGCACGGCGTGATGGCAGTGGGCCGGGTGGCATCGAGCGCGGTGAGCTCAGATCCAGTGATTGGCCTAGTGGGCGGTGAGCTGAGCGCGGCGGCGTGGGCTTGGCATCATGCGCGGCGAGCTTGGCGTGTGCAATGGGTGGTGACGGTGAGGCTATCGTCTTGAACCGGTGGCCCTATACACACCAGTATTTTCTCCCATTTTTCTTCCTTCTGCGAGGTGGCGGTGGTGGTAGCGCTTGTATAGATGGATGCTGGGCCGGGGCGAGGCGTGTTCGGCAGAGATTTGGCGGCAGCGAGGGCTGTAGAGCAAGGGATCCAGCTCCCTCTTTGCTGATTGATCTTGCTGTGTACGCTGTGCGACGGGGTATCCAAAACCCTGGTTCGTCGAGGGTAGGCGGTTACTGCACGGCAATCTTTGGGCTGTCATGGCTGCTTTGTCTTAGACAATCGGGGGTTTTTCTTTACAGCTGCTAGCGGCAATGCTCTCAATTCAAGGATTCTGGGATGGTTTTTCTTGGGGTTTTCTTTCATCTATGGTTGTGCCATTAATGGATGATGGGTTTTAGGTTTTCTTTCTGTATTAGGATATATGCAGACTGTATGTACAGCCGGATTTATTGGTTCAACTCATTATAAGCTGTTTTCTGCTTATATGGGACAGAAATATGTGAAAATGTAGGGATCCTTGTTGATTCTACTACATGTGAGATATGTAATTTTAATCATCTTTTTGAAATAAAATTACGGACTTTTTCCAAGGAAAAAAAGCATGGACAATGAGAGAAGTAACATGATAGAGTAATAATGTAAACAATTATGACAATTAAGTAATTTTAATGTTAATGTTAGTGTTAATATAATCAACATAAACGTTAATTAGTGTTTCTTAATATGAATATTATCAAACATTAATGTTTAATGCAAATATTATTATTATTATTAATTTTAGTGAGGTTAAAATTAATATTAATGTTCTTAATGTTAATAATATTAATACTAATGTTATTAATTTTATAAATGAAATGATTAATATTATTAATATTAATATCAAATATCAATGTTATTGTTATTAATATTAATATTAATATTCACATTGACCTTAATGTTAGTAAAATTATAGATTTGATATCAATGATATGATATGTTAGTAATGATATTGGCATAGTAATAATTCGCATATTGTTAGGATCAATTCAGGTGATGAAGGAGTTATAAAAGGTCTTGTACTTCCCTAGACCCAAGGACCCTCCTCAAAAGCTTTCTCATAGTTAACATGAACATAGAGTTGAAAAAAAAAAAATCTCTTGCAGCAAAGAGAGATCTCGCAATTCTTTGTCCAACTCTAACCAATTCAGTGAAATAACGTGGTTGTACACAGTCAATACCCATTAAATCTATAGATAATTGATTTTTTTCCATATAATTAATGTAGTTGGATTATATTTTGTGTTATGATCTCTAACATAGTTGTAAGACCAAATGGATAGTGCGATCTTTGCATAAGCTATATTCAAACAACAAATATCGGTCTTCTAGTAGCTTACCCTAAAGGATGAGACACTGGCCACCACTCTAAAGATGGCATGATTACTAGCCAAAGTACTACATGCTGAGCACTTTGATGAGTGCTTTCTGAAAATTGAATAAGTAATGTGAGCCCGCTCACAAAGAATTGCAATGAGAAGAACATTGAACTTAAGTAATGTGGACAAATAATTACAATACCAAGAACGTTGAATAAGTAATTTGAGAAAAACCTATTATTTGCATCTTTGAAATTGAATAAATAATATAAATATAAACCTATTATTTAGATTTTTGAAAGTTATTATGTTTATTTACTTAAAAAATAACTTTATCATTATGATTTTCTTTTTACACATAATTAAAATATTGAACTAAATATCATTACTTACATGAGGAAATAGGCCACACCATATCCACAAATTAATTTATAATCAAACTTTTAATAATTATATTTTCAAAATATAATCTACTCTCACATCTAAAATCTAATTCTTTATTCAAATTCTTGTTAAACAATAATTTACTTATAATAAAGTAAGATTAATTTGAAATATTATGTTCCATAAATATATTTGTAACATTATAATTAAGTACTTGTTATAAGATAATTTACTTATAATAAAGTACTTGATTAATTTTAAAATTATATGTTCCATAATTATATTTGTAACATTATAATTAAGCAAAATATTTCATAGTTTTGAATAGAATTCTAAATTAGTTTATTAAATTTTTATTTTTAAAATTATTTATTTATAATTAACATTTTAATAAAATAAAAAATTAATATTAAAGGATAAAATGCGATATATTTAAAAATGTTAAATTATTGCGCCGAGAAAATGTTAAATTATTGGGTCGAGAGAGGCGCTCTACAGCCCAGTATGGGGGAGATCTTGTTAGTAGAGTGTTTGTCGAGTGTTTGTTGAGTTTGTCGAGTAACAAAATAATACAAAGTAAACAAAAAAAATAATACAAAGTAAAAAGTAATAAATATTATGTTAGCCATAAACAAAAAAGAATAATACAAAGTAAAAATAATACAAAGTAAAAAAGTAAATATGAGACTTTAACTTTTACTTTTAATACAAAGTAAAAAGTAAATATGAGACTTTAGAGTGTTTGTCAAGTGTTTTTAGAGTAACAAAATAATACAAAGTAAACAAAAAATAATAATACAAAGTAAAAAGTAATAAATATTATGTCGGCCATAAACAAAAAAGAATAATACAAAGTAAAAAGTATATGAGACTTAAACTAGAGACTTTAGAGCTTAGGATTAGGTGGCTCGGGTATTGCACTCAAGGAGCTATTCAAGGAGAGGTTTGCCCCTCGGGAGATTTGATCCCTCTCGATGCTTGATAGAGCCTAGGATTTGGATCTAGACTGGTTTTAAAATTAATATGATATGATATGATATGTTAGTAATGATATTGGCATAGTAATAATTCACATATTGTTAGGATCAAATTCAGGTGATGAAGGAGTTATAAAAGGTCTTGTACTTCCCTAGAACCAATGACCCTTTTCAAAAGCTTTCTCATAGTTAGCATGAACATAGAATTGAGAAAAATAATACATCTCTTGGAGCAAAGAGAGATCTCGCAATTCTTTGTCCAAGTCTAACCAATTCAGTGCAATAATGTAGTTGTACACGGTCAATACCCATTAAATCTATAGATAATTGAATTTTTTTCATATAATTAATATAGTTGGATTATCTTTTGTGTTATGATCTCCAACATTACAAACTCTCCATCATGCTCCACTATAAAGCAATATGAAGAGGAAAAGGATTTGAAGCATTGGGATTTGTAGAATTGTTTTTTACCACATCCCTAAATGACATAAGATTGGAATTTGAGGGCATTCTTGACCCGTCTATCCTCTCTATAATTGTAAGACCAAATGAAGATCTTTGCATATGCTCTATTCAAACAACAAATATCGGTCTTCTAGTAGCTTACCATAAAGGATGAGACACTAGCCACCACTCTAAAGATGGCATGCTTATTAGCCAAAGTAGTACATGCTCAGCACCTTGATGAGTGCTTTCTAAAAGTTGAATAAGTAGACACTGGCCACCACTCTAAAGATGGCATGCTTACTAGCCAAAGTAGTACATGCTCAACACCTTGATGAGTGCTTTCTGAAAATTGAATAAGTAATGTGAGCTTGCTCACAAAGAATTGCAATGAGAAGAACATTTAGTAAGTAATGTGGACAAAGAATTACAATGCTAAAAACTTTGAATAAGTAATTTGAGAAAAACCTATTATTTGCATCTTTGAAATTGAATAAATAATATAAATATAAACCTATTATTTAGATTTTTGAAAGTTATTATGTTTATTTACTTAAAAAATAACTTTATCATTATCATTTTCTCTTACACATAATTAAAATATTGAACTAAATATCATTACTTACATGACCACACCCTATCCACAAATTAATTTATAATCAAACTTTAAACAACAATAACAAAAAAAAAATTAAAAATATTTTTTTAAATAATTATATTTTCAAAATTATAATCAATTTAGATTCTGAATTATTAACAAATCATTTTATAATAAACAAAAAATAAATAAAAGATTTATCAATTTTAATAATCATATTTTCAAAATATAATCTATTCTCTCACATTTAAATTCGAATTATTTACTCAAATTCTTGTTATACCATAATTTACCGTATAATAAAGTAAGATTAATTTTAAAATATTATGTTCCATAATTATATTTGTAACATTATAATTAAGTTCTTGTTATAAGATAATTTACTTATAATAAAATAAGATTAATTTTAAAATTATATTTTCCATAATAATATTTATAACATTATAATTACGGAAAATATTTCATAGTTTTGAATATAATTCTAAATTAGTTTATTAAATTTTTACTTTTAAAATTATTTATTTATAGTTAATATTTTAGTAAAATAAAAAATTAATATTAAAGGATAAAATGTGATATATTTAAAAATGTTAAATTCTTTTAAAATTAACTCTTTCTTTCTCTCTATATATAATATTAATCAAAAAATAGTATATCAATTGATGAAATATATGTTTGTGATGTTTATATATAATATTAATAAGAAAATAGTATACGAATTGATGAAATATATATTTGTGATATATTTAAAGATATTACATTTTTTAAAAAAAATTACATATATACATTTATATAGTACTAATTACAAAATAGTATATTAATTGATCAAATGCATGTTGGAAAAGCATTTTAAATTTAAGGCCTAGATAATATAGAATAGACGATGAATGGGTGTTGTATTCCTTGTGTTGAGTAACTTATTAAATTATTTATTTAAAAAAAATTGAAATCTTGAAACAATAATAAAAATAAATGTTTGCACAATAAACATAAGGTTAAATACTTATGTTACATTAAGCCACCATATAGAATCCATCTAAAACTTGTTATTATGTTATGAGAAACATTTCATATGTGCTTCACAATGTATTCCAACAATATAATTATAATGAGATGTCCTCAATGTTATCTCATAGATGTTGTTCTAATAAAGCATGTAAATAATAAAATAAATCTAAAAAAAACTGTGATAATTACACTTTTGTTAACAAAATTAATTAAATAAGTATATAATACTAAGATTGCATTATTTATTTAAAGTTGAATTATAATAAAAAGAATAAAGAAACAACAAATTTGATAACAATTCCCACTGATTATTACAAGAGAGATAGATGATATAATCCTAACCAAATGACAAAACACTAACAAAATTTCAATTCAAACTTGTCTTCCGTAAATAATCTTTGAAATCCAACAAAATACCTTAATAACGAAATAATCTTTGAAATCCAACAAAATATCTTAATAACGAAAAAGAAAAACTTGTTTACAAAAACTTATGAGAAAACTTGACATTTAGTTATAAACATCTTTCTTTTCATATTCTAAAGTAAAGCAATTTAAAACATATATAAATAATTATTAAAATGTATATATTATTTTCAAACATGTCTATGTTTAATGACACAGTTCCAAATCCTTAAAAAGACGAAGATGTAATGGTTCTTTAAAAAGACGAAGATGTAATGGTTCTTTTAGCTCTATTAACCTTCTCATTTAAATCATTGACCATTCTGTCCAATGTTAATATATACATACCACATTACGACTTACTCTACAAAGTAAATTTGAAACCCTAAAAAGACAAAGATCACCGATTATGTTGCCTGGCTTAGCATTTTATTGGTATGTTATTAAAGGTGGGTTCCATTGTATTTGGATTTAAACTAAACCATCCCTTTGAGAATAGGCACCGTTATGTCCACTACTCTTATGCTCATTTGTGAGTCCTTTTATGGTTTATGGTGAGTTTATATAGCATTTTTTTAGAGTGACAATGCATTATTAAATTTTTGTATCTCATATCAAGGTCTCATTTATATCCTCTAAAGTGCATTGAATAGAGATTGCAAAAGACTACATTGTATTAAAGAAATTGAATTCACTAAAGTGAATCTGAAGAACTACTAATGAATTAAAGAATGTGTTCCTCTGCCTTTAATAGACATGAATGCGGACGTTTTGTGGGCATTAAACATGACAAAAAATCAGTAGAATTCGTTTGCACATCACTTACATAAGGTTTTCTTGGGATTCTCATTTCTCATTTATTTTCGTCCATCAAATCTAGAGTTCTCTGCACTTGCAGATATAAAAGAGAACACGACAGCTACTTCTTTTGCGACAGTCTGAATGTGGTGCAAACATGAAGAATGAAGCGACATCATAAGCTTGAGCAGCCATCTTTGGCTTATTGAAGGATCCAAGATGAACAAAGTCTCAATTAAATGAAACAGGTATAGATTAATTAAATGGATCCTACAATAAAATTCCAATTAATTTCTCAGATGCTAATCAATGGCATCCAAACAAATACCTCACCAATAAAACGCTAAGAGTTGCAAATGGAATAGGCCATTGATTAGCCTATAGATTTATAATTGAGGTTGGCATAATCTATTACTCAAAGGAAGCATCGGTTCTTCTAAAAGATAACAAATTAATGAAGAGAATTTTTAACATGAATGCATGTTATTCAAAGTTCAAGAAGGTTTTTAATTCATTTTAAATTTTGTTGGCATAATTAATTTTAAATTTGGTTGGCACAATCTACAGATTGATATTCATTAATAACAAATATTTCTCTATAGATATTGCACTCTCCCAACTCTTAGGTTAGAGATGAAAACATACAGAATAATCGATGCAAACCAGGTTATATTACCAATCGTTATGTCTTACCAAAATAGTTGTTGATCCCGTCTTTGTTGACAATGGCTATGTTACAGCTTGGACTGATCTGATTCCCTTGGAGGTGGCCACCAGGAGCCCAAAGTATTGGGATAACAGGGCCTTTCTATAAGTTCACAATCATCGTTCGCCCTATGCAAACAGCGGCACCAAATACTTTGGCTTGACCTTGCAAACTGTTAATGCGAAATTTCTCCAACCTAAACTCATTCCACGGAAATGCAAAACATGTCCAGGTTGCAAACATGCAATTATGTCCAGGTTACAGGCATGCAATTAATAAATGCTCCCTGAAGAATTCACAAAACCTACTCAATACCTGCACATGACAGCCATTATGAAGGTCATCACAGGTATCCCATTACTCAACGGGCAATCTCCAGAGAGAAACCTAATCTACACAGCGAAATCTCTACCCTCTCTACCCTAAAGCGCAACGTGCAACATTCAAACTGTGCAGTGTGAAACAATTCAGCTGAAATGGTAAAACAATGAAACTATTAAGCTAAAATGGTCAAAAATGATTCAACAGTTTCAGTTCTTTCCATTTCATTAACCATTCATTTAACCCATTAACAGTTCCCCCGCGTGGATTAATCCTATTTCAATCAGTTGATCATCTATTCTCTACCATAAACAAAAGAACAATAATCAAGTCGACATGGGAATAATAATCAAGTTGACATGGGAATAAACGCCCCTCTATTCTGTACAACACACAAAACAAATGATGATGGAATTTGATTTGGGTTGAGACGCCCTCACCATTCACGCCCTAAGGAAAATAGGAAGGGACGCCCCCCAGTGGACTTTCATGTAGGGAACCAGAAAAAAACAGAATCCCCCTTCTCCAAGCAAACCATAATATTATAACTAATAACATATTTGACTCCGAAGGAAACAAATTGAAGTTTGAAGATTCAACACTCCTTGACAAACCCCATTACCAATCCAAGTGCCGAGTTTAATTCCCTTGAAAGAACTGCAGCAAATCATATTTTATTCACACCTACGATAGCCTCGGTCTTATATACTGAATAATTTTGGGTTTATGGACTTGCCTACCTGATAGGTTGAGGAAGACACACCAAACAGAAAATCTGATGGGAATTCTCTCCTCCTCAACTCTTTCAGGATCAAAGACACCTGCAACTACAAATGATATCCCTTCCGCTACAGCTCCCACATAATTTTCCAGACCCAAATAACTTCACAGTCGTGCCATGGATCAGCTCCCAATATGCTAGAAACAAGGGCTTCAAGCTACCAGCTTCAGTACCAGAGGCTGAAATGAAAAGTAGTAGTAATGTCGTATTGAACCTCCTCCAGTGCCTGGACCTGCAAACAAAAGAGAAATCGAAAGACCCATTGATGCAGAGTAACATAATGCATTGATGCATGTGTGAAATTGAAATTGAATGTTTTTCTTTACGATTCATTACACTATTGACGATTCATTTGCTTCCCCATGGCGTGGCAACCGAGTGATTAGCAAAAAAACGGTAACCAAAGTTTGATGAACAATAGACGTTTCGGTAACCTGTGAGCCCACCCGAAATGTGCACCGTTGGATGGATGTGCTTGACTAAGGTATATGCCAATCAAGTTAATCATGGTCGCCCATCCCTAATCAGCTATTAAAAGGCCGCAATCCCCCTCTATGCATTTCTCATTGTAGTCACCTATCGCGAACGAGTAGGAGAGTATGCCCTTAAGTTGAGCGAAGTATGCCTTGATAATGGTCACGCAGCTGTAAGAGAGCACATCCTGTATCTTCCAGCTCGAAATGTATATTCTCCGGAGGCTAACAATGTTGCATCCCCTTTGTGAATGCCGCTGCGTGGTGATCAAATAAACAAAATCAATGGGCAGGTTGATAAATTTGTCTCGCCCTTTATCACGTTATAAGCGCGTAGTAAAAAAAAATGTTGGTTCTAAAATAATATACCTCTATCAGATTTAATGTCGGCCCATGATCAACTGCATCAGATCCTCTGATCCTGCAACCCACACTGCAAACACTACGGCCTGCATACAGATGATTAATGATATAAGTTAATAGCAGGCCTGGTTCTGATTTGAGAAGTAAAAATTATAGAAATAAGAGGGAGATGAGATAGCATACCCATGAGTGCTCTTTTGAGAATGGCGAATTTGACTGTATTTCTCAGCTCAAGCACAACAACCACTCTGGCCATGTGGGTGCCTGCATCTTCGATGCCGCAACCATTCTGGGGCTCATAGAAGTTGAATGAAACCCACCATACACTTTGGTTTTGCTGTAGCTGAAAGAGAATGGCAGCTGCAGCTTCTTCTGCCATGGAGGAGATGGGAGGAATTGATGTGAGGAGCCATGGTTGATCGTGAGCCAGTGCATAGAGCGCTGGCATTTGAAATTTCAAAATCCTAATGCACGGGTTTACAATTTTAAATGAGCGTGCCATTAATGCTGATCATGTTGGTCTTCTCTACATGTTTTGTATGGGCACATCCGGATGGGGTTAGGCCGGGCTGTGGTTATGGGCATTGAGCGCATACATCATGGGTATGGGACTGAACCAACAGATCAAGCTCGGAAATTTCTCACCGGAAAATATATGCGCACGGAGATACGGAGTACTAAGGATATGTCAGAGAGCCCCGCAGCAGACTTAATTAGTCTGCTGCGGGGTGCATATTACTTGCCATCCAGTGAGATCAACACAAGCTGCCAAGTGGAGAAATCGCTCGGGCAGATTCACACAATGAGATCGAAACATAGCTGGATACTTGGCATGAGACCGTTAACATACATGAAAACCAAACCAGTGAGAATAAAAACGCTTCGGCGGAACCCTAAGGCCTCGTGGCAGAAAAAAAGTTGGACATGGCAGTCATCCAACTGTAAAAAATCATGAATGACATACAGGCTATGAAGGAAAATAAGCACGTATCACAGCGTGCTGTTGAACGTTTGGACTGTCCACAAGCCTTGCACTATGCATTGGATAGCAATAGTGTATATAAAAGCATGAAATACGTTTGTCCACAAGCATGTGGGATTATTCCCACAACACAAAAAGATTTTAAAAATGCCCAAAGAATGAGCAAGCCGAATCCAAGCGTCCAAGTATCAAACAATGGAGGCAGAGTTGAAAAGCTCCAAGTGCCCAAATCGCCACATTGTTCCAAGTGAGGAAGCAATTTTATTTTAGCGTTGATGAAGGGAGAGACTCCACCAAGCAATCATCGAATTCAAGCTTTAAGTTGGACATCCAAACGTTATGCTTAAAAGTTTGGAAATGCTAAATACTCTGCCTGAAGCTTTCAGAAAACACAGAGGGTGTAAAGTGGAATGACGTCGGTCTTCACTACAGCACAAAACAAGTGTTCAAATGAATGAATTTCGAGTTAATTGCTTTTTCTGGTGAAGGTTTTCAATGAACAAGATCAAAATCAAAGCAAGGAAAGTCGTTTTGGATGCAACAATAGTTTAGAAAGAATAATGTTGAGGAGGAAGAGCCAAAGCAAATTCTAGCAGGTTTCGACAGCAAAGCCATGTGTCCTAGAGATTATCCAGCGTGCGAGATCTATGTTAAAAAGGGTTGAGCCTGCTGGTTTGGATAAGCAGGTCATGGGTATACTGATGGTAATTATGTTGTTGCCAGTAGTAATTATGAGGCATGATCTCCACATCATCACAATATATAGATTTGAAGAAAAAATGATCCCGGATTTAATGCATAAAATCAACAGTTAAAAATTTCCAGGATGAGGATCAACCTCAAAAATCAATAACAGAATTTGAGAGATTGGTGAGATTTTTAATTAAGGTCCCATGTCAACATAACAAGTGGATCAACATTTAGGAAGCATTGGTTTAGCATCTTCAGTGAATGAATGGATATGGATCCACATTTTCAAGCAAAGAACAGGGATTAAAATTGAAAACATTGTCAGGTGGGAGAGTATTCAAGCAATCTGCTACATATCCAGATTTTCAAGCGAAGGATCGAAGCAACCACTCCAGATCTGTTGCAAATGATTCGAGATTTTATTTATTTTAGTTTATTAATCAAATCTGTTCCGAGAGGTTTGTAACAACCTAGATTCTATATTTCTCTATAAATTGTAAGACTTTGAAACTAACGGGGGTTCCAGCCCGAGAGGCTGTGAGTTTGTAGAAAGTCAAGAGTGAATATATTGCAAGTCTGAAACATGCTCTGTAAATTTTGTGTTATGGGCCAGTAATCTGAAGCTAGTTTTCTATCTATTTTGAGTCAGATCTTAACTATAATTTGAACTTGAATATTCGGTGGTTTTGTTAAAACTGACACTGTAATGAATTCCTTCGTATTGATGTTTTCCTTATGAATGCTCATATGGTGATTGAATGTTCATCAATCTGTGTCCAGAATTTTTTTCTAGATATGGTATTTTAAATGTTATGCGTGAATGGACAGTCTGTTCTACATATAACCAGTAGACTTTGGCACTGGGTCCTCATTGATGTTTCTTGCTTTAGTCAGTTCATCCCATGTCATTTATAGAGCCTGATGCATTCAACTATCTTACACTTTCTCTGTTTGTAATATTCTTTTGACTCATTTACACAACCTACCAACATCCAAACCTTAAACAAACAACCTTTCAGATTCAAGATGTCTTAAACATGCTTCTTTTGTAGTCAAGAGCATCGTTAAGTACTAACACTGCTAGCTTTTTACTTCTACCATTTTTCCCTTCATACTCAATCATCCATGAGCCTAACAAGCGGTGATTGTAGGTAAAGTTACAGTCTAGGTCCATCCATTAGGTGACGGTAGAGTGTCCTTTCGTCGTAGGTACGTTTTGTTTTCCTACATGCAAGTTGGTTTTCTCTTATATATTTTTTTTACTAATGTTTTCATGCACGTAGGTTACTACAGCACATTCTGAGCGAGGAGTCCCCTATTGTCTCATATTTACCCGAATGAACCTAAGTTGTTGAGAATTGCGTAGGGTCTCAGAAACCTCCCTTTAGCAAGAGTCAAACTGGCTATGGCCTATTGTACTAGATGACTGTCAAATTCCATCCTTTTAATAAAATCTAATTTTTGTTAGATCTGCGTCTTCTTCCATTTTTCCATTCAGCTTTGTTGTCATTTTACCTTTTTTTACATTCTGCAAATCTGTAAAATATGTACATAAATACTGTATATATTATTATTTTAATCTATGTTTATCATATGTGCATAAAATACTGATTTTTAACCTTTAGTCGCAGGTCATTCTGGCGCTATATAATCCGAACAAAAATAGCCATCCTGCACAGTTATGAAAAGTCTTTCATTTTATTCATTTAGTTTCATTTACTGAACAAAAAAAATTAAGCAAAAAACTAATACATCAAATTTAATGTTTAATCATTAATATCATTGCATTAACGCACTCCGATCTTCAATTGCTTTTTAAAATTGCAAATATGAACATAATGATAATTTTCTTTTTGCATATCATTAATTGCTGTAAAAATTACTTATGCAAATAGGAAACATATATTATCATTGAATTTCAGTACTCAAACGATAAGTTATGTTTTATTTAGTTTAATTATTTCATTTTACTGAACTTAGACTTTGGCGTGCAATTAAAAATTCCAAGATTACCTAAACTAAATATTTCCTTTTGCACAATTAAAGATGCTACTTTTATTTACACTAGCACCATAATAGATTTAATTATAGATGAATTTCCATGCTAGCCACTAACCATTAATTTCTTAGAAGATTTATTACTAACCCCTTCGTTATATTGTAAATATTTTGCAGTTAACCAATTTTTCTTTCAGTAATTAATGTATGCATGATTAAATAGACCTCATTTAGATTCATGGACTAACGTTATTGTTTTGAAATCATTCTTATATTTCATCAAGATAATTCAACCTCACTTTCATTTCATTTATGAACTTAACGACATTGATCAACCCTTTGTATCCTATATATTTTAGGTCTCTAAACGCAACCCTTCCTCCCCTTGAATAGCTCTCCAAGGGTGTTTACAGTGTTGTTTCTCTAACTATGTCATTTTGAGCATCAACAGTGAATACCCTCCTCCAATGCTAATCGAATTGCTCCTTATATGACTTACATGGGCTCAAAATTTTCTCAACCCTACCCATATCGACCTCCTCACAACAGAATTCATTTGTGGCAACTAGATTTTTCTACAAGACAATACCTTAGTGATTAATAAAACTATAAACATGTATATGATTAATATATATTTTAAACATAGTATGCTTCCTAACAAAATTTCTTGGGTGTGGATGAACGGAATGGCTCTCATTGACGGAGTCTAGGGCTTCTCGGCCTGCGTGCAGATCTCGTTCACCCAAGTCTCCTCCCGTCCGTGTGGGTCCCCAATGGATCCTCATGCTGACCCAAGTCCTGCCAAGAAGAGGCACCGCCTTAATGAGGCTTTTCGAGCCTTGGTTCCAGCTTCTCCTTCGTTGCCGCCTCAAGTTGTTCCTTCCTCAAGTGATGCATTTTTCAAGCGAACGGTAGCTCCTCAGATCCAGATCACGTCCGCAGCTTCACACCTGAAAGCCCTTGCTTTGAGCGAGAGAGGCTTGATGGGTAAGTTTACAGGAATATGGCCTTCACCAAAAACTATGGACGCTCAGGTAAACAAGAATTGGATGCCCTTAATATGTGGGGGCTTGCAACATTGTTTCTGTGGTAAGAGCTTCTTCACCTTTCTCTTTGAACACAAGGTAGATCGGGATCTTATTTTTAGAAGTGGTCCTTACTTCCTGGGTACCCGCGGCCTTTATCTAAATCGATGGAGCCTATCCTTCGATCCGGAAAAAGACGTTCCCTCTGCAGTATCGGTATGGGTCTGTCTCCCCCATCTCCCTCTCCACTGTTGGAACAATGAAATCTTGCAGGCATTCGTGAATGCCTTGGGTACCTATATTGACAAAGCTGAGCCCAAAGGGCCTCTGTTCTCCTGTGCTCGAATTTGTGTGGAAGTTGATTTAGAAAAAGGTCTACCAGAAGTAGTAAATCTTCAAATGGAGGGTTGGGAACATCTTCAGAAAGTAGACTATGAACAGCTACCTTTCAAATGTAAGAAATGCCATGAGTATGGCCACTTCGTCAAGAACTACCCTAAAACTATATCTGAAGCTCAGGAACAGAACTAAGAAGAAGGTTGGAAGCAAACCAAAAAAGGAAGGAAAAACATTCAGACAACCACTGCGGCAACCGGACCACATCTAGAGAAAAACAAAGAAAAAGAACAATCGGACAAAGGCATGATAGACAGCAATCAATTTCAAGCTTTGGCTATGGAAGAAGGTGAAATTCCTCCTCAGGACAACGTAGAAACTGGGAGTGAGACAGTTGTAGCAAGTGATCCCATAGATTCAACAGCAGCATTCCTCTCGGATACCCTAGACGTTGAATTGATTGAGAAGTTAACTCCAGGAGGCACATGGGCGGACAGGTTCAAACAAAGCAAAGTCATCCCTCAAATATTTTCCCCAGAACCCTCCTCGTCTCAAGAACCACTAGATCTGCAAGATGTTCCAAATACGAGAGGAAGTAAAACGCTGGGACAGCTCCGTGAGCAGGAAGCAGAAAGGGATCTAGATCTAGGAAGACAAAAATGCATAGAAGATACCAAGTTATTCCAGCTAAATAAAATTCAGGGAGGACCCAAACCGGATGGCAAACCTCGGGCAGGGTCACACTCTAGCAAGAAGTAATGAAACTTGTCTCCTAGAATTGTAGGGGTCTAGGTGGTTTTAGTAAAGTTGATGTGCTGAGAGATTTAATTAATTCTTAAAAACCAGACTTAGTACTTCTTTAGGAGACAAACATGCAGAGCGTGGATATTTTGGCGCTTTCACGTCATTTCTGGAAGAGCAGACTCGACCAAGCTAATAATTCAAGAGGAGCGTCAGGGGGATTGCTACCTTCCTCTCCAGCAATTTCATTATCAAGTCCTACAAAGAAAGCTCACTGGCTTTTACTAGAAATACAAAATAAAAACAATCATCTCTCCACCTACATATGCAACGTCTACGGTCCAACTCATTACAGGGACAAGGAGATGTTCTGGGAGGATCTATCAAATCTTAAAAATGACCTTTAGGGAAAGGATGTAATTATTGCAGGAGATTTCAATACTACTGGAAACCAACAGGAAAAACGTGGAGGGTCTAGGGTCAGGGACCCCTTTGGAGAAAAGATGGAGGATTTAACTGCTGAGTTAGATCTGTTGGACATTGAAATGAAAAATGGTAAGTACACTTGGAGTAATCGTAGAGCTGGGATAGGCCACATTGCAGCTAAATTAGACAGGTTCTTGGTAAGCTCCACTTTCCTCCTTAAAAACTGCATTATAGCAGCAAAAGCCCTTCTGTCAGCTACCTCTGATCACAAGCCTTCAAGTCTGAAGATCTCCATCCCTGAAAATCTCGGGCCTATTCCATTCAGATTCAATCCCTTATGGCTGTATGATGCGAATCTCTTAAGTATAATTCAGGACTCCTGGTCCACTACCTTCCATGGGTCGTCTAGCTATATCTGGGAGTGAAAACTCCGGGCGGTTCGAGCTGCTTTAAAAACTTGGGTCAAAACGAAGTATCAGAGTCCGGTCTCTATCAAGTGAATATTAGAATCTGAATTAGCTGCTCTTCAAGGTAAGATGGAGGACAGTGAGATCACCAGTTCCACTCTCAACCAAGAAAAGGATCTAAATCTCAGAATTCTCAGCGCGGCAAGGCATGAAGAGGAAATTTGGCGAATCAAATCTAGGCAGCTGTGGTTAAAAGGGGGGGACAGCAACACAAAATATTTTCATAAGCAAGCTAAGGCTAGACTCAACTTTAATTCTATCAAAGAATTGAAAGACAATTATGGGAATCGAATTGAAGGACGGGAGGAGATCCAGTTACATGCATTTGAGCACTTCCAAAATCTCTACACTGACAGCAACGAGGCCGACCCTGCAGCTCAAGCAGACCTGTTGTCAGGTATCCCCTCTCTCATCTCTGAAACTGAAAACAATGAGCTAGATAAACCTATTTATGAAAATGAAATTAGAGAAGTTGTCTGGTCACAACATATGGATAAATCTCCAGGGCCAGACGGTTTCACTATTAACTTCTACCGAGCATCCTGGGACATCATCAAAGATGATCTTAAGAGAATGTTAAACTGGACTAGGAAGAAGGCCAAAATTGGGGGAGCAACCAATTCTTCTTTTTTATCTCTCATGCCGAAAGACAGTAACCCCAGCTCGATTGCTAGATTCAGGCCTATTTCCCTTTGTAACACCTCTTACAAGATTCTCTCAAAGATCATAGCCACTCGAATGAAAAATTTAATGGCTAAGCTTATCTCAAACTCATAAGGCGGTTTCATTGTTGGGCATCAGATTTTGGATAATATAATCATTGTGCAGGAGGCCATACACTCTAGTATGGAGAGAAAGCAGCAGGGAATGGTAATAAAACTGGATATGGCAAATGCTTTCAATAGAGTAAATCACTTCTTCTTATTTGATATCATGAAGAGATTTGGAATCTCCAACAAGTTTATTAGATGGGTGAAGGCTTGTATAAGCAAGCCTTAAGTATCTCCGCTAATTAATGGAAGGCCTACATCTTTCATTCAAGCCACTAGAGGGCTAAAGCAGGGGTGTCCTATGTCCCCCTTTCTCTATCTCTTGGTGGCCGAGTCTTTGGGTCCCAAGTTAAGTCATCTACAAAGGTTGGGGGAGTTAAAGGGGTTGAAGATTGCAAGAGGAGTTTGTGATGTCAACCATGCTCAGTTCGCTGACGACACGATTCTACTGGGAGGGGCTTCAATTATAATAGCGGAAAGATTCAAAAGTGCCTTAAATATCTTTCTCAAAGCTTCTGATGTAAAAGTCAATTCCATGAAATCCAAAATTTATGGATGGAACTGTTCAAAATAAATTTTAGCCAAAATATCTAGGATACTGGGTTTTGAAGGATGTCCCACATGGAATTCCTTTATTTACCTAGGTATCCCTATCTTCAAAGGAAACAAGAAAGCTATGGATTGGCAGTACCTGATTGACAAGATCAAAGCTAAAATCACTTCGTGGGGATTTAGGTGGCTTAATCTAGCTGGAAAATTAGTTTTGATTAATTCGGTTCTCTCTGCCTATCATATTTATATCAGTTCAATATCTTTAGCTCCCAAAATTGTAATCCACAAGATTACAAAAGAACTCCGTAGATTTTTGTGGCAAGGAGGGAAGTCCAATGGAACTAAAAAATTCCATCTTTTGAGTTGGGATAAGGTGTGCAGAACGAAAGATGTTGGAGGGGCTGGTATTCGTAATCCCTCGCTCATGATTATAGCTTTAGGTGCCAAAATTTTATGGAGAGCCATCACAGGCAGGAAAGCCTGGTGGAAAGAGATCCTATGCAAGAAATATATGACGGGGAATAGAATGCAATGCTTGGAGAATATCGATATGAACAAAGCTATATCACCCATTTGGAACCTGTGTAAAAAGGCAGCTCCAACCCCGCAAATTTTCTCTTATTGGATCCCCAGCAATGGTAAGAAGATCAAGATCTGGGGAGACAGGCTAGGACCAGATTCAAGATCCCCTATCAATTTTCTACAAAATTTCAACGATCTTAAAGATTGGATGGACAGAAGGAACATCTCTACCTTGTATGATCTCTCGGAGTGGTCAGAGAAAGGTAGATGGGTAGGATGGCGCACTCTGGATATTTCGGGCCATCTCCAACTGGACTTTGAAACTCTGTTAGATCTCTTACATGAAGCTATCCCAATTCACAAGAAAATGTTAGATAAAAGAGGGTGGAGCAAGTCGGAGGCTTATACTGTCAAAGCCGGTTATCAACACTTGGACAGAAACAGTAGGGTCAAAGATTAAAAAAAAATGGGCCAAAGTCTGGAGTAAGGATAGTCTCCCGAAGATAAATGCTTTAGCTCACAAGAAAATTCTTACGGCTGAGAATCTTAAAAAGAGAAGTATCAAGGGTCCTGCGAGTGTGATTGAACTGAAAATCGACTCACTAATTAAAAAGACAAACAAATGGTGGTTTTGGTAACATATTTAATTGGACCTGGGGCTGGACACCATTGACCTTTATTGCAACTTTCCAAGCGTATTTACAAAATATGAACGTGTTTAGAATTTGGACTCCTTTGGATTTCCACCTTAAAAAACTATTATTTGTGTACATTTTTCTGGGCACTTGGCTTAAATATCCATGTACAAAAGTTGTAAATTTGTAGCTTTAGCTATAAATTTTGTACCACCCACTCTCCAATCGATTTTTTGAAGTTAAGATTTCATTATATATTTCTACATTTCATTACGTGCTACTCTCTAGTCTACGCACAATAAAACAAAACGGATATGAAGTAACCCGAAAACCTAAAAAACAAATACTATGTGCATTAAGGCAACTAATGTTGATGTGTGGGTTAATTAATTAAATAAATAAAGGCTATGCTTAGCATTTCGATGTAACCTTTGAGCTTATGATCTATGCATATTTGGAGCCTATGAGCTATGCACATTTAAAATTTTAATATAATATTGAAGGATTATTTAGAAATCAGCATAGATCCAAATTCTAGGCTTTATCAAGCGCTGAGTGGGATCAAATCTCCCCAAGTGCAAACCTCTCCTTGAATAGCTCCTTAAGTGCAATACTTGAGCCACCTAATCCTAAGCTCTAAAGTCTCTAGTTTAAGTATCATATTTACGTTTTACTTTGTATTATTCTTTTTTTGTTTATGGCCGACATAATATTTAATAGTTTTTACTTTGTATTATTCTTTTTTGTTTACTTTGTATTATTTTGTTACTCGGCAAACACTCTAAAATCTCATATTTACTTTTTACTTTGTATTAAAAGTAAAAATTAAAGTCTCTAGTTTAAGTCTCATATTTACTTTTTACTTTGTATTATTTTTTTTTGTTTATGACCGACATAATATTTATCACCTAATCCTAACCTCTAAAGTCTCTAGTTTAAGTCTCATATTTACTTTTTACTTTGTATTATTTTTTTTTGTTTATGGCCGACATAATATTTATTACTTTTTACTTTGTATTATTCTTTTTTGTTTACTTTGTATTATTTTGTTACTCAACAAACACTCGACAAACTCGACACATGTTACAAGATCTCCCTCATACTAGGCTGTAGAGCGCCTCTCAGCGCAACTAGTCCTTTTAAAAATTATAAATATTTGTTTTTGTTCCGTAATGATGGGTAAATTTGAAACTTTGAATTTTATTTGAAGTCTAATTTACAAAATATAAGGGCTAGACCCCCAAAAGGGCTGAGAAGGATTTAATTTTGATCACTAGTAGTATCATAAGAGGATAAGCAGAAAATAAAGAAGGATTTAATTTTGATCACCGGTACTATCATAAGAGGATAAGCAACAATTCAAGGATCAAGTTAAAAAAAAGGTTAAATAATGTTGCAATAACAATGTTAAAATATCCAAACTACATAAAGATTAAGAAAAGAAGGATGAAATTACAAAAAGAGGGAAATAGATAAGAAGCTTACAAGCCCTGTGGGCTAGCTCAAGTGGTTGAGTACTGTAAGTTGTGAGCAGAAGGTCTCGGGGTCAAATCCTCAGGTTGTTATACATCGCTATATAAGGGCCTCACTTGATGTCCCCATCGGGTTAGCTCTGTAATCCAAGCGAACGGGGTGCGGCTCCTTCAGGAGGGCCCCCTTTGATTTCTTACCGTGGACGTAGCAGCCCTGCTGGGGGGTTTGTGAACCACATGTGAAAGAAAAAAAAAGATAAGAAGCTTACATAAGTATATGAAAGACTTTCACAATGTAGAGAATGTAAAAAGGGCATCCAAAGAAGACAAAATTCAAAATCATAGCTTAAAAGACTATTTGAGGAGTTAAATAGGTAATATGTAAGAAGGTTGAGGAAGCACTAAATAAAAACAAAATTAAATATAGTGCACCCAAGAATTGAAAAAAAAAAACTTAAATTTGATGAAACAAAAACAGAGCAGTGGTGGTTATCATATTTCAAAATAGGGTAGAGTAAGATAAGATTAAATATCACTGAAAGATATGCAAAGTTGAACCTCATCTAGAAAATGTAAAGTACGAATATAATGGTATTATCTCAAAAGAAAGAACAATTGACGATTAGGCATATATGTTACAATCTATCAATCTATCGAAAAAAAAGATTGATAAGGGTTTGGAAAATTAAGCCAAACCATCTAAAATGGAACAATATTGACATTCTCATTACCAAGAAAATTGACAAAAGAGATGAGAAGGTACACATCATTATCAAAGACATAGCCAATAACTACAAATTGAAAAAGTTACAACAATGCATAGAAGCAAAGAGAAACTCGCATTGTACTTGAAAAAAAAATTGAGAAGGATGTGGAAAATTAAGGCAAACCATCTAAAGTGGAACCTAGTCGACATCCTCATTAGCAAGAAACATTAGCAAGAAAAATGACAAGCGACACTAGGTTACATATACATATTTGTTAATGCTAATATAGAAATGAAAGACTATTGCATGTTGATATAGAAAAGAAAAGTGTTAGAGAACAAAGATGGTTAAGTGCTTATATAGAATAGAAAATTTGTTAAAGACTCATATTGTTAAATATAACAGAGATGTTAATACCTAATTTGATTATTTATGTTATTGATATCTCTACTATCTAAAGGGGAGTTACACATGGTATCAAAGATTAGGGTAAAAAACTAGAACCTTAAAGGATCTGAAGAAATTTCTAACATAATAGAACAAAATTTACAAAAAAACAAAATAGAAATTTACAAAAATTACATAAATTATATAAACTTTACACATAAGAAAACATAAATCAACAAAAAAAAATTTACCCAAAACAAACAAAATTTTATTGAAATCTTCATTTACATAATTATACATACAAAAGAGCATGACTTACAAAATTCACATAGGGAATAAAACCCAATTATTGGGTAGGCAAGGCAAACTAGCTCTCTAGAAAATGAGGAAGAGTATACACTAAAGAAGTGGAATTAGGTTCTAACCCAGCTCATATATGAGCAAATGGCTTGAGAAGAGATTAAAGGCTCCTAAGGACCTTTACTGAGAAGCATACCCCTTCCTCGTCTGTGCATGAAACCCTCTTTCTTTAGAGTTTGTATCCAAAATTCCTTTACCTAGCGCCTGTTTCAAAATGCCTTTACCTGCAAAAAAAAATAGGAGGGAGAATTATTCGGAGTGCAAATTCAAAAGAAATTTTGTTATATACAATCAGAGAAGATATTTTTCATTTTATAGATATACATAGTGATATATATGCATAATATATATATTAAAGACAATAAATATATTTCTATGATCATAAAAGGCAAGGCCTAGTTAAATAATCATATAGATTTTCTCGGCAAAACTAAAGTACTTTTGTCCATCCAAAAGTGATCAGCAAAGTTGATATTAATTTGTATAAGTTCCCTACATTACAAGGAAAGCATAGAGCAAAACAAAAAAACATAAAGAAGCCAGATTCAAGTTCACTGTAAAGCAAAAGAAAAAATTTAATTAAACTCCTATGACAAATATATTCACTGTAATCGACCTTAACTTATTCCAACCTAGTATAAGCATATATTATTAGGATGTAAAGGCAGAAGGTTGAAGTAGCATTGGGCACATGATATGGAGAAACATTGAGTTAGAAAAAACATTTGGAACAAAGCATTACAATGGTTATTAATAAAAAATAAAAAATAAATAGCTTAGGAATAGTCTCAATTTGATGGGCAGAATGATCATGATGTAATCTCCCTCTGCTCTTCCAAATATATGTGGTTTCTCACGACATTTGTCTTCGATGCTTGCCACCAAAATACATATAAAAATTACATGTATTTACATCCTCTTCTCTTTAAATCCTCATCGCATAGTTATAACTAAGGATTATTCTCACCACATTTGTCTTTGGCACTCACCACCAAAATACATATAAAAATTACATGTCTTTACATCCTTTTCTCTTTAAATCCTCATCTCATACTCATAACTAAGAATTATCATGCATGCACATGCTCACCTTATAATATCAATTGGGTCAGGGCGCAGAGACAACCATAAAATATCAAATCTATCATATAAGTATTTAATTGACACTATCAACTAAGATTGTACACGTTGGATTGTTGTGATCTTCTTATCACTCCTTATCAATGTGATTGTAAGGCACTCTTTGAAGGTGAAGTCCACAATTTTAAGTCTTCTTCCTCATTCGACTCATGCCTTTTGGTAAGAAAATAAGGAGGGTAGTGGCATCAACATTGAAGATGGTTTCGACATAAAGGTAGATACATTAATTCCTTTTATTAAATAATTTAAATTTCATGCTAGTGACTACGAATTCGTCGAATCGTGAATTGGTACAAAACACAACAAATTTTAGAGCTTCGAGCTCCTAATTACTCACATATCGAATTTTCTCAAATCCAACCATTAACAAACTTCTTTTGGTGTTTTGGTTTAATTTAAAAGGCAGATTTTCGAGACTCAAACATGCAACGAGTTGCAAGGCTCTAGTTGACTTAGGCTTGATTCCATTTCTCCTCCATCCCATACTTGTATGTTGTCGCAACAAGTGTTGAACAACAAAATTTGATGCCCCAGCCCCTCTGATGCTAGCGTTGCCAACTTGTTTGATATGGAAGATTTTTTTTAATGTTTTATGAGATATGCATTATTTTTTCTTAGGCACCTAATGCCCATGATTCTTACATCTCTCAGGCTTGAATGGATGCCCTCTCTCCAGTTTGAATTAAGTTTTTGATTGGTTTTATATGTATTTTTTTGTTGTAGGTTTATTATAGCCTCGCTTCGCTTAGTGACTTCCTTTAGTACATAATTAACAGTAAGTAATTTTCGCATGGTTCTAGTTTTATTTTAATACTATATCTAATTAGAATATCCTAGACTATCCATAAGATCGTGTGGATGGCTCAATATGGTTATTGCATAGTCTAAGTAGTTTTTATGTATAATGAAATGTGCTCCAACCCAGAAAAATACAACATAATCGTTGTTATTTTAATGAATTGTAAAATTAATGTTACATATATGACAAATTAATGTGTTCAAATTAGGTTTTATTGAAAAGATGTCATTTTCATGTAAATATTAAGGAGTGCTTATTTGTTCATGATTGTAAAAAATTGGATGGGAAATATTTGTTTTATACATTTTTGGGGGGAGAGTTTAGTTAATTTATAGTCAATTAAAGTACAATTATTTATATTTCCCTTCATCTTTGAAGGGCTCCAAGAACAAATGCCCTTCCAATTGAAATTAAAACCCACCCTTCAAATTTGATCACTCGCTGGTAGAAGATTTGAAGTTAATTTGGGATTTGAACTTATGATCTTCTATTTACAATTTCTCATCTTAATAACTCATTACCAATTAATCTATGGCTAAATTAATTATGAAAAATTATGAAAGATTAGGAAATTAATTAATTAATTAAGTATGATAAAATTTAAATTAACATTTATAAATATTAATTACTATATATTAATGTTTATTCAATTTAATATTTAAATGTTAATGGATATTCATATATATATATATATATATAATCCCTATATGGACATTAATATATACTTAGTTTTATATTAATTTTTTAATTAATTTAATATTTGTTAAAATTTAATGCAAGATTTCACATATTAGGTTAATGAAATTGGATTTTACAAGTAGGTAAATAAACTCAGAATTGGATAAACTACAAATAATTTAGTCTTGCAGAAATAGAAAGACTAAAATGGGAAAAAGGAAGAAAGGAGGCATTTTCATGCTTGTTCATGAAAATGGATGTCCCCAGAGCAAATGTAGTAGTTGAGTAGAACTACCTACAATGAAACAGACAAGTGAGAACTCCCTAAGCAATCTATCCTGCAAAACGTTAGAAAGTAGATTTAGTACCAAGTGGCCTCAAGCTGGCCTGATAGAAAGCCCTAGAACTATAGATCTTTGTAAAACTATAGACCTAAATGGCAATCCCTACTAAGACTTAAGAGCTTATGATTTGATGTTTTGCCATAAAGCATGATCCATCATGGTTAGAACACGAAGAAGGCGAGATTCAAACATGTAAAAATGATAACTAATTAAAACAAAAATAATTAGTTATGGTATTTAGAAGTAGTTAGGGATGGACCCTATATCTAAGATAAGAGATTAGGCCATGGTGTTCGATTTCCTCATTTATAGGAGTGTTATAGATGTTAACAATCAAATTAACACCCCTAGTCATGTGACATAAGAAGCACATTTTTACTATGCGCCTGCAACATGAAGACAGAACATAAGTACATTCAAAGACAAATTCCCTATGATCTAATCACTTCTCCCATAAATTGAAGGATTGAGTGAATAAAGTAAGAACCTAAGGAGACCAAGTTCAGTAATTGAATCGCTCAAAAAAGGTCCAAAACTAAGCTACACCAATCGAAAAGTGAAGAGAAATGCATTAAAGTGCATTAATTGTGCTTAAAGTATGTTAAGTTGTGCAAAAAAGCCTAAAAACTATGGAAAAGTGGGTTTTTGAGTGAAAATAATCTAAAATAATGAAAAAGACCAATCCCACATTGAGAGAAAAGCTTGAAGGCCCATTTCTCAATGCTATATAAGAAAGGCATTTGGGGCATTGTAAATGACACAAAGAAAGAGCAAAGGCATGCTGAAAAGATACTGAAGGAGGAGGAAAAACTCAATTTCTTCAAAAGCAAGGGTGGAGAAAGGAAAGCTTATGGCAATGGAGGAGGGATTCACACCAAGATCCATGGTAAATATGTACTTCTTCATTGTTTTAATATGAAATGATTCAAGTTTGTTCCATTTGAGTATTTGAATGTTGCTTATCTTGCATGATTTAGATTTTTAAATGGCATTAGATCTTAGCTTTGCTTATCTTAATTGATGAATGAATGTAGATCTGATTAATAACTTGTGATAATCATTTTAATTTACTGACATAGAGACTCACCACGTCTTAGTAAAATAGCATTTATAGAGTAGACAAGTCCCTACACTATTTGTTGTTATCAATAGATATGCTTTTCAAGAGAAGGAAAGGGACAAGAAGCAATTGTGAAACTTATGATGAGGACCATTGCCTTAACAAATTAACTTGCAAAACATTAATTAATGGATTCAATTTTTATTATGAAAATAGTACACATTTATTCTACATAGATTAAAATAAAATAAATAGACTTTTTATTTGTTTTATGACAACAATGTGTATCACTTAGTTGATTGCTTACGACTATTTCCATGTAGTTTTGAGTGTTCATTATCATGTAAGATGAGGGCTACATTATGTGACTAGAGCCTAAGTTCAGGAAGGCGATAAGATGTCATCACAATATGTTTCATTGTTTTGTGGTCTATGATATTATATGTGATTAGGTTTTATCTATATATGTGATGATTAAGTTGAGTTATAATCGACTATGAACGGACTTGTTGAGTAATTCATGTACTTCAGTGGTCATGTTGAGGAATGATTGTGAATTTTGTAATGAAATCAATAATTACTCATACCACCTGTTATAGCTTAAAATGACACTTCTCCGTCCGTGACGACATTTGCATCGCTTGGTCGCATGACGACACTTCTTGAGATCAAGTTCAGTCACACAACTAGACACTTGTGGATTGAAGGGTAATTAGGGACACTGAATATGGTTGAAATTACCTCACTCTTGGCCCATTTGATGGTTATAACCCTTAGGAACACTTTTCCATACCAAACCACCTCCTGAAAATCATCAGAAAACCCTGTTTTTGGCCATTTTTCCACAAAAACGCTACTCTATAGGCATAAGAGGGGCATTTGCCTTCAAAAATATGCAACTCTGCTTCATAAAAGTAGAGTACATACGTTGGTTTGCAGTAGAAAAGTAGGGTATTTTCCTGAAACACTCAAAATCTTGAATTTTGGTCAATTTGAGTTAGTTGGGGAACCTCCTGATCGGTTATAACTGCTTTTCCTCTCCTTCATTGACTATATAAGGAAGGTAGAAGGGCCATGAGTAAGGGACCAAGCCCATAACAATGTTATGCTAGAGGAATGGAAACCCTCATCCCCCTCTCTTATGCCTAAGTTTCTAATAAACCCTAGCACAGTTGATTAGAGGTTGGGATCCTTGAAGAATAGAAGCATGAGACCTTGAATCTAGGTTTCGTGAAGTGCCAAACTTGAAGGAAGGTATAACTTTATGTACTTACTTCATTTATTAATAAAGATCAGACGTTCTTCCCTTTCCAAATATGACCTATTCATGTGTGTCTTAGATTTGATTACAGTTTGCTTATCGTTTGATGTCTTTTACTGTCATGAATATCAGTCTTATATATGTAGTCAAATGTATTTGAGAAAGGTATGAAGTTGTTTTGCAGGTGTGGGCATTGCGACTCTGAATGGCATTGAAGAGCGAGGAAGAGAAAGACTGGGATCAACCTTCTTGATAAGGTACACATCCTCTTTAACCTTTATCTCTTTGCTTACTAGTTCTATTTGCAGAACATTTGTAGGTCTATCTTTCATCATTGTAAGTTGGTAGTTTCTCCCCTGAACTATAGGTGCATTTTTCTCACAACAGAATGGCGACTCCGTTAGGGAAAGCCTATCTGGTTAGGGGTATCCAAGGTCATTGCTTCGGTGTTGTTTGAAGTTATTTGTTCAATTTCTTGATTAGAATCAGTTATCAGGCTCTGTTTGACCCTCCTTGGCTCTTACAGACCTTTCCTAGCCCTTACAGACCCTTACTGGCTCAGGTGGGGGGGTTTTAGCCCTATTTTTTCAACTTTTACCACATGTGCGCTACTGTTGTGAAGCACAGTAGCGCATTCCCGTGTTTGGGTACTGGTCTTCCTTATATACAGTAGCGCACACATCCTGGAACTGAGTTCTTTGGGTTTTGACCTGTTTGGGGGGGTTGTGGTTGCATTTTTTGGGGTCCTTGATGACCCTAGGTCTAAGTTAAACCACTATAAGTGGTCTCCTATCCTTGTACTAATCATATGTTCATGATTTGGACCTCCTTTGATCAATTTGGGATTTTTTGGAAAGTTTTGGGGCTTGTTGACCCAAGTTGGGGGGTTGTGGACCAGTTTGGTGTTTTGTACCCTAATTTGAGTCCGACTGAATCTACTTGCTCCATTTCCACTGGATTTGAAACCTATTGAGTCTACTTGACCCTATTTGTATCTATTTGAGGGAAATTTCTCTTTAGATTGGTTTCTTATCCTCCCTTATGCTTTTAGTTTTCTTTTTGTAGTAAAAGCTCAAGTGTCTTTGCTGCTGTTCAAGACCTTGACTGCACTGTTTATGTGCAAACCTGACTTTACCAAACCATACTTCTTTGTAGGTCATTTGCTTTGTTTGGGTCTAAAAGTAGGTTTCGTACGCTTTTCCCAATGGTTGGCATGCTTACATCAATAAGAATCTGAAAGTCGTATTGGTAGCTTTTACTGTTTCAATAAGGAAACCTAAAAGTTCTTTGCTTTTGCTTTAATAGTAGGTTACCTTCAATGTCAGTTTTTGTTTCTCACCTTTGAAAAGCATAAAAAAAAAATTGATTTATTTTCTGAGTAGAGTACCTTGCAAGTGGCTTAAAGGATTTAAGAGTGCTTTGCATCAAAAAGAATAAATTTTCTTTTTCATACTTATTTGTTTGAGTAGCTGCATCCTTAGGTTTTGAGTTTAATTTTGTACATTTAGACTTTATTTTTATCTTTTTGCATTCGAAAATACTAAAAATTGCATTTGCATATGCATTCTAGATCATATCTTTAAGACTTGCATTGAAAAGAAAAGATTTGTTTAGTGGTAAGAATTTCATTTCAGTATTCTATCTCGGTTATAACCACTCTCACACACCCACTACATTTTTTAGTAAGCAAGTAACCTTTAAAATGAACCCTAATAAAATGTACTAGCAACATTTTCTTTTTTAGGTTACACTATTCACCAACTAGTTTTGGTTAGGATCTTGGGTTTAAAACACCTAAACCACCCGAGATCACACATTACGCAAAAATCGTAGTTCGACTATCACAGTTAAACCCACCTCATTCAAAACTTGACTGGGATCAGATTGTTGGGAATAAACCTCCTACTTTCTGTTTCGAGCATATACCAGGATCGGATCGCGTTTGGGGACTCTTTTGAGTTTCGGGCTCAATTACCCTACCCATGCCTTCTGATTTCGACCAGAGACTGTTCCCCCAGGAGTTTTCGGTGTGGTGGTATCCTTAGTATCTAACCATAGGATCATACACAGGTGACGGCGGAGTGTTATATCTGTTGTACCTAGGACAGATGTGGGAGGAAATCCCTTGCAGTTCTTTGGGAGGGTGGTTGGGTGATTCCAGTGCTTGCACCCTTAGTCATTGTATTGTGGACCCCGAGTAACTGTCCTTCTTCCTTCGTTGATCTGTTCTGGGCCCTCATCATCCCAAACTCTTCTCCGGAAGGCATCTGTTTGCCTGATTTGATTTACTTAGGACCTTTTTTTAGTGGTGTGCTCTTTGTGCTACTTGTCTTAGTTTTCCTTAGAGAACTTCTTGCTCATTTGAGCAGGAAACTATGTCTAGCATTCCGGTGAGCGTCAATCAAGGTACCCCTGTTCCGGGGGATCCTTGTGTTGTTCCATTCATTGGAAACATTGGTACTCCCTTAATGGCTACTTTGAATCTTCCTGGATTCACTATAGGGTTATCGGTTTGGTTGTTCTCCACTCCAAATGCCTTGCATGCTCCTGACGCTTCTTTTGTAAGCACCTCAAATCAAGAGCATCAGAACCATGTGCCTTCTTTGCCAGTGACATCTTCTCCTCCTCCTTCTACCTCATGTGGCGAAAGTAGCAATACTAGTAACCAACAGTCTAAAAGGAATAGACAAGGAAGAATAGGAAGAAGATGCCAAAACAAGGAGGCAACAACCCAGCCACTGCAAGTCATGCTGGAGGCAAGCACCCTACCTCTACAAATCATGCAGGGGGCACCTACCCAGCCTCTAGAGGTCATGCTGGGAGAAAAATTTTAGTCACTGAAAATCACACTGAAAGTTTGTCTTCAACCACTATCAGTCATGTTGGAGACACGTCATTGATCACTGCTATTCATATTAATGACAAGTCACCAGTTCCTATGAGTCATACTGGAGACACCAGATCAGCCACTGCAAGTCATGCTGAGGGAGTTGACATTGTCGACAAACCCAATAAACAGAAGTATAAGTTCCCTTGCAAGTTTTGTGAGGGAGACCATCTTACTTGTGCCCTGTACTTCCAGAAGTGCAAAAAGTGTGGTCCTTAGTTCAAAAGTATTATGCTTTTGAGCAACCAGCCACTGCTAGTCATGCTGGGGGCAAATTGTCAGGCAATGCTAGTCATGCTGAGAGTACTGACGTTGTAAAGGAGTCTCGACCTATAGGACAGAAACCAAAGTTCCCTTGTAAACTTTGTAAGAGAGATCACCTTACTCACCGATGCCCTACCATTCCAGAGGCACAAGGAGTGTGGTCCATGTCTGAAGGAATCTCTATTCCTAAGTTGTCTATAGATTACCTATAGTCAAATCAACCTTTGTTTGATAAAGTGGTTGAACCAATGCAATCTTTAGTCGACCCCACTCTTCCTTCGGAGAGTGAAGTGATCGAATCGATGCAATCTTTGACCGATCCCATCAGTCCTGCAAAGATTGATGCACCTACTGTGGAAGTCTTCTGCATTACCAATTTGGATGTTCCTGAAAAAGGGGATACTTCATCTGTGCCATGTGAACCCCTACCAAGCCCTAGGATCGTTTCCTTTGATTCGAATAGTCTAGCCGAACCTCGTCTTCCTTCTTCGACACATTTCCAAATAAAGGTTGATATCGGGAACCATACGGTTAATCGATGCATTGTAGATGAAGGAGCTTCTGTTAGTATCTTATCAGCTTATGCTTGGAGAGATTTGGGTTTCCCTAATGTTATTCCAATTGTTAATTGGTCGTTGATCTTTGATAAAAGACCTAGTGAACCGATCGGATTCCTCCGTCAAATGCCCTATGGACTTTGATATGATCCTCGAGCGTGATTACTTTTATGCTATGCATGTTGTGATGTCTACGCTCTTTCGTGTGATGCATTTTCCTCATAACAAAAGCATCGTCACTATCAACCAACTTGCATTCGTTGATCCTCCTTATTACCCAACTGTAGACCAGTCTGATCCCTCGTCATTAGGCACTACTATGTCACATGGAATTTATGTGGCCTATTGTTCCTTGAGTTCAACTGCTACTGAGAAGAAGTCTCTGAGTTCATGCTTACCTTCTCGGGACTTAGTCCCAGCTTTTGACCAAGTGACACCTCCATCTGAATGTTTAGATATGTGTTCTATCTGGGACGATATACTTCCTTCTGATGAAGTTTTCCTAGAGTCCATAGTACAGTCTGCCATTCATTTGGATGTTGATCCAGTCGCAATTATGTCCAGCCCCGGTTTGACCTTAAAGTCTAATCTTCCTATTGTTGAGTCCTTGGACTCTCCTATAGATCCGCAAATCGGTGTTTCTGTTGAGTTTGATTCTGCTTCTAGAATTTTCAACTCCCGTGATGATGAACTTATTTCTGCAGATTCCATCATGTCCTTGAAATTTGATCTTCATCCTAAAGTCGATCTTGTTGATTGTAAGTCCTCGGGCTTGGGTACCATAGAGTCTTCATTTGAAAACTATGCATTGTTTATGCCTGTTGTTGATGTTAGTGAAGTTGAAAGTATTTCTACCACAGTGACTTGTATCAGGTTTTTCTTTACATATGTTTTAGATATGATCCTGGTACTAATGTTTCTTGGAGACAGGATTCTTAGTTGGATTTATACTTGCTTACTGGTCCTTTTCGACACCTTGTGTGACCATGTCAGGTATATTCGGAACATTGCATATAGGTTTAGGCTTCCCTGCTGTTATGTTGCATTTGAACCTTTTGCCATCTGAATTCGCCATAGGGTCAAACCTATTGGATATTGGTGTGTTAACCATCTCTTTATGCATTGTGCACCAGTCTGACATCAGAACCTACCTAACATGGATCACCCTAGTCAACACCCTTATGCCATTTTGGTGCCCATGTTGAGTTTTTCTCATAGGCTCGGGAGCCTTTTTAGATTTACCATGACTTTGAGAAGAAGCCTCATATCTTTCTTCCTCGTATATTTCTGGCCATCCCTGATAAGGCTCCCATATTTGTGTTCAAGTTGCATATGCATATGTTATGATCCCGCTTGCGCTAATGAGCCTAATGCCAGCTTCCACGCTTTTAGCTCGTTGTATAAGCCTCCATCTTTGATCTCATTTCCGCTATGCCTGTATCATTTTTGCCTTCGTAATTTGACACCTTGTACCTGGAGGAGACACACCCTGAGTGTCCTTATCTTGCTCGTGTTCCTTGCATTAGGCATAGCTTTGTTCCATGCGCTTGGAGCTAGTTTTGCATGTCCCTGACACTCTTCTCCTCCCATAACGAGCATTCTTCTACCTTTACTTCGAGCTCGTTAAAAACAGTAAGTAAGTTTCGAGCATTCTTCCACCTTTACTTCAAGCTCGTTAAAAACAGTAAGTAGGTTTCGAGCATTCTTCTACCTTTACTTCAAGCTCGTTAAAAACAGTAAGTAGGTTACGAGCATTCTTCTACCTTTACTTTGAGCTCGTTAAAAACAGTCAGTAGGTTTTGAGCATTTCTTCCATCTTCACTTCAAGCTCATTAAAAACAGTTAGGAAGTTAAGAGCATTTTTCAGTATCTCCTTTGAGCTCGTTAAAAACAGTAAGGAGGTCACGATTTTAATTTTCGGGCTTGTTAAACCTTTACGGAAAAGATCCCTATGAAGTTCTTTTAAGCCCTTTTCAGACTCCTTAAATAGGAAAAGTTTTCCGAGCATAATTGTCTTTTTGGGCTCGTTAAAACACCTGAACTAACATCCACTTAGATATAGAATTATCCATTTTCCGGACCTTGGTGGATAATTTACGGAAAAGGTATACTCTAGGTATACTCTGGTATGCGCTAGAAGAGTTCTTCTTCCATTATTTTACACTTTTTCAGGGAATGAGACTAACTTTATGAAAAAGGACCTTTGGAGTCGTCTTTAGGGTTTTCAGACTCTCGAAATGTGAAAACACCAAGCGAGCATTCACCTACTCGGGCTCGATGTAAAATCCATGAGATGGTTGATAGAGGACTATTTAAGTTTTTCAACTCTATAAGCAAGAAAACATCGTCGAGCACAGACCAATCCGGGCTCGATATAAAATCCACGGATAGGTGTATGGAGTTTTCTTCTAGGTTTTTCAGAGTCCTTAAATATGAAAATACCGTCGAGCATGCTTTAGTTCTTTGTCAAGCTCGTTAAAAAATGAAAAAGGAAAGGGAAGGGAAGAATGTTAAAATATCTTTCAATATGATGGCAGCAAGTCAACTACCTCCTTTAACAAAGCACCTGTTTTGAGTCTATCGAACAACTTGGGTTCTAGTGTTGGCCTTAGGATAAACCTGATCTCAGAGTTCTTACTCCTCCGTTTGGTTAGTCTTCCAATCATATGGAGAATCTGTTAATGTCTCCTACATTGCAGATTTATCATGGTCTATTTGTGTTAAAAGCTGCCTAAATCACTCTTGTGTTGTGCTCACTGTTCAAGGATATAACCTGTGTCGGCCATTCTGCAGTTGCCTTGACCTCATGCGTCGGCCATTCCTTGGTGTCGGTATGTTTCATCATGTGTTCAGTCCTACTCCAAATCAACTCATACTTGTTGAGTGTCCCTCATGTTGGATGATGGAGGATGCCTTAAGGCCTCCCTTCCAACGGACTTCTTCCCATCGACTTCAACTCATTGTGCTCTAGGAATGAAGTTTAGAGTTTCAGTTAGTACCTTGGGAATTGCAGTCATTAGTGGCAGTTTCCCTCACTATTGGATAGATGGGAATACATCAATGTCTCCTATCCAATGGATTCTTCAAGTATTCGATGGCAAGACCATTTATTCGCATTTGCTTGAATGTACTAAGTACCTTGGGTTCCATTTTCATTATTGGTGGACACCCTCGCGTTTGTTAACGGTATACATCAATGACCGGTAATCAAACAATACCTCCCATGTTCGACATCAACTCATTTATTCACATGGATAGGTTTGTACCATGGGTTGTTTTTGGATGAAGACCTTGGGATCCTCGATAGCATCACCTTATTTATGTTATCGCCCAAGTTGCGCAAGACTGAGCCACATTATTTTTGGCTCTTGATGAGACATAGATCCAGCTTGTTCTCTATGGCTATGTTCTCCAGTTTTGACATAGATCCACCTTGTATTTATGTGGCTATGTTTACACTTATGTTCCTCATGGATCCACGCTTGTATTTTAATGGCCATGATATATGCATCAACATTTGGATCATTATTGTATTTTCTTGGAGGTCATGTTCCACTATTTGAACATGGACAGTTACCCCAAGGATGAGTTTGTCTGACATTGCCTTTGCTTTCAGGTACTTCATTTGAGCCTATGATTCTTAGTTTCTCCGGTTCCTCCGCTTCCATGATTCAACTCTTTATTATTTATAATGTATTTCGGTCATCGTTTCCCTCACTCCCTCTGACCTCATACATTAGGGGGCATCTGTTATAGCTTAAAATGACACTTCTTCGTCTGTGACAACACTTGCATCGTTTGGTCGCATGACGACACTTCTTGAGATCAAGTTTAGTCACACAACAGGACACTTGTGGATTGAAGGATCATTAGGGACACTGAATATGGTTGAAATTACCTCACTCTTGGCCCATTTGATGGTTATAACCCTCAAGAACACTTTTCCAGACCAAACCACCTCCTGAAAATCATCAAAAAACCCTGTTTTTGGCCATTTTTCCACAAAAACGCTACTCTATAAGCATAAGAGGGGCGTTTGCCTTCAAACATATGCAACTCTGCTTCATAAAAGTAGAGTACATATGCTGGTTTGCAATAGAAAGGTAGGGTATTTTCCTGAAACACTCAAAATCTCGAATTTTGGTCAATTTGAGTTAGTTGGGGAACCTCCTGATCGGTTATAACTGCTTTTCCTCTCCTTCATTGACTATATAAGGAAGGTAGAAGGGCTATGAGTAAGGGACCAACCCCATAACAATGTTATGCTGGAGGAATGGAGACCCTCATCCCCCTCTCTTGTGCCTCAGTTTCTGATAAACCCTAGCACAGTTGATTAGAGGTTGGGATCCTTGGAGAACAGAAGCAGGAGACCTTGAATCTAGGTTTCGTGAAGTGCCAAACTTGAAGGAAGGTATAACTTTATGTACTTACTTCATTTATTAATAAAGATCAGACGTTCTTCCCTTTCCAAATATGACCTATTCATGTGTGTCTTAGATTGATTACAGTTTGCTTATAGTTTCATGTCTTTTACTGTCATGAATATCAGTCTTATATATGTAGTCAAATGTATTTGATAAAGGTATGAATTTGTTTTGCAAGTGTGGGCATTGCGACACTGAATGGCATTGAAGAGCGAGGAAGAGAAAGGCTGGGATCAACCTTCTTAATAAGGTACACATCCTCTTTAACCTTTATCTCTTTGCTTACTAGTTGTACTTGCAGAACATTTGTAGGTCTATCTTTCGTCACTATAAGTTGGTAGTTTCTCCCCTGAACTATAGGTGCATTTCCTAACAACACCACCTTATTAATAGACGACCTCATGGTTGAGTTGAAGAGTAAATAGAAGAAATCCATATAACTATTAGAATGTTCACCTAAGAGAAATTTCATTTACAATTAAGCAAAGAATAAGTCATTGCCATTAAAACCTAAAATAGTTTTTAAATCTAATGACAAGCAGGGGGCATGTTCACCCAAATGTTGTACTTCTTTCATGGAAAAAAAGGCTTAGTGGGAGCAAAGATCTTAAGGAAGTATTAACGAGTAACAACATAATAGGCTCAAGTGATTTAAGAACATGTAGAATGCCAATAGAAACAAGAATGTATAATCATCCTATTGGATATAGTACTATAGAATTACAAGAATAGAGAATAATCATCCAAGCCCAGTGTGTGAGTACTATAATATGACATGGATGAAAAGGAATCAACGAAAAGGAAGTGAGCATAAGAGAAGTAAAAGAACAAAGTCCATATATAAAGATAGGTTGCAATATAGTGGACACAAGTATCAACGTAGTTGGTACATGGGTGATAATAGGTAAGCATAGTAAGACATACAATTATGATAGTCACTGAGATTAACTATGAGTAAAAACAAAAGAAGAAAGTAGTCAATGCACCCGATATACTAAAAATGAGTAAGCGCATAGAATAAAGTATTGTTAAATGGAGTAATACATAAACAATGTGCGTATTGGCCAGGTAATGGTGAATGTGAACATTAATATAATACAATCAATGAAGGATATAATTTTCAACTAATATGGGAGTCCATGTAATGTAAAACGCTATGCAGTAGTGGGTAATGTGCTTAAGTATAGATGGTAAAGAGTAATGCATGACAAGCACCTATGAAGTGGATTGTATCAACAAATAACATCTAATGAATGTGCATGAAATAACATACATTAATGTATGAGAGATGGGAGTAGTATCGAAGGTAGAAAATGGAACTATTGTTATATCGATGGATAGGGTTATACAAGGAAAGTAAACAAATTGGTGAAGGCAAAAAGTTACTAATACTTTAATCATGGGATAAACTAACAAGGAATGTTAGTAAGTAGTGTATAGTTAAATAATGAAATAGAAGTGGCATTAGTAATCATTAAGCCTGAAATGTGCAATGCATATAGGTATCAAGGAACATAATGATAAAGTAACATGAATACGTTTAGGACATAGAGCATCCCTATTAGGGAGTATAATAACACATGATATATCAGTAAGTTAATGATGAAAGAATGGGGCAAATAAGGCAGATAATAACAATAATGAAAAGTAGATCATAATAGAATGAATATGTGCATGTGGCGCCTAGTCATGGGGGTACATAAGTTTAATTTTAGTACCTCAAGTAAAGGCATGTTCTTCACCTTTACCTAGTGAGGATAGATTAAGAGTTAATCCACAATACATGGGGTTGTCAAGTAGTAAAGTTTTATGAGGCTATGGTAACTTGAAATTCATGGTGGTTATGAGCTGATGGTATATTAGAAGGGAGTGAACTTACGTCAAAATTTAATCTATAACAAAAGGGGGTAATGTAAGAAGCATGAGTCGGAGTTCTTAAAAGAGTATTAAGTAATGATATGCAATTCAATGATGGGAGAATGATGTAAGAGGCATGGCGATGCCTTAAGAACCATGTTTTTTTTTGTCTGTAAAATACGAGGTTTCCTTATGAATCACTTTATAAGAAAATACCGTGTAAATTTAACGACAATGTTAATTATTTTGTAGATTAAGTATAGTAATGAACCTTAAAAAGGTCAGACCAACAACCTATACAAAATGGAATATATATAAGAAAAATAAATAAAGGGACGCATCCCATGTGATAAAATGAGTAAATTTTAGCAAACACAAAAACGCATTAGGACCATCCTGCACTATTTTGATTTTGAAACAATCATATTATGTCTTAACAAGTTTCTTTTTATCTGACAAGACTGGTGAAACTACGATTTTTTTAAACTACCTATATGCATGCGAAGTTATATTAAATTTTGGTTATGTCATGTCATGTCCCCAATTTTGGCTAATTCAATGACCATGGGTAAAAGGGGACATCATTTCCCTAGGTAGATAAATAATAATTTAATCATGTAACTATATAATAAATTTTAGCCTAAGTTCTGTTGGAGGAATTAATTTATTTAATTTAAATTAATTCTGGTAATTATTAGCCTAAGTCCAAGGAATGAATTAATTTTATTAATTTAAATTAATTCCTTTAATTAATTTAAATTAATTCATTTAATTAATTTCCTAAATAATGGAGCAAATGGGCCAAGAGGGTGCCCTCATGGAGATAAGGTTTCCAAATGAGATCTAGAGACAAGAAAATAGAAATATGGCTAAAGCACTTTGTGGATTTAGAAAAAGAACAAAAAAAGGAAAGGTGTAAGAGTTGCTAAAAGCCAGAAAATGGAAACAACCAGAAAAACACGAGGGCACAGTTTCCAAAAAGGAGGCCAGTTTACAAATCAAACAACTTTTACAAAGCAGGAAACATATGGAGACAAAGGGGGGCACAATTTCTAAAGGAGAAAATCTTGTAAGGCAAAAGCAAAGAAAGTATGTCCACTCATGGGTGACCTATTCTTACAAGTCACAAAGCCAAGTAACTTGCTCAACAGGTCAACATGAATTTTTTAAAAGAAGGATTCCAATTCCATTTCACAACTTTTGTCATTGTGAGTTTATGAGTGAAACATTCTAGCTTCTCAAGGTTTGGTGATGTGCCCAAGCCAATCAATGGGTGATGTGCCCCATTCTTCTATTCTACTTCTCCTCTCTAATACTCTCTCAGCATTTGCAGCCATGGAGATCTGATTTTCAAGTCCATATACTCCAACACTAAGAAGAATCCAAACTTACAAGGAGTTATCATCATACATGGTACATTTGGCGGGAACAACGTTGAAGGGCCCAAATGGAGGTTCCTGGTTCAGCACTTCTGATCATTTCTAGGTTGTGAGACCTGTTCCATTGCATCCGGAGGACAGTTTCCGGTAGGAAACATTTTTTGTCTCATCGAAAAAGGTGTCCGGATGACCAAGATACATTCATTCTCACCAGAGCCAAGGTTTCACGTGTTAAAGGAGCGCACGTGTGAAGACAGTTCAGTGAATGCGCCCAAGACACTTATAGAAGATCAGTGAGCCACCCATATCAGTCATCAGACCTATTGGAAGTCATATATCAGATTCAGATCAGATTTACAGTCACTTCTTGTAATGTCCCTTGTTAGGAATTTTATTAAAATTGCAATTTTCCACTTTTTTCCTTGGTTCGACCTTTGACTAGTTTCGATCTCTAGGTCCCAAATTTGCCCCAAATGATCCCAAATCTTCTGAGAAGGTATATGAATGATATTAGAACATAAATATGTGTTTTAGGGATGCCTTTGTACCTTTAAAACACTTCTGCAAATACTCTTTCAATTCTGGTCAATGTAGGTAACTTTACTAGTAATTTGCCTTTGACTAGTATTGGTCTCTATGTCTCGAATTGACTCCAAATGCATTCAAATCTTCAAGGAAGGTGTATGAATGATATTAAGACTTGAATATTATGTTCAGGGATGATATATGTCCACCAAAATACCTCTGCAAACTCTCTTAAGATTCTGGACCAAGTATGCAATTTTACTAGTAATTTGGGGTTCAAATCCCCCTGGGGTAAGTATTGAAAATGGCTTCCCAAATGCCTCCAAAGCCACTCAAATTTATGAACAGAGGTAGGCAATGTATTAAGGATGTTATTAAGGTCTCATGTGCACCATTAATTGATTATTATATCTGTTCCAACCCTCTCCCATTCAACTGCAAAAATCACCAATTCGACCCTTGGGGAAATGGCACTATTTCTTCTCCCAGTGCAATTAAACTAAGTAAAAATACTTCAAATGCTCAAGTACAGTACATGAAACTTGTAAAATACATCCATGGCAGTCCATTAATCACAAATTCATCAGAGAATCATCCATTCATTCGAAATCATCATCAACACATTGGTTCACAACAAGGTAGTGGGGAAATGGCATTGTTCTTCCATTAAAAATGAGATTTATACATTTCTACTTGGAATTTCGACCTGAAACTTTTTGGAGATGAAGAACAGAGTATTTACTTCATATTACAAAAGAAATGGGGCATTAGAAGCTCCCCCAAAGAGTACAATAGCTCACCAAAAACGCCCTCCCTCAAGGATCAAGAATATGCCATCAAAACTGGAAATGGTTGAAGGAGCGAGCTGCAATAGAAGAAACCATGAGCTGCCCTGTAGCTTACACCTGCAGATAAAGACTCCATTAAAGATCCAAATGAAAGGTCTGAATGGCCTTTCCAATTGCCAACTTGGATGGGAATCTTTCACCCTCGAAATTGGCTAAGGCAAGAAACTAGTCATCCACTAGCTCTCCCTCTTCACAAATGCAATTGCAAATTCTACAAATGATCAAAAGCCATTCTCATACTTCATTTCTACATTTTATAACCAACATTATCCTTCTAAGGGTCGAAATCCTCTCAATAGATTCAATAGATTTCCATTTAGGAAATATTCCACATTTGCCACTTGTCTCCTAGTTCCAACCTTCCATCTTCTCCCAAATTCGATTTTGGGTCTCTTTGGCTTCTCCAACTCCCAAATTCGACTTCCTTGAGCCTATTTTTGGGGCTGACATGTCATAGTGGTCAGATGTCAGAGGTCAAGTCTGCAATTTGTCATAGTTGTCATAGATGCTCCATCATTGGTGTCATAGGGGCTAGGGAATCTAGCCCAAGTGTCCACAAACTTCCACTTTGACTCTTTATCTTCCATGGAGGTTACCAATCCTTCCCAATTCGACCTAAGATGCTCAATGACATGTGTTATAACTTACCAACTCACCCAAGAGTGTTCACATTCCCATTAATTCGAATTTGCAAAAGAGATATACCATGTATTATGAAAAATCAAGCTAGTGTGGGTCCCACATTCTCCATATGTCTCCAAAACCATTTGTCACCTAGGATTTCTCTTGAATTTCTTTATTCACTCTATTTATTAAATACTTGAACCCTTCCAATGTCTAAACATCATTTATTCTCCCCCTTATTCCAAATCCCAAAGCTTCCACCCCAAACCTAGGAAACTAGTAATTTTCCTCCTTGGCAATTATTTGACCCTTAACATCAATTTTACAAACTCTAATGAATATGGCTAATGTGATTAGGCCATTGTGACCCAATTACAAATTTGGGACATGACAAATCCTCCCTTCCCAATATTGCTTGTCCTCAAGCAATTTCAAACATGGGTGTTGAAGAACCTGCTTTCTGTATAATTCTTTGAAGTTGCCATTGAATTGCCAAACCTTGAGTCTTTGAGTTTCCATGAATATTTTAGAGAGGAACCACCATGCTTGCTGCTGCACTACTCTGATTAAAATCACTTTATTAAGTGGGTAATCCATCTCCCATACTGCTTGCTTCCCCCAAAAAAATGAAACCAATGAGACAAAAATTATTCCAGGGTCCCATTGCTTGTATTGCACCCCAACAATTAAGAGTGCTCTCCAACCTACACCATTAGATAAGAGGATTCCTGGATCCCATTTTCTTGTATGCATTCTTCCAAACATCATGAGTTCCAAATATATATCATCAAAGTACATAACAACATAATGAAAATGTACATCTAGGATATGCTTCATCAAAGAGTCATGAAAGTGCTTATACCTCCAAGCAAGTAGACCACCATTTTTCAAGTGCATAAAAGCTTCAAGTGACCAATCAAATCTGCTCCAATGACATAGGTGAGGATCCCATGTCCTATAATGCTGCTCCAAAAGGATATGATATGCATCAAAATATTCAGCCATGTATTCTTTCATCCAAGAAGTGAATGAAGAATCTCCACTAGAATCTGAACCAAATAATGAGCAGAAAAAACAAGGAGACTTCAAATGACTCAAAGAAGTCTCACCCATACATCCATGAATGTGAGAATCATAAAGATGTAACAAAGTATGTGGCTGCCAACAAAAATGTTCTCCCATCATAAATCTATTCATCCAAGTGTTAGATGAAGTTCCTCTAACATCAAATGAACCCAGTGTTGAGCAAGAAAAACCATGACTATTCAAGTGACTCAAATCCATATCATAGGTGCATCCATGTAGATGTGAATCATCATAAAGTGACAAATTATGCTGCTGCAAATGTGAATAAGAATGTGCTCCAACCATTTCATCATAAAGGTTAAATCTAGGAGTTCCATACTCCTCATGTGGCACCATCAAAAAGAACCCTTTCACCCATACTTCATTGAGACTAATACTGCAAAACATGGAATTGTAGGATGTAGGAGAATGTACTAACTCACTCAAATGATCAAAAAGTTCAGGAGTTTCATCATGGGAAGGATCCATGTGGGTAGTATCATGCAGCTCCTTCAAAAGTGTGAACTCTTTGTCATAGTTTGGTTCCAATGTAGAGGAATCATGCTCTTCTTTAAAAATTGCATAACCTTCATCAAGAGGCAATTCAAATTCCTCTTCCACCACATCAAGTGTTTGGATCTCTTCAAGTTCATCTTCAAACACATCAAGAACATTCAAATTTTCACATTTCTCATGATCCACCATGTCATGAGAATCCTCCAAACAATCTACCATTTGACAATCTGAAACATAGGAGGAAAAACAAGTATCTTGCAACTTTTCAAGAAGTTGCTCATTTTGAATTGTGAGCTTATGAATATCCTCATTATTCTTCAAGTATGCATCATGTAACAATTCATTAAGCTCAAACAAATGGTTTCTATCAAAAAACAAAGACATGAAATTACCTTTGATGTGGCACATTGCTCTTTGAATCTTCTCCATGTCTTCAAGGAAAGATGTTTCCTCCAATGATGTAGCTCTCCAACAAGAATTTGACACCAATGCTTGAGTGTCATGGAGAATTATGAGGGACTCTTGGATCTTATTTTCATTCATCTTTAAGGACCCTTCAAGAAAATGAGGCTCTTGCAAATGAACCTTCTCATCTTCTTCAATTTTGCTTGGACCAACTTCATGAAGCTCAAGTGGTGATGGGGAAGTTGATCTTGGTTCTTCTTCAACTGCTACAAGGTATTCATTATCATGCTTAATGGAACTTGGGCTTGCAGCAACACTTTCAAAAGTGATCTCTATGTCACCAACATAGAGGTGTGAGCACCCATCAGTAGGTACTCCTTCATAGTTTAAGCATCCATCAGTAGATGCTCTTTGGTTCATGTCTAAGCTAGAAGGTGTCTCAAAATGATCTTCCATATTTTCAATAGAATCTTCTTCATGATCTTGTGATGTCTCTTCCTTTTGCTCCTTCAAGCAAGCTGATGCATTTTTCCCCTTGGTTTCCTTAAAATCAATAATTTTTTCCACAAGTTCGATAGAAAACAATTCGAATCCTTCCTTAAGTTGCTTGGTCATATCTTCAAATATTGTTTTCATAATTTTTATATGCTCCTCACCATCATATGAGGCTCCCTTTTCATCCCTAGTCATAGTTTCCTCAAAAAATTTGCTCTTCTTCTCCTACCTTTTTTTTTTTTCTTCAACAAAAGCACTTTTGGTTTCAATATCTAATGGTGGTACCTGAATTATTGTCCTCATGAATATTATACCACATCAGGTGCCAAGATCATGCTCTGATACCACTGTAATGTCCCTTGTTAGGAATTTTATTAAAATTGCAATTTTCCACTTTTTTCCTTGGTTCGACCTTTGACTAGTTTCGATCTCTAGGTCCCAAATTTGCCCCAAATGATCCCAAATCTTCTGAGAAGGTATATGAATGATATTAGAACATAAATATGTGTTTTAGGGATGCCTTTGTACCTTTAAAACACTTCTGCAAATACTCTTTCAATTCTGGTCAATGTAGGTAACTTTACTAGTAATTTGCCTTTGACTAGTATTGGTCTCTATGTCTCGAATTGACTCCAAATGCATTCAAATCTTCAAGGAAGGTGTATGAATGATATTAAGACTTGAATATTATGTTCAGGGATGATATATGGCCACCAAAATACCTCTGCAAACTCTCTTAAGATTCTGGACCAAGTATGCAATTTTACTAGTAATTTGGGGTTCAAATCCCCCTGGGGTAAGTATTGAAAATGGCTTCCCAAATGCCTCCAAAGCCACTCAAATTTATGAACAGAGGTAGGCAATGTATTAAGGATGTTATTAAGGTCTCATGTGCACCATTAATTGATTATTATATCTGTTCCAACCCTCTCCCATTCAACTGCAAAAATCACCAATTCGACCCTTAGGGAAATGGCACTATTTCTTCTCCCAGTGCAATTAAACTAAGTAAAAATACTTCAAATGCTCAAGTACAGTACATGAAACTTGTAAAATACATCCATGGCAGTCCATTAATCACAAATTCATCAGAGAATCATCCATTCATTCGAAATCATCATCAACACATTGGTTCACAACAAGGTAGTGGGGAAATGGCATTGTTCTTCCATTAAAAATGAGATTTATACATTTCTACTTGGAATTTCGACCTGAAACTTTTTGGAGATGAAGAACAGAGTATTTACTTCATATTACAAAAGAAATGGGGCATTAGAAGCTCCCCCAAAGAGTACAATAGCTCACCAAAAACGCCCTCCCTCAAGGATCAAGAATATGCCATCAAAACTGGAAATGGTTGAAGGAGCGAGCTGCAATAGAAGAAACCATGAGCTGCCATGTAGCTTACACCTGCAGATAAAGACTCCATTAAAGATCCAAATGAAAGGTCTGAATGGCCTTTCCAATTGCCAACTTGGATGGGAATCTTTCACCCTCGAAATTGGCTAAGGCAAGAAACTAGTCATCCACTAGCTCTCCCTCTTCACAAATGCAATTGCAAATTCTACAAATGATCAAAAGCCATTCTCATACTTCATTTCTACATTTTATAACCAACATTATCCTTCTAAGGGTCGAAATCCTCTCAATAGATTCAATAGATTTCCATTTAGGAAATATTCCACATTTGCCACTTGTCTCCTAGTTCCAACCTTCCATCTTCTCCCAAATTCGATTTTGGGTCTCTTTGGCTTCTCCAACTCCCAAATTCGACTTCCTTGAGCCTATTTTTGGGGCTGACATGTCATAGTGGTCAGATGTCAGAGGTCAGGTCTGCAATTTGTCATAGTTGTCATAGATGCTCCATCATTGGTGTCATAGGGGCTAGGGAATCTAGCCCAAGTGTCCACAAACTTCCACTTTGACTCTTTATCTTCCATGGAAGTTACCAATCCTTCCCAATTCGACCTAAGATGCTCAATGACATGTGTTATGACTTACCAACTCACCCAAGAGTGTTCACATTCCCATTAATTCGAATTTGCAAAAGAGATATACCATGTATTATGAAAAATCAAGCTAGTGTGGGTCCCACATTCTCCATATGTCTCCAAAACCATTTGTCACCTAGGATTTCTCTTGAATTTCTTTATTCACTCTATTTATTAAATACTTGAACCCTTCCAATGTCTAAACATCATTTATTCTCCCCCTTATTCCAAATCCCAAAGCTTCCACCCCAAACCTAGGAAACTAGTAATTTTCCTCCTTGGCAATTATTTGACCCTTAACATCAATTTTACAAACTCTAATGAATATGGCTAATGTGATTAGGCCATTGTGACCCAATTACAAATTTGGGACATTACACTTCTCCACTTCTTACATTCATTCTCTCTCAGTGTGTAAGATTTTCCTAGCTTGTGAAGCTTTTGTAATTCTGAATGTAATGAAATAGAAAATATGTATTCTGGAGTTAATATTTTGACCTATTGTTGTCAATAAAGATATATCAGAACCATTTAATGTCTCATATCAGATTTTAGTAAGCCCTCGATGCAATTTGGGATTAAAGAATGCAAGACTAGCTCAATGAGCCATTTTTAATAACTAGTTTTGCCATATTAACTACAAATCTGTATCTAAGCATCAGTTTTGAGTTCTATAATTTGTATGAGTATTTTATTACAGTATACAAGCCACTACATCCCATTCCCTGATTTTTTTAAAGCATTTAATAGTCTTTGGAGGAATCTACAAACCTCTTGGTTAAGCAATCCTCAGTAGCGACCTTGACTAGTTTGCCTCCAAATTTATCTTTAGCCTCCCAAACTCTTATGAAACCCGCACCAATATGTTTTACTGAGTATACTGACTGATATAAACCTTACTGCCATCCACAATCAACCCCTAGTCTAGTATGCATATGCTGGAAGCCCAGGAAGCCTCAAAGTAGGCAACAAACTTGTCTGTTGTTGAAAAGTGAAAGGCTCTAGTACCATGTGCATAGGACTCTGTGAATGTCCCTGACTTAACTTGATGCTGCACATTTCTCATATAAAATCCGGAATTAAAAGTCATCCCTACCACCCTTGATCAGTGAACCAATACCCCTCACTTACACCCTGCTCACCATAAAGAAAATTGTTTAAAAATTGCTAGTTAAAACACTGAACAATTTGGAATTTGGAATTTGGAGTTAGTATTCTGGCCAATTCTTGGCTGGAATATTACATGTCATGTTAATTCATTTATGAATGTTTTACTTTGGTACGTGGATACCTATTTAAATTATGTTCAAGAATGTGAAATTGATGAATAAACAAGCATGCTTATGTTAAATGCAAATGAGATGATATAATATATTATGAAATATAGGAACACATATCATGTGATAAAAGAAGTAAAATTGTAAGATAACATTGACATGTTTGATAAGTAAAGGTCCAAGTGGGACCAACCTAACTTGGGACTTCTGGTTGCAAGACACATATATTCTGCATAGTAATACTTTCTTATAATCATTAATGACAATAACTTCAGGACAAAGTTTGTTGAAGGATGGGTGTATGTAATGCCCATACCTTGATCTTCAGTGATTAAAACCCTAAATGTGATTTACCTTACCATTCATTGCTTAGTGTCTATTGAACTTGGTTCTAGATTGCTTAAGACCATTGTTAGGTGAACATTAGAACCCGGTTGTGCGTGAATAATATATGGATTTCACTACTTCATGTTATCGCTAGTGATGGATATGTAATCTCATTTGAGCATGCAAAGTAATTTAGAATAATAAAGTACATAGATGCCATGCACATGATTAAGGGATTAACAATCTTATATTGGTCAGTTGTGATGAATTGTAATTACTTGAAATTATGAAGGATTATGCATGATATATGTTAAATGAGACTAAACCACAAGTTAGACGGGTTAAATCATAATTGGATATTCGTGATACTAAAATTACCCTAATGTTATGGGCATAAGAAAAGAAAGGGGTATGCTATGAAGCATTAAGTTGTGGATTTATTTATTTGATTCAATACATTGCTATGATATGTTGTCTAGTGCAAGTTATGCAAGAAAACAGATTTGTCCAAACTGTTTATTTGATGACGAAACTCTAAGAACAACAATAGGAGCATAGTATGATTTCTAATAGGGTGTTGACCCTAGTTTTTCTAATAGGGTGTTGACCCTAGTTTTCATTATGAGGAGTGGAGGCATTACAGTCTTTCATTTATATATTAGCATGAACAACTAGCATGAACAACGATTTTGTAACACCCTACCATCTAAAGGGGTGTTACAAAACGAAGACATTACTGAAAGGGGAAGTGAGTTTTGCAAAATGCTATGCTATCCATACAAGTGAAGAACATAAATGTGAGGCAACGGAATTGCAAAGTGTCTTTAAATGAGATCACGGAGTATTTGCTGTGAACTACAAGAGACTACATCATAGAGACAAGTGCAAGTGCAGCACCGCAAATACCTCATATCCAACAACTATCTACCAAACATTAGACCCAAAATAACAACAAATTATAATAAATTGGGAGGTTAGTTCTCTAGAGTTGCCCCAGCATAACAACAAATGATAAAAATTGGGAGGTTGGTTCTCTAGAGTTGTTAAAAAATTGATCATGGTCTTGATCATGAAAATAGATCAATATGAACCACCAAGCATTAAGAACCATCTTCTGGGCAGCTCTAGAGCATTTTCAACGAACACAAGTGGTACTACAAGATCTCAAGGAGAACTTCCAATACCAAGCCCAGGGTAAGTGAGAACAAAGAATTCAAAAAGGTAATTGGCCAGACACGGTTCTAACCATACATACTTTTGTAAAACAGAAAGGAAAGAACAAGAAGCTTATCACTGAGGTTATAACCCCTGCAAGGCTCTTAGGAAATTGGGGAAGTGGCATATGCACTAGAATTACCACACTTCCCAAAATTCACAATGTTTTCCATGTCTACTGGAGTTCTTAATTAGAATATCACCTTGCAAACAAAGCTACCCACGTTTGATGAAGAGTGTAGAACGCAGATGGGTCCAGCGGGCATTCTCGGTGGCCGCACAAAGGAAATTTGATACAGGCAGGTCAAGAATCCCTCGTTACATGGAATGATTTTCAGAGGATGCCACATGTGAGAGTGAACATTTTTCCTTGTAACAATGAACTATACCTTTGGGCAAAGCTTTTATGAAGCGGGCCACGTTATGTACCCCATTAATCAATATACTAAACACTAAGAAATTGATAAATGCCAGATCTAGGCAGGTGAAGAATACTAGTTGAATGGAAGGATTTCCAGCGGTTGCCACATGCAAGAGTGAACATTTTTCTGCAACAACCAACTATAACCAAGGGAAAAGCTTTTATGAAAAGGGAAGCATAAATGTACTGAACCCTAAGAAATTAATAGAGATCAGTTTTGTGTTGACTAGGAGTTCGGTGCCATAATTATGTAATAAAAGCTAATACATTAACAAGGCCAACCTTGTGTTAATCAGAGGATAGGTGTCTCCTAAAAAAAAATGACGCCAACTTTGTTGGCTTAGGTGTTTCTAATTGTGAAATAATAAGCAAGGCCTGAATGAGGTTAGATGTATCTTAATTATGAAACGGCCTAAGACATTAACGAGGTAGAATTTGTGGAGTTATGAGGCTGGTCATGTATTGAGTGAATTTAGGTTTACGGTAGAATACCCTCCCCTGAATAGAGCTAGAATTGTAATATAATCATCCCATCGCTGTTCCATTGTTCCATTGTTGTGTGTATTCCATTGCTTATTGTGTTAGGATATTGGTAATTGTTGATATATCAGTTGCATTTGAGCGGAAGGTCTGTTGTGGATACAGAATCACCACAAAGGCTCACAAACTCGGTGATAATCAAAACAGAATGCATATCCAAAGGCCAGTGCCAGATTAAGATTTTCACATATACAACATAATAGCACAAAAGATATTGATAGAAAACTGGTTCAGGCAAAACTCACCTCTTTCTCCTAGAGAACAATTCACTAAGCATCCAAAGAGTCAATCTTGCCAAAACAGCCAGGCATTTAGGAGAAATTATTACCATATATATCAGCATATACCTTGGGGCAATCCATGTTTGCACAACTACCTAATGGTTGGTAACCTTGAGAACCTATCCATCCCTGTAAAGTCCTTGTAAACTCCATTTATGTTCTTGGCCTCCAGCATTCTTTATAGCTCTTTCGCTGCAGTCATTGAACAATTTGGCTGCAACCTTGTGCGATATTGTATGGCTAGCATTGTCAACACATCACTAAACTACCAACCAATTAGTTCAATTCTCTAGTAATACCTACTGGGATTGTCATCAATTGCCTTAATGATGTAATTAGGCCACAGTCTTCCAAAGTCATGATATCACATTTGAAATATCTGGATGTGCAGTCTCCAAGGGTCGATTATCTGTGGATATTCTTATCCCATCCCAATAATAACAGTTTATCCTTTAAATGACCCTCTACCATACAATTCTGCCTGCCTTATTCTCAAATACTTGCAAAAGGACTATTGTGATGGTAATTAGATTATGACCGACCATAAACTACTCACAACTAGCATCTTGCCATAGCTCTGACTAAAGCACTGATTGCCCAAACAAATTATTTTTTCCCAAGTTGTTGTCCACAATATACATCCCACAAGAGTGTACAATATGAACTAACTACCACCTTGGACCTATTCCCAAAGAGTATGATGTTCAAGTTGGGTTTTTACACTGCTATCTAAACCAGCATTAACAGAAAACTAGGGAATATGCCATTATATTGCTGTCTTGTTTTTCTACAAATTACGAGAAATCCTGAGTTGGATCTCAATTGATCAATGTTCTAGATTCTACAAAATTCAAAGCATTCTCTTACTTCAGCCCCTTTTGAATTCCAAATGCCCAGTTTCATTCTTCAAACTTCCCAGTAAATATTTGTTCCTGGGCTTAGATGGTCAACCCAACTGCAAAAAATAGGACCACGATTGAAGTAGAAATGCATATATATTCGTGTTGAAAATTTGAACAGTAAAGATAACAATATCAACACTGGCAGAATACTAACTTTATTAAGGAAATATATGCCTGATTTCAGATTTTCTATGTCCCTGTGGAAACTACAAAAATAGGGATATGTGGAGCCAGCATTATGAATTGAATAGAAGCACCTGGAGTGGTCAAAATATCGCTGAAATATTACTGTTTGGATATTCAAATAAATAAAACAAACTCCCAGTGACAAGCAAGTGCACGAGATTGAAAGAAATTTATGGAATATAACAAATTTTATTCGTGGTCTTTTTCATAAAAAAAATCATAAGCAGAAGAAATCACAGTGAAAACAAATAATAGCTTAATAAATGAGGATCATTTTGATCCATGCAACAACTTCCATTTTACCCAAGTATGGGCCTGCACAACTTTCTTTACAAATTATGTACAATATTCTAGCATGTCAATGGAAAAAATATTGTCCATTTTAGCTAGTGGATCACATGAAGGCCCCTCTTTGAAGTACTAACCCAAAGCACAGTACATTGCCACTTTGCCTTATTCTTCCCTATAATCTGAATTTCACTCAATACCTTTATAAGATCGCGGGCTTACAAATAATCAACGGAAACCCATGGTATACCATAAGTCCTGCCGAGCAAATGCTGATTTCACACCTAAAGGCTGCAAGTATGCTAGTAAAATCTGCCAATTTAGTTGATTCCAGTTCGACTTGCCACAAGAGAATGTCCAGCAGATGAAAATGCCCACAAAACAGATAAGAGCCCTCTTCTAGACTCCAATTTATACAACAAATCAACAATAGCCTACGGGACTCCCTCCAAAATCCATATAACATAGAGAAGTCAATTAAAAATTCCTTGTTAATTACAACTGAAAAGTTAAAATCTTCATTAGGAAATGAATAGAGCCACCTGGAAATAAATAATACACTGCAATTTTAAACAACCATCAAGCATCGATTACTTGTAGTAGGTCAGGTGCAGGGTGACACCAACACAAACCAGAAGAACAATTGCGATGAGCCAGCACTCACTCTGTTAAATCAGGAAATCCAATTAGTTCTACTGATTTTTTTTTAAGACATTAACAATAAAAAACAGTTTTTAATAAAAAATATACCTTCAATTTTAAAAATAAAGTTACATACCTTCATCACAGAAAGGGAACATGCCTCCTTCCCATCCATCCTCATCATGGTCCACTTTCTCCAGATCCCCCTCCTTGCTCTGATGTTCAATTTTACAAGCATCTCCAGCAGCCTTGTTACCATCTTGCAGAGGAATTCCTTCAACATGACCACTCACAGAAAGATCTCCACAGCATGTATGATCTTCGACCAAGTGCTGCATTGAGATATCCGTAACATGCAATTCTGAGGTTGGTAACCCAGTTTGACACCCTTCATCATTATGGTAAAGTTTTGAATCTGAAAATTTTGAATTTTCCTTGCAACTTGAATTCCAGTTGTCCAATTCAATGCCATTTATAATGTTTCCTTCAAAAATTACCCCTGAAGAATCGGAAGCATCATCTTTTCCAACATATCTCTGGCTGGAGCCAGAATCATTCAACAGAAGACTTCGAGAGCCACCATCTATCTGAACTGAATTCTCATGTACTTGGATATTGCCAGTACCAACTCTGCTGCACCCAGGAATATCCATGGGCTGTGGTCGCATGGTTAAATGATTTTCTGCTTGACACGTAGATTTCCCATTGAAATCCTGATTATTTACCTTTAAGTTCTTTAAGGATGACTCTAGTATTGGTGCTTTCTGTGATAATGTTGGTTTCAGGGTAGAGTGACCATACGTGGCTGAAGAGTTAAAATAAAACACACCCTCCGATTGTTCTTGAAAATCTGAAGATGTGCATCAAGCAACATAAAAAATTAGCATGCAACCAAGTGATCAAACAAAACATCCATTCAAAACAATGGCAAAATTTCTGTGTTATCTCAGATAAAGTAGACCTTCATAACCAGGATAACAGCCATTTGCAACCATTGATGGTGTTCCAGGAAAGTGACTCGATGAACTGCAGCTACTACTGCTGCTTGAACGTTGTATTTGTGCACAACCGAGATTCATACCAATAACTCCATCGTGTGTGTATTCATCTTTAAGTTGACGGATGTGCATAGCTTTGGTACCTGGAATGCTTCCTGGCAAAGGAGCTCTGCACAAAATAAGAAAAAATAAGAAAACACAAATATGCACCTAAAGCACAGGATTAAAGTGGATGGATTTGTATAGCAAAAGCACCTGCAAGATTTTTGAGCATGTAGACCTCTGTATCAAACATAAAACAAGGGAACATAAGAAGAGACAAATCCATACCTGAAGCACTGAATCAATTCCAAATAACCTAGAAAAAGATATCAGCTAAGCAACCTATTTTGTATCTTCTCTTTATATGCTATATTCACAAGTTGAGCTCTGACTTATAGATGCACTATTCTAGGCATGACATTTTGTTTTAACAAGAATTCCCAGAGACCGTCATGACCCAATCAGAATAAGCATATTATCATCACATGCAATACATTGCCTCGTGCTACAGAGGAAGAGCAGATTCAATCAGGTTGTGCAAATGTTGCTAACTAGACTGGATGCTGTATGTATTGGCAACAGATCTTTCTGGGCATTCAATCCAAAACCAAAATCCTTCAAAAGAGTTCAAATAATTCTCTGAATAGAAATGAATCTAGCAAATAACACATAGTCATATTGTATCAAACTCCAGAATAACAGCAGAGGCAAAGCTATATCCACAGCCATGGAAATCTCGTGTGAGGTGTATCTGGTGTGAGGTGTAGCTCAAAATGGAGGTAGATGAAAACTTCATCCTGAATCCAAGCTCCAAGAACTTGCAAAATTAACTGAAAATAAAGTAGCTTTCAACCAAACAATAAAACTATTCCATCCAAGGACATATCTTGTGATCCATAATTATTAATAATTAAATACTAAATAGAGAATTAAAGGTTATATGATAACTGTCAAAAGCTAATAGTAGGAATAATTATGGGATTGAATGCTATCGAAAGTCCTTGAAAGACGAGGAAAAAGAGTATGCCTTTACTAGTTTCAAGGTCAAGATTGTAAGCACCTTTGTCTTCAAGAAAATATGGTTTTCAAGTGACCATGTATGTTATGGTGACAAGACACAAAGTGATTGCTTGATGCTATCCAAGAAAATGGCTAATTGCCCTTGATATCTTGGAACATAAATGCTTGAAATAAATTCTGATTCCATGATTGTAACTTCAATGCAATGAAGTTCTTGAACTAAAAATGAAAGAAGCAAATTAAAAGCAGAATGAGGGGATTAGCACAACTTCAAGGATCATTAACAATAATAATCTATTTTTAAGGTCACAGCCAAGCCAGACACCAATTTGGTGTATGAAACCCCCTTGTTTCTGGGGCAAGGGACCCCCTCTGCGCAGCGATTTAACTGCTAAAATCTACAGAGGTGTACATACCCTACCCCCCTCCAGATTTGAACCTGTGAGCTCCTAGGAGAAAACACATGTTCTTAACTGTTAGGCCCACTCAAGATGAATCAATCAACTATCATTTGTATCAAGGACATGAGTTTGGAGTTTGAAAAACCCACCCCCAAGTTTACAACCTATTGTCTCTGCAACAATATGGTCAAGGGCATAGTTACAAGGTACAAAAGAACAGGAACTCAAATACTACAAGACTGAACCAAACTTTTTAATATCAAACACAAGGGAAAATATGCCAACTCATCCATATGTAAAAAATTGAAAAACTGATGAAATGAAGCTAATATTCATCATAAATTAGATTTTAACGACAATAATTTTAAGACTTGTTAGAACTTTAAACAGATATGGAATTTATGTTTCAGAACTCAATTTCACAATCTTATGCCCGCATCTTAACAATGCCTCTCAGTGAAGCATTGGACAAGAAAATGCCAAGCAAAGAATGGATCACACCCAAAATTAGATCCAAAGAGTCGTTACATTGTTGACATTAATTAATAAAGAGGCAGGAATGTAGATTCCAATTCGTCCCAATATCTTGTTATGAATTCACCATACACCACAGAGGTGTCTCGACTCTCAGAAAATCAGCTACCTGTTAATAGGTGAAGCATACATTGATATCTTGTTATGAATTCACCATACACCACAGATGTGTCTCGACTCTCAGGAAATCAGCTACCTGTTAATAGGTGAAGCATAAATTGACTACATAATCCCTAGTACAACACTGATTTGACATTACACTGAATTTTACTTAACTATTCCAGAGCATATGAAAATTTAGTCATTATTTCATATTTCAATACTTGATCAATATTGTGACCAGAAATCTAATTCCCTGGAAAACACAAGCATTTGGGTTTTTTGAACATGTGACCAAATCTTCGACCAAACTCAAGTATTCTTTTGGTTTGCCCATACATCGTTTTGCTGGGGTGGATTACTTAAGTACAGGAATATTCGTGTACCTTTAATAATCGTGCACTACGTTTCACTATGGCTGGTAAAAATGTATGTGAATATTTGCCTAACGTGTATAAGTTTGCACATACCTTGTAATTTATAGTGGAGGACTGGTACACAAAACCTCCAAGTGTAAGTTGTAATCTCATCCAGTATCCCTTTGTAGAAGTGAAACCAAGATGAAGTGTCATTTGAGGTATAAAATCCCATAACCTTAGTCTTGTTAAGGTTGACCACGTGCTGGTGGTGTTCACAAACACAGGCTAGTGCACTCAACTTGTAGTGTCCCTGGCTAGTTCTCGTATGATTTTTTGTGCAAACTGCTTGTGCAGTCTGGTTTAGGACTTTCGTCAAACACTTAGGCCACTATGCAGTGACACCACTGAAATATTTCAGAACTGATCTGACCACCCTTGTAGTTGATTTTGTGATGGTTTGTGGATTGTATGAGATCTGACCAGAGCTCATACAACACATGCCATGCAATATGCAAACCCAGAAATGATTTTTACTTGTATTTCATGCCCAGAAAAGAAAACAGACCAAAACGTACTAAAACAACAGTGAGCCCACTATGGCTGTAACAGCAGTAGTAATGTTTGCAATTGACATAAGACATCAAACCAGCTGTAACAGCAGCTACAATATATTGACGGCAAACAAAATATTTAACAGTCTGACCTGTAGATGACAGTCATCATTTGCAGCTCCTTTTATTTGACTGTAGCGACCTCTGTGTGCCCAGAAATGTTATGGACAGTCACCAGAAGAGGGAAGACCCCAAGGAATATACTCAGCAGCAATGAGATAAATGATTTTCCCTTCAAATCGACCTCTGTACTGAGATTTACACCAGCATAGATCCATCTTAAACCCGTATCTATCAAGCACCGAGAGGGATCCAATTTCTTGAGGTGTATTTCTTTTTTTAAATTTAAACTCAAAAAATTTGATCTCTCTTGATTGATAGATCCAGGTTTAAGTTGTAAGTTTTTATTTTATAAACGAACATCTATTTTTTAATTACTTTTCACAATATTTTATTTTATCAACCAACATGGATTTTTTTTAAATACTTTCAATAATTTTTTTATTTTATGAGCCGACATGAATTTTTTAAATTATTTTTATCACTTTTTACGTTTTATTAGATGTAACACTACATCATACACGTTACATCTCCCCCATACTGGGCTGCAGAGCACCTCGTTTCACTCAGTGCAACCAGCAGCTTTACCTCTGCACTTTCCCGCAGTGATAGCACTCTTCCCGCAAAAGAATGCAGCCTCTCTATGAAGACTCGGCCTCCCAAAAATGAATACACAGCCTTCCAAAGATACACACTGCCACCTCAAGAAGAATACAGCCCCCACAATGAATAACACGGCCCACTTTTTACACAGCAGTATGACCCTTTTATAGTCAAATTGCTCCTCAAAAGAGCAGGACGCCTCCTCTACAGTCAAATCATCCTCTATACAGCAGTATGTAGCAGCAGTGATGAGGAATAAGAGGAGAATATGCCCAGCATTCCCACAAACAAGTGCGCCCTCTTCTCAATACACTAAGACTCTGAAAACTTCGTGAATCTGCAATGAAAACTCGTTTTTCTTCTACGGCAGTGAAGCACAATGAAAGATCCAATTAATATTTTCTTCTTGATCAGTTAGGGTGGATAGTTTCACCATCGAAACCAACATCCTTTTAGGGTTTCCATCCCAAAAAGCAAAAGCCACAAGAGCTCTCCAAATCTTTTTTTCAAAAATGAAAATATCATGAATGAATGAGAGAACGAGCCCAACTCTCTTTTATAACTTCATGTCTTTTTCCCCCTTTTAAAATTATAAAATGACTTTATAAAGCTTTTTATTCACTCTTCTCCAAAAGTCACTTTATTAATTTATTAAGCCTTTTTCCTCCAAAAAGTGATTTATTTTAATTTAACACAATTTCGGGCATTGGAAATCACTTTTCATCCTCTCTAACATTTAAAGCTCTTCATCCCAATTCCAATGAGCTATTAAACCAAGGTACCCCTCTTAGATAATTTATTAAAATGACAATCTTAGTGAATTCCATTAAATAATACTCACAATTTATGAGAACGGTCAAATTGCATCGGAATCGAAATCTGACTGCGCAGGAGTGATCCTGATGATGAAAGATGATAAATAGACCTCTAAAAGCATCATATAACTCCTCTAAACTGCTGAAGCTCACTGTTAACATCAAATTACCCCTCTGATCAGGCTGGCATTAAACCCTTTAAGTCATCCCCAACTACAAAGCAAAGGAACACAAATATGGGGACATTACACAACGACCACCGCAAAACCTTCAACTGAATAAACAAAAAGGACCACATCATCAATGAAAAGAATCACTACAATTGAGATATGATAAAAGGTGCAACCATCCTCCATATGCGTGTTTTCTCTAAGGAACTCCTTGAACTCATCAATGGAAATCCCAAATAAATTGAAGAAAGGGAGCACCCCTCTTTGACCCCAATTGTGCTCCTATGTGTAGTCTAAAATCAACCGACTATTAAGTCAAAGCATCATGATAGTAGTGATGAGGGACTCAGAGATGTCAGGGTCTAATAGCCACTCAAACAATAGGTGTCAAGAAATGGAGTCATAGACCTTTCTAAAGTCAACAAAAGACTTTCTAAGACCGTTGTCCTAACTCCTGCCTCATCAATGATAGCTCGGAGGGTAAGAATATGATAGAAGGCCCTCCCTTTTACAAAATATCTCTAGATGACATTAATCGAAGACTATTGAGAATGAATATCATGTTCTCAACTCAATATCATGTGAGTTTTCTTTATATTATGAATGAAGTGGGGCACTCCTCTTACAATACAAGAAACCAACCACCTAATAAAGCATAAGAATGATGTTATAAATATGATAGAAGGCCCTCCCTTTTAGAAAATATCTCTAGATGACATTAATCGAAGACTATTGAGTATGAATATCATGTTCTCAACTCAATATAATGTGAGTTTTCTTTATATTATGAATGAAGTGGGGCATTAAACCCTTTAAGTCATCCCCAACTACAAAGCAAAGGAACACAAATATGGGGACATTACACAACTACCACCGCAAAACCTTCAACTGAATAAACAAAAAGGACCACATCATCAATGAAAAGAATCACTACAATTGAGATATGATAAAAGGTGCAACCATCCTCCATATGCGTGTTTTCTCTAAGGAACTCCTTGAACTCATCAATGGAAATCCCAAATAAATTGAAGAAAGGGAGCACCCCTCTTTGACCCCAATTGTGATCCTATGTGTAGTCTAAAATCAACCGACTATTAAGTCAAAGCATCATGATAGTAGTGATGAGGGACTCAGAGATGTCAGGGTCTAATAGCCACTCAAACAATAGGTGTCAAGAAATGGAGTCATAGACCTTTCTAAAGTCAACAAAAGACTTTCTAAGACCGTTGTCCTAACTCCTGCCTCATCAATGATAGCTCGGAGGGTAAGAATATGATAGAAGGCCCTCCCTTTTACAAAATATCTCTAGATGACATTAATCGAAGACTATTGAGAATGAATATCATGTTCTCAACTCAATATAATGTGAGTTTTCTTTATATTATGAATGAAGTGGGGCACTCCTCTTACAATACAAGAAACCAACCACCTAATAAAGCATAAGAATGATGTTATAAATATGATAGAAGGCCCTCCCTTTTAGAAAATATCTCTAGATGACATTAAGCGAAGACTATTGAGTATGAATATCATGTTCTCAACTCAATATAATGTGAGTTTTCTTTATATTATGAATGAAGTGGGGCACTCCTCTTACAATACAAGAAACCAACCACCTAATAAAGCATAAGAATGATGCTATACTAACTCTTTGCATCCTAGGAAGTGTCAACCAGCAATAAGATCTCTCATGCTCATCTCCAACTTTGCATTGTGTAGTGGACAGTCCTTGTTCACAATGGAATTGACAGAAGATTTCTACAATAAGAATATGTTGAATAAAGAATAATTGATAGAATTGATTGAATGATTACAATGAGCCTCGTGATGATGTACATATATATGCATTGACTAGTCACGAGGTAAGAGGTGTGTCCTTTGACCTTTTAGTTAGCTCAAGTGATATTATTTATTATTGTTGTTATTATTACTATTAGTATTACATTTGTATTTATGTTTGTTACCTTACCACCCTATTACGGAATGCTTTGTCTTCAAAGCATAATAAATTGGATTCTCTCTAGTTGGGCATGCTATCTTGGCAACATCATCTTTGTGTTTGCCTAGTTTTAGGGGTTTGACATGGTTCTCGCTTTAGGGACTAGCAAGGTTCCTTTTTAAAATGTGCATCATATCTTGAAGTCCTTGGAACTGTCTATTGAAGGCAAAATTTTGATATTTCTTCAGTGCATAATTGACTTGCTTATGTTGTTGTATACGTGTATGTGTTTCATGTGTTTTTTTCCTTAGTGACAGTTCACCTTTCTTGAGAGCGGACCTTTTTGCGCCTTTCTTTTGAGAGCGGACCTTGCCAATTAAGCTCCATGAACTGTTCTTCAAGGTTTGTGGTATAAGTGCCCAACTGCATCAACGATTGTGCACCTAGCACCATATCCATTTCTCTAAGTAGTGTAGAGCAGGGTTGCCAGAGCGTGGGAGCGAAGCGAGAGCGAGAGCGGGAAGCAGGAGCGGGAGAGGGAAGCGGGAACGCAGGTGCACATTTTTCAAAAAATGGTCGGGAGTGAAGCGTCTCGGGAGCGTTTATATATATATATATATATATGTGTGTGTATTTATATATATTCAAAAAAACATGTAGAATGCCAAACTAGATGCAAAATTTATGAAACATGTATGTTTGTGCTACTTCCAATATATGAAATGCCATCTAAATTCCATAATTCATAATTCCATTATCCATGATTACATCCATACTACGTAGTACGGTAGTACACTAATTATTAATCATTCAAATTTCAAGCATCAACCATCTAGTTGTTAACAATTACAAAGTTACGAATTGAAATACATTTTACAAATACAAATACAAACCATCTAGATTCTATCAATTACAAACATATAACCTTTAGAACCATATAAAAGGGAAGTACATCATTAACTTATGGAAGTACATCATTAAGTACCAAATAGGGAAGTACATCATCAAGTACCAAATAGTTTTGTTTACAAAAATTGGCTATCTGCATGTGCCATGAAGCATAACTTATAAGTATCAGAATGATAATTAAACTGAAATACGAAGACTAAAAGGTCTCAAAAGTTCAAAACACTAAACTGAGCTATGATTTAATTCCTATCTAGTAAAATGCAAAAACAATCTATTTCTCCTAGTTCCTCTTTCCACCACCACGATTGCCTCGTGAGGGTACGCATGGTGTTAGTGAAGATGAAGCATGTGCAACTGGGTGTGAATGTGAAGGTCCTTCTAATGCAGGTATTGTTGGAGTGCTAGTGAAGGGGCCTCGTCCATGGGACCTCGCACCGGATGTACGTGGCATCTTAGCACGCTCATCCTCATCCAAAAGAACATTCTCCAACTCCTCCAAAACCAATGCTCCATCCTCCAAGTTGTCCTCCTCTGGATTGTAGTCCCACATCTTATTTGATTTTTCTATAGTTGGATCCTCACAATAACGCGACAACAATCGCAAGTTGTAATGCACATAGACCAAGGTCTCTGCTCATTGTACATTCAACCTGTTTCTTTTGACATTGTGGATGAAACTGTATGTGCTCCAACACCTCTTTGCTGAAGAAGTGTTCACCACCTGTGAAAGCACCTACATTGCCATAGTTTGTAGCTGTGGTGTACTAGTGCCATACATGTCCCACCACTGAAGAGAAGGCAAATTCCCTCGATATCTAGTTGAATGGTTGCTCTCAAAGGCACCAGTGCAACTAATGTACTGGCTCAATTATCGTTGAATGCTATCACACTCCTCAACATATGGGTACATTTTTTCCAAAGCTTGCATATAACCAGCTTGAACTCTGGATCTTGGTGTGGTTTTCTCTTTGCCTCACCACCTGGTGTTGGGGTTGAAATCCATGATATATGATAGTATTTTGGTGTAAGCACATATGCTTAGGCATGTAATGGAATATTCAGCTTCTCCCACCGTTTTTCCACCTCTATACGGATTAAATCATACAAAATCTCATCTCTAGGCTGAACAATGTCCTTAATTTGTCCTAGCATAGTGTCCATTTGCTCATACACCTCCCTAATGACCGGTCGATCAGAATCTGCAAACCGAAGCATGTTATAAATTGGCTTGGTGAACTGTAAAACATACTTGACCTATGTCCAAAAGTAGCTATCAAGAACAATGTCCTTTGCTGCATCCATGCCATCTCTATCAATGCTAATGTCATCCCACTCATCACCATAGCACCCAAAGCCTGTCTTACCCTCAATAGGCGCCTGAAGGTGAGGAAATAGATACCAAATCTAGTCTTTGCAAACTTAAGTAATTGCAACTTAGAGTAAGTGCCATAAAAGGAATTGACCCCTGAATGCCTGGTGATAAATTTAATGAGTTTCTTCCCTCGCTTGTACAAATCATTTATCCATGTGCATTCTTTGTGCTTGATAATATCATGCATTAAAAGGTTCAATGTGTGCACCAAACAACCAAACCAAAAGATGTGAGTATATTTCTGCTCAATGATTTTTCCTGCTCCTTTACAATTCGTTGCATTATCAGTGATTACTTGAATCACATTAGTAGTACCAACCTCATCAATAGGTTTCAGTAAGATGTCTGCTATGTTCTAAGAAGAGGGCATGAGTGATGAGGAGTCTTGCACTCCAAGAAAAACTGCACCACTAGACGAAACACCAAGGATATTTATCAAATGTTGGTTTCTAACATTTGTCCAACCATCAGATAAAATGGATACCCCAGTATTTTCCCACCCATCTGTAAACCGTGTAAGAGCTCTTTTGACTTTTGCTTTTTCCTTGTCAAGTAACACAGTTCTAGCTTTTTCATACCCAGGGCTCTTGTATCCAGCGGGGGCTTTGTTAATGGCTTTAACCATGGCATGCCAATAAGGGGAGCGGAGAACATTGATTGGCACACCACATTCATAAAGAAACCTCACCACTTTTGCATCCACATCCTCCCTGCCACTAATATCAAGGAAATCTTCTATGGTTCTCTTCCGTCCACTACCAGTTGAGGACCTTCCGCTAGGTGAAGAAGGAGGATGAAAATGGGCTCCCGAAGCTAGAAGAAGCATCAGATTGAACCTTTTGTTTTTTAGCATTCATTCTTTGTGCAGCTTCCTCTATCTTGATGTAGTTTTCTCTCTCTAGATGTGTTATCTTAGGGCAAATTGCAATACCAAGGGACCCTTTGTTATCATCGTTGTCTAATACCCCACAGAGATGCCTCCTCACACGGGTGTATGAACCGCTATAAGGTTTTCCTGGAGAACAACCACGTGGGCATAAAAACTTAGTGGTTCCACCACCTCTACCCTCCTCAAGTTTTGTGACATACCTCCACAAGGGGGTTAATGAAGGTTTGTCACTATCGGCTTGATTATCATCCCCTTCACCACCCTCCTCTCCTTCATTCATTGGGTCACTATGAGAATGACCACTATCATCTTCTTCATTCACATGCCTATTCCCAATCAACACCATGAGAACCAAAAATGGAAGGAAACACCACAAGAAGAACATTTTCTTCAAGTTTTAGATGAACAACTTGCAATAGAATGAGGAGGAAGAGGGAATGGGAAAATGTAGGAGAAGAAAAAAATACAGTAATAAACAAGACATTTTGTGAACAATATTCAACAAAAATACACATTGGACGTACCTATTTTGATCTCCAATGATTTGCAAGTATGGAACCCTTTGTTGTCTCCTCCAAGCTCTCTCAAATCCTCTTCAAGCTCTCCAAATTTGCTCCAACACCAAGCCAACACCGAGAGCTCCTTCCCTCTCCACTCCAACTCAAAGATGAAACAATGAGGAAGAAGAGGGAGAGATTGTGCCTTATCTCCCCTCTCTAACCCTAAAAATGCCCTAGGCCCCACCCAAAAAGCAAAAAAACATATAAAAAAAATTGAATAATCCATCGATTTTCGGGAAGCGTCGCACTGTGCATGGAAGCGCTCGGGGAGCAATGGCAGAGCCGAAGCGACGGAGGACGGTGTTCGGAGCGCTCGGGAGCGAAAACACTTCGCACAGAGGCAGGGAGCGCTATTTTCCAAGCCAAAGCAGGGTTCCAAAATTCGGAAGTGAGCTCCCCTGGACGCTTCGCCCACGCTTTCGCTCGGAGTGAGTTTTCCTTGTTCGTCCGTGGGGAGGGGACACTTCGGCACCTTGGTGTAGAGACTTAATTGTAGCTCAAATTCTTGTATTTGAACATATACTTTATGACTTCTTCCTACTTCTCTAACTTCTTGTCCATCAAGAACCATAATTGTGAGGCCTTGGTGGGTTACACAAAAAGGTTTAGTTGTTTCTCAACATTAATGTCTACACAATTATGAGGACTTCCCGGATCTATGAGTATTGTTATACTTTGAATTTTTATGATTCCCTTAAGCTTCAAGGTCTTGGGTTGTGATTTCCTAGTCATGGTTGCAAGTGGAACTGTAAACTTGCTTTCTTGTTTTAATGGAACTTGGATCTTATCAACCTTCCTAAGATGAGGTGGAATATACTTTCTTGGTGGTTCTTGTAGTTGTTCCTTTCAAGAAATAGTTGTTTTTATTCATAATTCTCCTCCTCATGGGGTAGTGTGCATGAGATCAATGCCAGTGATACTTTTAGCAGTGTTTCATCATAATTGGAATTTGAGTTGTATGCTACCATGATTTATTTTTCTCGGGTTAAAAAGTTCAAACTTACTAGCGGATCTTTGTAGATAACTAGTTTGATTGTTGACTCATCTCATCTTTCAATGGGTTGGCCAATCCTTTCTCTATGCTCATTAATTATCTTCACAGTTACCGGATTCAGCCCTAGGCCTAACCGGACCCAAATCGGATTCGCGGATTCTTCATCGGATTCTTCCACCTCGTTTTGACTAATCTAAAGCTCTTTACTTAGGATAAATGTATGATAATTAGGGTTAATTAGGGTTAGGATTCTGAATCCCGGATTCCTAATTTTGGGACAAGTGTCGCACCCGTATTGAATTCTTCAGTTGATTCTGATCGCACCCACGGTTCATGTAACCTTGATTATCTCCATTGTTTCATCCCTATCATCATTTCTTAATCTTAATAGGGTTTGCTATCGAGACTCGGACCCTTACGTTATCTTGTTAAAACTCTCTCTAAACATTTTAGATGCCTCTTTTTTTATTTTGTTAAGATTGCCTCAAAATGTCTTGCGCATCTCTTCTATTATTTTGTTGATTTCTTCCTAATTCATCATAACAATAAACATGTGCTTCTTCATAATCACCCATTTTGGTGATCGCTTCTATGCAACACCCACTTTAAATTTTGAAGAAATAACTTTCCGAGTTAAAAATAAATAAATAAAGTGTTTTTATTTTTTTTATGATAACTTGAATGATCCAAGCCATTTAATAACCCAAGAGAACTTGAGAATAAAATGCCAATAAAAAAAATTAAATGATGTGGAAGAAGGGTACGATTCTCCAAAAAGGCATGAGCCAATTAAAGAGGTAGCTGTACAGTTTGGTACAGTACTTCAGATAAGGTACAGAAATGCAGCATGACAGAGAAGGTACAGATGATGACAAAGAACATCAGAGAAGGGCAGCATACGGCAGATGTGCAATAGTGTTGTACGGACTGGGTACACAGAAATTGACTATGAAGGGCTATGTATGGCACCTGATTGATGTACACACTACACAGTACAGACACACTGAACAGAATTAAAACAGTGGAAGCATGTACGGTTCCAATAGGAATTGGCAGTACAGAATTGGAAGCAGTAGACTGTACAGTTAATCAAATGCAGCTGAGCACTAACGTACATACCTGTACAGATTCCAGACTTAGCAGTGTATGGATGGAAAAATATGAAACAGTGTGCAGCAGAACTGTACGGAACAGCAATTTGGGAACTTCAAATTAACCCGCAATTGGCTGGCTGTTTGAGGTAGCGGAGGATTTTTGGCTCTAATACCAATGTAGTGGACAGTCCCTGTTCACTATGGAGTTGACAGAAGATATCTGCAATAAGAACATATTGAATAAAGAATAATTGATAGAATCGATTGAATGATTACAATGAGCCTCGTGATGGTATACATATATGCATTGACTGGTCACGAGTGAAGACGTATGTCCTTTGACCTTTCATTTAGCTTAACTAATATTATTTTGTTATTTTTGTTATTATCAGTATTACATTTGTATTTATGTTTGTTACACATTGTCACTGTATTCATTACTGTTTTACTTAGCAGCCCCTTTGACCTATTTGTGGTCAGTAGTTGGACATTATTGATTAATAAAATGATCTTATCTGATCTATCTCTCCACATCTTCACAAACTTCATAACACCTCTGCACCACTTTATGGTCCCATCTTTGTCTTTTTGTATGATACTGAGCATGGTACAACTTGCAAATGCACATGTACAGTGGTAAGTTGAGGCCTACAATAAGTTCTCACCTCTTTTGCTCAAAATTTATTCCTTCTAGCAGCAAACATTTTTATCAGCTCATGTATAAAGTCGATAAACCAATTCTTGTTATTTTATTTCTACAGTCCTATGTTTTAGTTGTTAAGTATTTGACCAAACTTCAATTTTAAGGATGAGCCTTAATGCACACAGAATTAGATTTATTTAACCCCTTCAAACTCTATCGCAACATATGGGATCACTGCAATAAATTCAACAATGATTTCAGAACACAAGGGAAAATGTAATAGGTGTCCATGACATCCTCATATTGCGAAATATGGCAGACATCATTTCATCTTGATACTTGAAATCAAATAATCACATAGCCACATAAACATGAATAAAAGATAGCTCAATGGGCTAGCACAAGTGGTTGAGTACTGTGAAATACAAGCAAGAGGTCTCAAGGTCAAGTCCTCGAGTTGGTTTCCTTTATGATGTAGTTGATATTTTAGGCCTCACTCAATATCCCTCTCGAGTCAAGCACACAAAGTCTATGCTGCCTGCTTGACACTGGCTACCATCCTCGAAATGAGGGGAAGTGTCCAAGAGTTTTCCAAGGACCTATATTTCAAGTGAAAAAATATCAAGAGAAGACAAATATATAAAATGGATTAAGATGTCAAATAATACACCACACATTAACCATCCATCACAGTCAAGTGAGAAGTTAAAATTATATAAACAATAAAATTAAATTAAATATATTATAAATGGATCTCCTTCATCTACTATCTACCATCAATTCCCTTTTCCCAAAATAGGGGAAAAGGAAATGGTTCCTCCGCCCAGGTAGTATAGGTACCGAGGCTAGCACATGACTATGTTGAATCTATTCCTATAATGGTCCAGGGAAAATATTAAGCATCCATAATTTTCTTAAAAGTATAAATCTTTGGTGACTCTTACTAATTCTTAATTTTCCAATGATAAAATGTTAGTCGACTCTTTACTAATTCTTAATTTTCCAACAATAAAATGTTTGGCGATATTTTTGTAAAAATATTCAAATTTCTAAAGATTTTATACAGTTTCTGAACAATTTTGATGTTTAGAGTAAAATCATTTTTATCACGAGGAATTTGGGTGAATCATTTTAGAAAAAATGGAAATCGATAAATATTTTTTTGAAAAAAAACATTGAAAATTAGCCCATGCGCTAATTTCACCCCTAAAATTTGTCTTGAAATGGTAAATCTAGGAAATCCTAATTGTTGGTCTAGGACATCCTATGTTGCCACATGCTCCTACTCGTCTTCCTTATCTAACCATCCAAGAGACTCATCCATAACAAGTATCTCAATACCCACAAACCAATTAGAGATAAGGTTAATGTTATCCAAACAAATGGCCTCCACATCTTACTAGTTTCTCCTATTGCTTCACCCACAACGTTGGATTGCACCAAGCAAAGAACATATCCTTTAGGTGTCAATATTCCAACCTATTTCCCACGGGGCGTAGAATAGACGATGAATGGGTGTACTGTTATGGCACTCCTTGTGATAGGTCACCGGTTCGAAACTCCGTGGGTAATAGCTTACGAAAAAAAATATTCCAACCTATTATGTTTCTTTTAAGTATATTTTTCATATACACTCCAACTGTACTCACAACCCAAAGCACTACAAATCTAGCTTAGCACCTAACACTCCAATTATGCTCGCGACTTGAATGGCAATGTTTTGTAACGTTGCCATTTTCCACTCCAATTGTGCTCACAACCCAAATCACTGCAAATCCAGCTTAGCACCTAACACTCTGACTATGCTCACAACTTGAATGGGAATTTTTTGTAATGTTGCCATTTTCGCCCATAGTTTCTCCACTACACATCTAAAACAAATAAGAAAAAAAGAAATGAAACAAATTACATTTCCAAACACTACCAAATAGGGAAAAAAGAAAACAAACAAAACAAAAATGGCGTCAAAACACCTAATTAAAAAAAATTGCACTTGGCATTTTAGTTTTCCTTCCCGAGATCACTGCAAATCCAGCTTGGCACCTAACACTCTGACTATGCTCGCAACTTGAATGGCAATTTTTTGAAATATTGCCATTTTCCCCCATAGTTTCTCCACTGAACATCTAAAACAAATTACATTTCCAAACACTACCAAATAGGTAAAAAAGAAAACAAACAAAACAAAAATGGCGTCAAAACACCTAATTAAAAAAAATTGCACTTGCCATTTTAGTTTTCCTTACCTAGACTACCATCTGGATTAATCACCAACCTATGTACAAAAGCAAAGAATAGTTCCATAATCTCACCATCGAAATTAAAATCATAGGAGAGAATAATGGGGGTTGAGGTAGACCCCTTATGCAAAGAATGGAACAATGGAGCATATTGTTCCATCTACCATTATGTCTTCGGGCTCTCCCTCCTCAATTGTGGTCACATGATAAGCTTCTATAACTAACTTGACAAACCTACCCTAAACAAACATCTACTTCATACCATAAAAATTCTTGGTAAACTAGTTTTGCAAAAGCCTTCCCTTCTTATTCCTTGTTAAATGGACTAAGACATCATGTTCAACACCAACATACAAGTGCAAATGGAATTATGGGAAGCAAATCTAGTAGCGAAGAAACCACCAATGGCAACGTTAGCAAGACACACCAACCTTTGATTCATGTGCATTTATTCATTAGGCTAAGAGTTGAGGCTAATTGGTGATGTTCTTGGCCAATTAAATCACCTCCCTGACCCTCAATTTATGCAACAGAAACATTGGAGTCCAAAACAATTGTGAAGTGCCTCTCCATTAGCATTCTACCAACTAGCACATAATGAGCAGTGTTATCTTTTATCCCCTACACAATGTGTCGCACACCTATATCATTGTTGAAATCTTCAACAACTCACATGAAAATGTGGCATCTTTGACATGGCCAGATCATCAACAGACTTAATAAACATCGTTCCCTGCAATAATGAAACCATGAATTTAGGAGGGTCATGCCCTTCCCATTCATCCAACCATCAAACACAATCAACCATCCTATGGTTTCCCACAATTGTTTTAGTTCCTTCAATCTGATATTGATACTTGCCATTTCCTTCGAAGGATTGGCCCCCTCAACTCCTCATAAGTAGGGTAATTATGTCCTAGGCCAACAATAGTAACAAGATCCCACATAACACGGTAGAAGAAATTGGTCTTAACAATGTGAAAGGGTATGTTACTCAATAAGAAACGCTTGCCCACGATCCCATATTCATCTTTCTTTTTGTTACTTTAATAATTGATTTGAGTGAAAGTCATACCCCACCTCTTTATTTGGGAACAAAGAAAAGTGATGTTCTTGGGGGACGTGAACATTGCCCCCTAAGGGATACATGCACGTAATTTTTACTATTCCTCCAACTACAGTTTCAAGCTGCATGGATTCTTTTTCTTGCTTCTCTACCACATCATGAATATCGACAATAGCTTGTCATTGGATTTCTAGGCTAACCTCTGGATAGGGGTCAACCTCATGCCCCAAGACTCTTGCAAGGTGGTATTTAAACGTTGATTCCTACAAGAATAAGACTTCAACAAAGCTTGCAATTTGTTGATTTATCACCTAAGAAATTTCCCCATATTCTCAAAATTGATCCAAACCCTTCAGAATGTTGGTATTCGATTAATGAAACCTGGGGCCAAAAATTAAAAACAATATAACACTAAAAAATGTTTCTAAAAAATATCAAACCATGGAAATTTGAAAACCCGACAAACTCTATACACATTGCAAATCCTTGCATTAATCTAGATTGAAGGAAAAAAGGGTGACAAAAAAAAGATAGGAAACATTTCAACATACATGTGAGTCTAAAAACTACCAATTAAAATTGATGCTCAATCCATGGAAGAGTAGAATAAAATCCAAGCTTACCCCTTCAAAGCCCACAAGAAGACCCTCCTCGATCCAAATCAATCAGACAACAGGTAAAAATGTGACATTTTGGGGATATATTCAACTTATACAGGCATGAACCCAAGAAAGAGAAGAGTTTAAGATCAACAAAAAAGTGTTTTTAAAGAAGTGTTTGAAAATTGAAGAAGAGTTTAAAAAAAAAAAAGTTGCCAGCAAGAGGGCTTTTGAAGAGGTATTGAAGCTTGGAACTTGCATTTCATTATTTGCTAGCAAATAAAGTGTAAAATTCTCGAGTTGGGGCTTGATTGAGGTATTTTTCTCCTTTAGGGGAATTATCTTGAAAAATCTTCACCCTCTCCTCTTTCTCATTATCTTGCCAAAATGCTCAAGCACCCTTGATAAAATCTGATGTATATTATAGTATATACACAGTACAATAAGCCCCGAGTGTTGGCTCAAGCAATCATGAGTCAGATGTTAGATCTCTTCCCCTAAATTGGCGTAGCCACAGGTTCGACTTTCTTGAGTCTTAATCCCCTCGGGGTTAGATTTTGTAATTAGACCCAACAGTTTACCCCATTTGCCATCCATGAATAGTGGGGAAGTAACCAGAGGGTTTTCCACGTAGTTTTCCTAGGAAAAAAATGTACAGGGTACAATGTAAACTACAGATTATATATTATATCTCTTGTGGAGTTGAGACAGTGAGTTTTGAATATTGATTGTAGCTTCTTTATTTATGCCTGATGAGTTTGAAACATTGACTCAATAACATGGCAACTGTGGCATCTCCAAACACAAATAACAGCATTTCTACCCGCAGAAATCTCAGAACTGTAGCCATCTTTCTCTGCTTCATAATGCACAATTCACATCATGAACTATTATGCAATATGAATATGGTTATTTTCTATATTCAACAAGCTTGAAGGCCCTTGGTTCCACAGGGTATCAATCCTCAAAACCCTCTGATCCCTATTTCGTGTTTTGCTATTTCTTCCTGTTTTGTTTCCCATTTCAAGTTTCTAATAAAATAGCATCCATGTTTAGCTTTGATATAAAACAATCTTCAAATACTCGTGTAAATTTCTCAATGAAAGATACAAGTCGAAACTGCTATGGGAAATAATTACAATGCTAGATGGTTGCATTACTCTAAGCAATAAAGTTAATATTATTTGTGTACAACATGATTGCTATAACCTATGATGCACATGCTTCACACTCCACTGTCTAGATTATTTTAGAACGGCTTTGTATTTTCTATGGTCTGAATTTGAAATAAACCATTTCAGTAATAAAATAATGATTCCTTTCAAATTCTTAAACCATAGCTTTGCTAGTTACACATTCTGACATCCATGGCATTGAAGCCATCAACTGTACCAGTAAGCTGTTCAAGAAGAAGATGGAAGATTCCCTTGCTCCAAAGGTAGTTAACCATACATGTGCCATTGAAAACTCTTGTATTCCTAGGGCATCATCATTCTCTTCTGCCAAATCAATCTTCTTAACAATTATGAGGCATACTTACCAGCATAGATCCAACTTAAACCTGGATCTATCAAGCACCGAGAGGGATCCAATTTCTTGAGGTGTACATTTTTTTTATATCTTAAACTCAAGAAATTTGATCCCTCTTTTGCTTGATAGATCCAAGTTTAATTTTTTATTTTTTTATTTTATAGGCCAACATGAATTTTTTTAATTGCTTTTCATAATTTTTTATTTTATGATTACTTTTAAAAAATTTATTTTATGAGCCAACAAAAAAAAATTTAATTACCTTTTATTTTGGGTAATGTAATGTTACGTTACGTTACGTGACAACATCTCCTCCATACTGGGCTGTAGATCACCTCGCTCCTCTTGGTGCAATGAAACAATTCAATCTAGTATTAAAGCATTTTTCATCCCTTCAGCCTCATTTAATTGCAGAATTCGACCAAAAAGCATACAAGGGCATGCGCTCTACCACATGACTAAAATATGTCACTAACTTTCTACAATTATTAAGTCCAGTACGTGTCCACTTTGCTTTTGAGGGGAAATAAAACAAACTTAATTTGTTTCTTTTTAGCATTTTATGATCCTGAACACCAAACATGTGCAAAATATATGATGTGCTGTGCTCAATTAATAAGTATATCGCACAGTGCAAAACCAAACCTCAGCATTGCAAAACCAGAAATATGTCTTTAGTGTATAAGTGAAAATCTATACCTTGCCTCCTGAACTTCTTTGAAATCCTGAAGATGATCAAAAACAGGCACCAAATCTTGTGTCCTCACTTCAATGATGCGAGTTGGAATTCTTTCAATTTCAATTTCCCCACATAATGTGTCTTTATTCAAGTGTTCCGCATTCATACCATCGGGCATCATAACTTGGAAACACATCTGGTAATCCATTAGAAAAATCCAAATTTAGATCATATGTTAAATTACAAAACAACATGTAGGTTCAAGATTACATCCATACCTCAGATTTTGCCCATATTGGGGTCCTCGCTCGGTGCATCTGCACTTCAGCATTTGAAAGATACCAGTGGTGTTTCTCCTCAGAGTTAGTCCCTTCCTTTCGTGGCCCTCCACTGCCAGAAGAATGAGGAAGAATAGTTCCATTTCTATAGCCTCCCAAAGCCTGTTTGCCTGTCTTCCCACTTAAAGTTCCCTGTTTACAAATATTATCAATGTTCTCTTCTCTCTCTATCCTATTTGGAATTTGGCAAACATCCCACTTTTGAAGTGTCTCAACCACCACTCTTAAATCTTGTTCTTGGCTTGGCTCACACGTGCCACCACCCATTCCGGAAGTAGTATTGCCAGAGTACACACTGTCTGCTCCATTATATACATGCAAAGAATATTGTATCAAATTTCCAGAAGGAAAGAAAACCCATAGCTGGTTTTTTGAACTAAAATTGCCAAGATCAGATTGTGTGGTCTGGCCATCCCCATTACGGAAAACAGCAGCAATAGCACCAGCAGAAGAATTTGTCCTGCCTGTTGCAGCAGCTGCAGCACCACTCACAGTACCCCGCCAACCAACATTACCATTCTTTATCCTGCTCACAACTGACAATGTGATAGGGGATGAAGGTGGTGGAAGAGGCTGCTGATTGGCCCTCAATAGCCCAGAGCTTGACCACAAACGTATTGTAGGACTCCGTACATAAGAGGATACCCTGCTTCCGTCCGAAAGTGTTCCCTCATGGGTATGCAAGCCAACAGCCCCACCAAAAGGCGATATAGCAAACAAATGGCTAGTTCCCCTGGAAGAGCTAATGGTGATCCAATGACTGTCATCACTAAAACTTATATCCTGTATCACCTGTTCATAGTGAGAAGATTTAGAACTATGGTAGTTGGCTGCATGAAAATAATACAACATTAAGCATAAGACACAGGTCAAGAGATACTTAAGATGTAATTACTTATTTACCGCATTTGTAAGCCCCCGCTGGAGCTTGTACAGATGAACATATGACGCATTTGCATCCAATCCTGTAGAACTGGAGCCATTCCTCCCTAAAGATGGCATAATGCGAAATACATTGAGGTTATGTCCGTGCACAGATGCGGTCACAAGAAGAGTACCACTGGGGTCAAAGCACAATGCAGAGAGGGGGCTGCTATGTGCTCTAAATTGGGCAACAATTGATTTGCCAACAAAATCCCTCACAACCACCTGCAAAAACATATCCACCCTTCAAAAATTCAAAATTCGATGATGATATCACTAAACAAAAGATGTGCATACCTACATTTTCCTCAAACATCAAGCTGTAGCATACTTCATTGGTCAACAAAATAAGATAGAAAAGCATCAGAAGGAAGATCACATATCAATGCTTTCAATGGAAAATAGTTGATACCTGCTCAGTGTACAGATAATAACTTAAGACATCTATATTCTTTATATATCTTTTATGAAAACATGGTATAGGAAGAACATACTGTTCCTGCAAACTCCAGCTCGCAGGTATGTCCAGATAAACCATTACAACTGTTTTTCCAGCTCGGGCTTCCTGATCTTGGAGAATTAGCTCCATCGGGAAGAAGATCGGAATAGTACTTTGTCAATGTCTTGTATCCCATGTCTCCAAGGGTCACAATCCCAGCGGCAATTTGCCTGCTAGATTCTTTTGCATAATGTGCAACTAAACTGCCACTTGCAGGTGATGTAGATGGACTAACACCTGGAGATGGTGTCAGATGTTGAGGACTGACTCGGTAGCTATTGGAAACCAAAGCATGATTTGCAGCATAGGCCAACCACCTTGAACCCACCGCCAGAGGACCATAGCCTATATTTATGCTTCCTGTAGCTTGTCCCCCTTGAGGGATAGGAAAAGTGAGGACACTGAAAGTGCTCTGCAGAGTTGCTGCATCAAAACAGTATATCTGCCAAATAAGAGTGAGAAGGTGAGATTCTAGAATGTGGACAAGCTAAAAAAAAAACAGTAAATGCACGCCAAATTGCTTACTTGAGCAGCAAGGGCAACAGCTATAATTCGAGGACTGCATCGGACTGTATAAACAGCTGACCTGAACCTTAACAGATGAACATAACTGTGGGATCTTAAGGAGTAAAATCGAACAGCCATGGGAACAAAATTACTGCTCCCTGACTGAGGAGGGCTGGCAACAACTCCCCCGTATCCAGAGCCAAATCCACCTTGAACAGTACCTCCATTGAGAGTTCCATCTCCTGTAACAACCAACAATAGTGGCCGAAGAGCGTTGAAGCCCTCGTCTGCACTCCCTGAGGTGATCGGCCTCGGTTGCATCTGCAGGAATGCAACAGGACCATCCTGCTTTGAGATCAACTCCCTCACATCATCAGTTTCCTCGACATCCCAAACTTGGAAACCATTCACATAGGCAAGAAGCAGAACACGGCGGGAAATATTTTCTCCAATTTCTAGCCTGTCGAATCCTGCCCATTGAACCTGTGCCACAACATAAGTTAAAACATATGTCAGTTTTTTTTTAAAGAGTGGCAGCTCCAGGTAAAATGTGTAACCTAAAGCTTAAATTCCATATCCTGACTTGACTAATAACCAGATTAACCTTAACCTTGGATTTCAATTTGAACATTATTTACTAAATTGAAATTTCTCTCGCAGTATTAACTGGTAGATGACCTAAGGGAACCAAGATAACCTTAGCAAAGCAGCAAAATGGTTGGTCTCTTAATTAAAAATACAATAAATACTATAAAAGCAAGGACGGAAGAAAAGACATCTGATTTAGAGATGGAAAAGTACCATATAAAAACACCTAAACAGAAATCTTAAAACTATTTAAATTCAACAGACAGAACTTGATGAAGTTCCACACTAGCATCCTCCTTCATCGTCACTATATTCTTCATCAAACACAGGCATTGGTTTTTTTCTCCCTTATACTTCATTTTCCTGCACTCTATTTTTCACCTTCATTTATGTTAAGGGCCATTTCAAGCTTCTGGTGCAGGGCATGACAGTCAACACCCATTCCAGCATTTTTCTAAACTCGAGCAAATTACAGATTTTTCTTAACATTAAAGTATTTCTAACAATGTCAACCAATTCGGATACTATATTACAGAATTACAAAACAAATATATATCAAATACAATGCAATGTGACATCCCCTTCCAACACATGCTAGAAGAGGCAACGTATAAAGGACAAAACCTTTAGTGGTTACTTGAATTGTAAGTTTATTAGTTTAACCGTTAACCTAAGAAAAACCAAAGTGCCACATAAACTTTTGCTACCTTCAGAAGTCTGTTTACAATAATTAGTCCAGAAAAAGGAAAGAGTCCCTTTTCTGATACTTGAATTACTTAATCTTCTCATGTGTGAAGACATATGCGGAGGCACTTTTTTTTTCAAAAGATCACTTGCACAGTATCAAATATTCACAGGGCATAAATTTGGAATAAGAGATTTCACTAGCAAAATTCTGGCCAAATGGAAGAGATGTGACTGAAATTCTAGTGATGTGCGAGATGCTCATTAAAAGACGAATAGAAAAGAAAATGAAAGAGGGAACCACAGTATGCCAAACTCCCCGGGTGTCTGAAACTCCAATTTCAGCTTTATGCATACTCAAAAGGTTAATCAACAGTGCCGCTCACCTAAGGCACCTTAAACTATTTCACCAAAGGGATTTTGGAACAATCTATTAAATAACTTGCTAACAATCTATTCGTGCTAACTTGTTACATCTTCGGTCATCTTCGCATTTATGAATACCAATCAGCTGGAAATTTACTGAATTACGGTTCCGGGACCTAAATCCCTCGGCTTAATTTTAAAGAAAGCCAAGTTGGACAACCTCATAAATGATTACGTGCTTAATTCATGCCAATTTGTTAAACTTTTCGGTCATCTTGGCCTTTAGCAACACCAAGCCGCTAAAAAAGTCCAGTTCAGAGACCTAAGCTCCTCGGCTTAATTTTAAAGAAAGCCAAATTTGCCAACCTCATAAATAATCGCATGCTTAAATTCATGCTAATTTATTATTCTCCAGTCAACGCAAATCGGCTGTAAATTTACTGAAATCCAGTTCACGGGCCTATATTCTTCGGCTTAAATTGAAAGAGACACAAAATTGAGATAATTACATGCTTAAATTCATGCTAATTTATTAATTCTTCAGTCAACGCAAATCAACTGCAAATTGAAAGAAATCCATTTCACAGACCTATATTCCTCGACTTAATCTTAAAGAAACACGACTTTGACACCCCCGTAAATCATTACATGCTTAAATTCAGGCTAATGTGTTAAATCTTCAGACATCTTTGCGCAAATCCGCTGCAAATTTACCGGAACCCACCTAAAGGGCCTAAATTTCTGGACTTAGTTCTAGAGAAGCACAAATTCGACGACCTCATAAATAATTCACTTCAGGAGAACAGCAAAGACCGGAAAACTTTTAATAATAACACTTATAAATATTAACTACCTGGTCACGATGAGTGTCATCTTCGGCATGGGATATGGACGAGGCAACTGAGGCTCCGGCAGAGCGGAGAGTCGAGGCCACGCTGGTTGCGCTCCTTATATAGCTCGATATTGCCCTAAACGAAGACGGGAAAAATCCGCTGCTGCGATTCGATCTCTGACCTCGCCCGCCCTGCAATTTATTGTTGCCATCGTTCCTCATCCCCTCAGAAACCCTCGCATGTGCCCCAGGACTGCTAGTATCAGTCCTATAATTATGAGCCTTGAACACCAGCGCTTAGAGAGACCCCAGCACCGTCAACCATTAAGGAAAGAAGAAAAAAATCCCAAATCCGCAAAAATAAAACAGAAAAAAAAAACACGAAAAGAGTTAAAGAAACACAATAAAAAAGCCACGGCCGTCAGCGCCAGGGTCTTGAAGTTCCTCGGGGCAAATGAAATCCCAGAGAACAAAGCTTACGGCCTAGAAATAAAAATATTGGCCTGGAGCCTTTAAGGGAAAATTAAGTGCAGTAGAATTCGAACCCAGGACCTTAGGGCCGAAAGATTTTTACATACTGTTGGTCCTTTCCTTCTGATCTGGATCGGACGATTATTAATAGAGCACGCTGCCTGTCTGCCAGCCCTCCCTCCCCCTTTGTTTAAGCAGTCGTCAAAATTACGGCGACCTTCACAGTAACTCAGCACCGTAGAAGGGTGAAAAATATATTTTCACCAACAACGTTATTCTCCCCCGTTCTGTTGTGACGGGGAAGTTTCGGCAGAATCGAGGTCGCCGGAGCGCCGTTTGCCGGTATCGTCGTTGCCGGAATTGGAGACTAGCGGTAAATCCGGGACAAGGTGACGTAATGTTCCGCATCGCAGCGACGCGCTTCCCCATTGAATTACCTTGGCAAATAATTTGGACAGAATTTATCTGCATTAGTCTTTGACACGTGGCAGGATCAACAATCAGTTGACGTGGCGTTGTCTTTTGGTGGAGTTAAATGGAATCAGTAGATAAACTCATTTGATGACCAATGGGTCAGTTGGCGTTGTCTTTTGGTGGAGTCAAATGGAGAGTAGATAAACACAATTGATAGGTCAGTTGATTTTAGAGTTAAGCTTTTCAAATTTAGACATGATTGCATGTCATTTCTGCGAGTCAATTATATCCACTCATAATTTGGAACGTTGCTAACTTTAACACAATTTAATTTAGAAAATTATAAATTAAATTACATAAATTTTTTTTTAAGTTTTTAATAATATGAATTTTAAAAGCAAATTAGTATTATCAATATATATTTTAATGGGAAAATTTATGCAATAAAAGAATTGAATTTCTTGTGTTGAACGCTTAACATTATGTAATATGTTCTCAAAAAAATGTAAATGATGTTAATTTAAAAATAAAAATATTAAATTTTATTAATTTTATCTTAAACTTAGATATATTAAGTAAAAATCGAAAGTGACATAATTTAATTTAAAAAATTATAAGTTAAATTACATATGATGAGTTTTTTTTAATGAAATAAATCTTTTTTTTTTTAAGTTTTTAATAATATGAATCATTTTAAAATAGATAAAATTTTAAAAGCAAATTAGTATCATCGGTATAATTTATGCAATAAAAGAATTGAGTTACTTGTATTGAACGGGAACATTATGTGATATGTTCTCATTAAAAAAATGTAAATGATGTTAACTTGAACTAAACATATTAAATTATATTAATTTCATCTTAAACTTAGATATATTAAGTAGAGATCAAGAGTGTAAATTAGATCCCTCTTGATGTTTGATAAATCTAAGCAAATATATGTTCGCACCCAAGGAGCAAGGTGCTATACAATCTAGTTTTATGTTACCAAAAATAAAAAGTAAAGTAATTTTTTTTAATATGTAAAAAAATTAGGTACAAAAAAATTTACACTTCAAGAAAGTAAAGTAATTATTTTTAATGTGTAAAAAATTTAGATACAAAATAATTTACACTTCAAGAAAGTAAAGTAATTATTTTTAATGTGTAAAAAATTTAGGTACAAAAAAATTTACACTTCAAGAAATTGGATCCCTTACAATACTTGATGAATCTGAGTTTAAAATAAATTTATTAACTTACTCCAATTTAAATACTTATCCACCTTTTAAATATTTTTAAATAAATTTATTTATATTTTATGAGAATTTTTAAATATTTTTAAATTAATTTATATATAGTTTTTGTGAAATCCATTAAAATTAGATATAATTTTTTGGAAATTAATAAGAAGACAAATTCATCTCTTTTAAGAGAAATTAGCTTTTAAATTATTATAAATTTTGTTGTAACTTATATTCTCCATTGATTGATGCGAAGCTTTTTTCGCTTGAAAAAAAAATTGATTGATGCGAAGCTGGATTGAGGAAATTATTTTATGGCGCATTTTAAGACTATCCATCTCATCTTATTTTGGAAAAATAAAACATACCTCAACGGAACTTTGCTTTAAAAAAAATCACTTTAATTTTGTCCCAAAAACCCCAACAAAATTAATAAAACAATTTGGGTTTGCTGTCGTAACAAACCTTTGATTTAAAAAACATGTCATCAAGAAAGTTGGGCTTATTATTATTATTATTCGATTATTAACTCACTTCAATTTTTTTATCAATATCCAACAAAAGTAATAAAAAAATGTGTGTTTCAAATAAAGCATAGAGAACATCGTGTTTTGGTTAGCAAACTTTTAAAATATGTATAATAGATAGAGCATGCATTTAATTTATAAAACTATTTGATTTTAATGTTTCCGTGTTGCTCTCTTTCTTTTTACATTTTTTTATGGTACAAGTTCAATCTTCACAGTTACTTTGATTTAAGTGCCATGGAATATGATAGATTACCCATCGGTTACCACTTGGGAGGCCCATTATGTTTGTATTTGTCACCCAATCCAAGCCTTGTCATAGCTAGCCTACTAGACCACACACTTATCTATGGCATACAAAGTACCCGTTATGGTTGCTAACAAGTTTAAACTCATGACCTCTTAGAGTCTTAGTCTTGTGCACACGAGGAGGCTTTGAAACCAAGTGAACTACAAGTGGAACCTTGATGTGTTGATTTTTATTTAATTGTGGTGTGTTGATATTTATTTCAGTGTAAATGTACTAGAGAACGTTGTTTTAGAGTTTGAACAATTTTCATTGGATTCAGAGAACATTGAAAGTTTACATTCAATTTCAGTTTTTTATATGTGTTTTTGGAGAGATGATTATCAAGTTATCAAGTTAGAATACAGTAAATTGTCCACCGTGAAGATTTTACTGGAGGGTGATAAATTGTATGCCTTATAGGGAGTTGTGTTTTATGATTTCCCCCTTACGAAATGTTGAACTATAGCATGTACATTACATTCAATTTGAATTTTTTTATAAGTCGTTTTGGAGAGGCGATTGTCAAGTTGACAAAGAGTAAATTGTCCACCTTATGGATTTTATAGGAGGGTGACAAGGTCTCTACCTTATTGACATGTTGTGTTTTATTATTTTCCCCTTATAAATGTTGAATTATAGTATGTACGTGGATCTTGCCTATATTGCATCCATCGTTGCATGTTGTGCCCTAACATTCTCACCAACTCTTGTGTATATCATATATTTCTTTAAAATTTAATGCTTAAATCTTATATTTTATTTTAAAATGGTTTTTTGTTGCATTACAATGGTGAGCATCTACCTTTTATCGAGAGGAGGGACACTACTTATATGGTTGAATGTCCACTTGGCCTGGCCTCGCATACATGACTATGACATGCAACCCATATAGCATCCCACTTGTGGGAGCGTGCTGCCTACATTTTTTAGGATTTAACTATAATGGCATTACAATAGTGCCCCACTTTCACTAACCCTACTTTGAATCTTCGATATGTATCTTGTAACGCCCCACATTTTGATGGGATCATTAACCAACATTTAGACCTATAGTGTATTTCTTTGCTTATTATATGTTGGACTCGGCTTGACTAAGTAAATTATGTGTTTGGACTTATGAACCTACTTATATGCATCAGTTATGTTTTATGTTATCGTTTATCTTATTAATGAGGATAATTGTGTGATTTTCTTCGAGTATACAAAATTAAATAAATGATAGGGTATGTGGATACCAATTTATGTTGCGATTAAATGAATGAATGGATATCATGCACATGATAGATAGATTAACTTGTTTATATTGATTGGTGGTTGATAAATTGGTAATTGACTTGGAAACAGTGAAAGAATATGTATGATCTTATGTTTTGGATGAAACTAACCCACGGGTTAGAGGGGCTAAGTGAGAGCCAAAGAGACCTATTATGATGTGTGGACTAATGCAAGTTAATGCAAGAAACCAAGTTGCCCAAACCATCATTCGATGGCGCAACTCTAAGAACCACAATAACAACATAGTGTGATTACTTATAGGGTGTTGACCCTGATTCCATTATGAGGAGTGGAGGTATTGTCCACCATGTATCCTCTAAAACCTCAGGACATGGGAGGATTGTGTTGAGTCATATTCCCCAATTTGTGTGATGATTACTAACAGTTGTTTGTTGGAGAAGTTAGGTATGTTTAGTCGATGGTCCTGCTTACGAGTTATATCTAGGTTAGGTCAATATAGTTGACGCTCGAGGATATTCCAGAAGAGGAACGAACATGGAGTGGAAGTTGAAAGTAGGATAGCAAGGAAGAATGATTGTATTGGTAATATTCAATTTGGGATTCAAGAAACCAATTTAGTTGTATTTGGTTCCTTTCACCTATAAATCATGTTTTAATTTATTAAGGTAAATCTAAGTATAATGTTGATTAGTGTTGATGTGTTGTGACTTAGTTAATGAAATTGCTTAATGTTGTGGGTATTAGATTGTTGTCTTGCAAGTGTGGTCATTATTGTCTTGTCATTCATGAACTATGCATTAGAGGTGGTGATGGTTTCCTATAGTACACACACAAGCTATGTGTATGTTGGCAACCCACACACACCTTGCGCGCACACACAAGTATTAGTCAAGATGTATGTGTGTGTGATTGTTGTGTTATCACGTATAGTGGTTGATGGGTGTAATAAGATTGAGATACAATATTAATTATAGTGTTGCCTTGTTATTATTTAAATTGCATTGCACATTTACATTAGCTTGTATTTATTGCATTTAATTGTAATTGTATTAATTGCAGTTCATTTAATTCTTGTTAGTAACACATTCAAATTAAGTAATCTCATTGCATTTGTTTAATTTTAATCAATATGCATAAGCTATTGATTGGATGTCATGTTACTAATGGGTCAATTAATGCTTACCAAACAAACAAGGATGTGAATGATAGTGATCTATCAAATAATAAACATAGTAGAGATGTTTTATTATTTATTAATATTCAAAATTACGAGAACTGGCTTGAGTTAATGTGATAAGCTTGCCATGTTAGGGGGTTGTAAGATCCTTAAATAGTTAGGTGACTTAGCATTATTTTAGTATATTTGACCTTATTAGGACCCTTCTCGAGGAGGGAGGGAGGTGGTGGAATGAAGGGGATAAAACAAAGTATGGAGTATGGGATGAGAGGCATGATTTTGACAAAAAGAGAGGAATGGAGGAGGAAAACACTCTGAGAGGCAATAACTTGCATACTTGACTGGTTATTGGACTGGAATACTTAACTTGCATATTTGGCATACTTGGTTGGGAGAGAAGAGGTTGTTGTTGTGGTTATTGAAATTGCAAGCACAGAGGGCTAGGAAAACCCATAGGTTTCCTAGAACGAGTAGCTTAGTTGTTAGTTGGCTAGGAGGAATAATTCCAATTTGGACGATACCATTGGCTGGACTATTTGGTTGGGTTGGAGCTACGAGATTGCTAACTCAACTATACATTAAGGTATTCTACAAGTCCTTACTTAATCATATTAATTGGATTATTATTGCATTTAAATGTTATGAATATGTTGTGAAATTGTATATGTTATGTTTTTAATCAAAGAAATATAAAAAAACATGTAGGTAACCCAAATTGAAAAAAAATATACAGTTAATTTGTGTACTTAAAATTACTTACTTGTTGCTAATTTAATTTACTTAGTAATTTGTTTATTAACTTAATACCTATCACCGGGATGGGTGTTATATATCATCAATTTTAATCACTTTACAAAACATTTTGTGATTAGCAATGCAAAATTAAAATCTTAGAATCTTAGAGTTAACATAATGTGAAGTTGAAATAAAGACAAAAGTTTCAACCTATTGGACCATTGTGTTTATTTCTTAGAGTTAAATCTTCCACGATATTTAAGTACAAATTTTCTCCCATATTTTCAACATTTGTCCAATATTATAACATTGTTATGATAATATTTCATAAACCAAACAATACTTTAAATTTGTTATGGAGGAGGGTCTTCCTCAATACTTGTCCAAATCGTCACAACAATTCAAATGATTACATGTGATCATCGCCGTTGATTATCACCTTTGTTTGGTAGGGAAAGAAGCCCAAAAGAAAGCAAGTCAAACTGCGGAACCAATCAATGGCGAGGTTTGTGAGGCGATTGGCCCTTAACTTCGGGTTCAACAAAACCACCAAAGCCACCCCCAAATCGCTAGGAAGTTTGGCTTGCGAGACCACGAGGATGAGAAAGGGGTGGAATCGACCATGTAAGTTTTAAAAAAGGTAAACGATGCAATGAAACTATTTAAATAACCATCTTAAAAAAACAATGGATAGTTTAGTATTACTCAGAATAATAATAACGAGCATTATCTATCTTGAAAAAACAACTGATAGTTCACTATTACCAAGAATAACAAGCATTATCTATGGATTTTATTTTATCAAAATAGAGGTTGAAAGTAGGTTTTCATAATAAGAACTACAAAGTGGTAATGTCTTTATGTCACTGCTAACAGAGTGTTCTGAAATTTGCAGAGTATCGCTATAGTACCGAAACTATTATAGCACAAACCTGAAGAAAAGTATCTATGCAACTAACATCATGAAGTTGAAACCCACCTAAATCTATTTTGGAATGGGCATTAATTGCCATTTTTTCTCAATAGAGATAGCAATATATTGGTAATAAGAATTTGGATGGAATCAACAATCTCATTGGCATATTGATGCATAAGATATGGTAACCATCTTATGAAGCCATTGCCAATTTGGCTAAAATGAAACAAATAGTGACATCCACATCATACTAGACTATGATTAGAAGATTCAAATGGTTGTTGATCCTTCCTTGATAAATTGGAACCTTTTGAACAAGAAATCTTGTATAAAAAATACATGGAGTTTGCTATTTTGGATTTCCTTATAATTACTCGCTTTAAAATCTATTGAAACTTTTAGAATTTATTGGGAACTAATAATGGATATACATTGTAATGAATTTCGAGAATTGATGGCGAGAATGAATACACATTTATTAAATCAATTAAAGATGTGAGGAGATTGTCAAATTCATATACTTTAAAGATTGTTTGTATTTCCCACACAAGGCTCCTCATAAGTAAAAGTAATAAATAATTTAACACATCCTAACGTGAGACCCTTAGTTCAAATCTGGTTGAATCAAGATACAATACTATTGGTTTAGCTATTTCAAGTTGAATTCATAGAAATCCCTTGAGCACAACCTAAATACAATTACAATTGTTGATTTGTTATTGGATTGTTAATCACACTCCATATTGGCTATCTAGCTCAACTCTTTCTCATATTGATCATTTATATCTTTGGGGAGAAATAATATGATATGAATCAATTGATGCTTGCCCTATTATAAACATATCAACAACAAATTGGAACAATGAAACCTATAAAAGTTGGGGCTAAGGATTCTATGGCATCATTGGTTCCATATCCACATTCCCAATGCTTCTAAAGAAAAAACATCCATCCATTGTATGAATGACTAATGTTATATCAAAATAAGAAAAGAAAAAAAGAATTACCAAAAAAAGGTTAGAACGGTAAAAGGAAAGAAATCTATCAAAACAACTCAAAAGTTGTGAGCATTTGAAGAATAACCCATCCATTTTATTGGCTCGATTCATTCATTTCACCCAAGTATCTATATTATAAGCCTTCTTCTTTACATATGCATTGGCCAATAATAGATGTATGCTACCAACATTGTCATTGTCCCATAGTTATGAAATTTAGTCCCATCTAAATCTAAGATAGTGCAATATGCTTTGGTTTTAAAATAAGCATTTTCATAAGACAAACTTTATTATTGCTAGCTACGTAGTTCTCTTTGGAATTGATTATTGAAATTTGAATGCATCTATTATGTTTACCCACATTATAGAAGTCCTTTTGTAGAGTAGTAAAGCATGAACAATGAAACATAACACACATTGCTTAAATAGTCTAGAAATCAAAGTTTCCAAATATCATCCCATAAAAGGACCACTATGATTAGCATATTATTTGTGGCAAGTGTATTATATGACTTGGTGCTTTAAAAAAGGAACACTAGATTTTCGCCCCAAAATATAAGTGGTGCTTCTTATAAAAATCAAAGCATTTAGAAAACATTATACTTGGTCTACCAATAGCTTTTTTTTCATCTCCCCCACTTGAATCTTTTCTTCTAGCTTTGAGAGAAATTGAACAAGTGCAAAGAACAACCATCAACATAGTCCTCTACAACTTGACAATAAAATAGATATTTTTTTAATTGAAAGTAGTGGAAAGCCACATAATATTGAAGCAAAATCTTAGAAAAATGCATGACCTTTTTTCACTTTTTTGCTCATTCATTCATCTAAAATTGAAACAAAATACAAAAGAAGCACTAATTGATCTTGCTTTAAAACCTATAATAATGAAAATTATAGAGATAATTAAAAATCTTAAATACATTTCTACTAAAAATTGTTCGGGTACACAGGGTACTACCAAAGGACCGAACACCAAGAGCAACCACTTCACACAAACAGATCACAGATCAACACACCGATGTTTTGACGTGGTTTAAACCCTCTTGAGGGAAACACTCCACGGCCTCGGCCAAATAGCTTCTACGGGACAATTTATTATCTAAAGAAAGAAAGTTACAAATGAGCTTCTCATAATTGATCAACTAAACAATGACCCTCCATGCTCTTTAAATAGAGATCATGGACCAATAGGGTGTTAAGCCACGGATCAAGTTTAGGTTTGATCTAAGAGAAGTTGAGCCGTCGGATCACTCTATGTCGGAAACATATCGTGACCGTCGGATTAAGTATTTACAAATGCATACTAATGCACACTAAATAAACACACTATCCCTAACGGATACATTACACAAGTTGATCTTAACTAACTCCTAAGTGTCTAAATATCCTAACATCCCCCCTTAAGAACAACTTGGGATAGGATTGAAGGATTTACAAAAGTGACACTATTAGGAGAAGGAAGGAGGCATTAGAGCCTATCCCCCCTTAATGACAAGTTCCTGAACTCCTAACATAGATCGAAGTTTAGAAAACTTCGCTTCTGTAAGAGACTTGGTGAAGATGTCTGCAACTTGATCATCTATAGGGCAAAAGAGCACTTCAAGAACACGATCATGAACAAGATTTCTGATGAAGTGCATATGTAGCTCAATGTGTTTGATGCATTGATGCGGAACTGGATCTTTGGCAAGCTTGATGGCACTTTGATTGTCGCACCAAAGTGGAGTAGGCTGCTGCTGCTCAAATCCAAACTCTGAAAGGATCTGTCAAAGCCATAAAGCTTCCTGACTGGCATTAACTGCTGCTCGATATTCTGCCTCTGCTGAAGAAAGAGAAAGAGCTTGTTGTTTCTTACAAGCCCAAGTAATAGGTCCAGATCCCAGAATGAAAACATAACCTGCAGTAGACTTTCGATCATCAGGATCGCCGGCCCAATCTAAATCAGTGAAACCAACCAACAAAGGTTTCCCCCCTGTACTATAATGAATCCCAAACTGAAATGTACCTCAAATATATCGAAGTATTCTTTTAGCTGCTTTCCAGTGACTTTGATGAGGTGTCTGCATATAACGAGCAACACGACCAACGGCAAAGGAAAGGTCAGGACGGGAATGAGTCAAGTATAAGAGACTACCAACAAGCTGACGATACAAGGTGGCATCGACTTCAGGTGAAGTACAAGTGGCAGAAAGTTTGACTCCAGACTGGAAGGGAGAAGGGGCTGGTGTACAATCTTCCATGTGAAAGCGACGAAGAAGGTCACAAGCATACTTAGACTAAGAAAGAAAGATTCCTTCTTTGGTTTGCAGGACTTGGAGACCAAGAAAATAATGCAAATGTCCTAAGTCTGACATTTCAAGAATTTGTTTAAGACTGGATTTCACATGGGTTCTAAGTTGAGGGTCACTACCAATAAGAATAAGGTCATCAACATATAGAACAAGTATGATGAGATGGCTTCCTACTTTCTTGGTATAGACATTGGGGTCAGAATGGCATCTAGAAAAACTAGTGTCAAGGAGAAAGTTATCCATTTTGGCATACCAAGCTCTAGGAGCTTGCTTAAGTCCATATAAGGATTTCTTAAAGGATTTGGTAAACATTTGAAACCAAGCACAAGGTCCAATTATCCAGGGTGGTGGTTAGTCCACATTATATTCTCAGAGGTGCGACAGTTATCAACCGATACTCCAACACCCCCCTTCGATGAAGCTTGGGGGAATTGAACCTGAGACCTCAGCTCTGATACCATGTTTGAGTACACAGGGTACTACCAAAGGACCGAACACCAAGAGCAACCACTTCACACAAGCAGATCACAAATCAACACACCGATGTTTTGACTTGGTTTAAACCCTCTTGAGGGAAACACTCCACGGCCCCGGCCAAATAGCTTCTACGGGACAATTTATTATGTAAAGAAAGAAAGTTACAAATGAGCTTCTCACAATCGATCAACTAAACAATGACCCTCCATGCTCTTTAAATAGAGATCATGGACCAATCGGGTGTTAAGCCACGGATCAAGGTTAGGTTTGGTCTAAGAGAAGTTGAGCCGTCGGATCACTCTATGTCAGAAACATATCGTGATCGTCGGATTAAGTATTTACAAATGCATACTAATGCATACTAAAGAAACACACTATCTCTAACGGATATATTACACAAGTTGATCTTAACTAACTCCTAAGTGTCTAAATATCCTAACAAAAATAAGTACATATCAAAATTACAACATTAACAAGAGAAAGTTGTGTTGCAGCATATCCCTGCCAAAAGGCCTTTGAGAAAGCAAGTCGTTGAGATTTAAGGGATAGCCACCCACCAAGGTTTTCTCTTTCATATATGAATAAGAGATTGGTACTCGGTGTAAGTCCTAGGTCATTTTGACAAAAGAGTAACCCTGACCACAAAAAGCTTAACTAGCCAAGGTTAACGGGTAGTTCGTCAAACCATCTCACCCATGAAAGGAGGATTCTTGTGATGCTTTTAGATTTGAAAGGAAGCACTTTCGAAAGAGAGACCAAATAGTTTAGTAGAGCATCACCATGATTGTAAACTTTCTCTTAAGTACATGTTGTTTCTCTTCTTTGAAGGCAGAGTGGTGGTGATGATCGCTTTCATTTATTGGATGCTCCTTGAGATAATTTAAAAAAAAAAAGTGCTAATTGAGGAGATGGGGATTGTGTGGAAGGAACATTGGTATTGTAAAAGATTCTAAGAAGAAGACAACACAGCCACAAAAATACCATTGGTTGACAAATTGCTAGAGATACATTTTGATTTGAAATCTTAGCACAAAACTCCACGTAATGTAGAGAATTGACTAAGTGTGGACAAGTGGTTTTGACTAACTAATTGGGATGACATTGGGTGATCAACTTTGATTACATCAACATACTTATTTTATGAAATATTGGTGATGCACTCAACTAACCTAGAAACATAATCCAACATATGAATCACCCACCTCCTCAACATCCCAGTGAATCACCTCATTAACATCCTAGTGAATTCAGCAAGCCAAGCCACTTCACAATAAGAAAAATGGCAGCTCCATCATTCAGGCGATTACTAAACTTGCCTTAAATGGGTTGTGTGAAACAAAACCTAACTCCTCTAACTCAAGTGTTTAAGTACAACTCCCTATTTCACAAACCCATGTATTAAGAAAGCTCCCCTCATAAGCAAGATCAACTTGAATTGGAGGGAATGCAAGTGGTTTGGTGTTGCTACAAACAAATGGTCTACAACTTAATTGCCATGAAAAGAGTTCAAGCCCCCAACTAGCCAATTAGTGATGCGCACAAGCACATGTTTTTGGGTTGGCAATCAATAAGGCATTCACTTGAATTATGTTGGTGGAGTGGATTCAAGAAATTAGTTTTATGCTTATTATATATCTGTAACAAAAAAACCAAAGAAAAAAGAAGTTAGAGTTTTGCACAATTGCCTTCAAAGCCATGGAAGAACATGCCAAACTGCAAGAAAAAACATGAGTGAGAGAGTGTCACGTGTCTCAAATGTTTACAACGATTATAGTACCATTTTAGGATATTTCTAAAATAATTTGTGGAATTGTAGACTCCAACTACTTAGTATTCTAAACTTGGTGACCACGTATACATTTGTATTAAAGTAAGATTTATTTTCATGTGAAATGGTTAGCAATAGGAAATATTAGCGAGAATGGAATTGAATATAGATTTAACAACAAAAATTATTTAGATTTAAAACTGCTTTCATTATTTGTATTTTAATTTTTGTTATAATTTTTAAAAGATTGAAATGAAAAACAAAAATGATTTTACCCTTATAAACAAATCTTCTTATAAACTAAATTTATATTAATTTTAATGTATTATTTATATAAGAATCATTTATATATTCTAGTTTAATAATATATATATATATATATATCCTTAAAATTTTAAATTATATCAAAATAATGGTGTCAAAATTTTAGCACTATATAATAATAATCGTGTCACTACCAAACGTTCTCCAACAACCATTTTAGCATCAACACACACCAAAATAAATAGTGACGTCAAAATTTCAAAATTAACACCAAATTTCAAGATTACATTTGTGTTAGCGTTACCTGGACAAACTACTTAAACTTCTTACTCTCCTTATATAAATAAATAAATTATTGGTTCGCACCACGCTACGAAGGCTTTGGTTTTGGACGGATCGAGTGGCATCCTTCGTACATCCGAACTCCATCGGACCGTATGCATATCCTATTCCATTTGTAGAATAACGAGCAGCAACGCTACCTGCAACAATGTTAGTAGCAGTATCGGAGCTGAAAGCAGGGATGGAAGTTTGTGACCCAATCATAGACTGAGATTTACTAGTTCTGGGTCAAAGTACGAAACGCATTGGATGTACCAAAGTGTACAGAGAAAGTATCCTAGGAGAGTGTCTTTATAGTTGGCCAGCCACTAAGAAATATGGATCAGGGTTAGGTGTTGCCTTTGATACTATCTCCATTGCATCTGGTGGTCAAACTCTCTTATTGTATCCGCTATTGGTGAAACTGCTTCTTTTTATTTGGCTAGCCAATAACTCTGTTAGATCTTCATTGCCATCCTTTCTATGCTTCTCCTACACAAAGGCTGATGGTTATACTGTAAATGGAATATTGTAGTAGTAATAAGAAAAAAATCTGATACTGACCTGCATTTTCGATTGTTACGAAACAGCTGGATAATTAAGCACCTTACAGGTAAGGAGAACCAAAGATGCAACTATGGTGGACTGCGAAAAGCGCAACAACTGGCGATCTACCAATGACAAGCACGCCAAATATTTGGCCGTCTTCTCAACCTCTGCGTCTCCTCCTACAGCCTTCAAGTAATACCTGGAAATAGAACATTGTATGAGCTATTAAAGACTAATGTTCTGTTTAAAATTTTTGAGATGTGAATATACTTTACAAGAATTACCAAAGAAAGGTAATGGTAGTAGGTGAGGAGCATCGATAATCCAAAACTTTAAGGACAATCCATTCCATTGCAACAACTTCTTGTTGCCTAAAAACTTTAAGGACAGTGCATTCCATTGCAATAATGGACTAAAATATCTTATATTAATTTTATAATAACTAAAAACTTGTATCATAAATTTAAATAAACCACCACACAATTAATATAAATAACAAAATTATTTTAAAAATTCGCTTGCTTAAATATAAAGTTAAAGTGGTCAAAGTTAGCGTGGCCAGAAGGAGGAGGAATAATCCTCAAGTAAATACCTTAATACACAGAAAGCTAAATATGTTACATAGCCAACCTCTTAGAAAATAAACACATATATATTTATACATTAAACTTTATTTCAATATAAGTACACACATTTAATCATTCTTTCAATTTATTGAATTTTTTTTGTCAACCATACAGATATAATAAAAAAGATACTAAAATAAAGTTAATTTTTTTTTTTGTCACAACCTACTACCAACTAGCTCTTGGACAATAACATCACACAACAAACCGTAATTATGAAGAATCCTATATTAAACACAAATAAGAATTACTCCAATATATATATATAACAGCCAACAACAAGCCATAATGGGTTACACACAGACAAAAGAAAGGATGGGCTACACACAGATAAAAGGAGCTACACACAGAGAGAAGGTGAGACAATGCTCAACACTTCTTAATTAATCATAGAAAAAAATTATAGATATATAAGCTGGGAGAACCTCAACCAGCCTACTATGAATGTAGATCTAAAAACCACTTATCAACTAAAAATACCCAAACATCTAACAATCCACTAACATTTGAACATTATTACTCTAACACCAACATCCCCAAACATCTAACAATCTACTAATTTAAGCATTTCCACATTATTACCAACATCTTTAAGATTGATGTCGACGAGGAAAGGAGATCTTCCGTTGATGGGGCTCCGCTGCATTTAATTGGCTCATCGACGTTTTCTCCGTTGAGTGGGGCTCCGCTACATTTAATTGGAACGCCGAAGCAGAAGCAGGGATGGGGCTCCGCTGCATTTAACTGGCTCCGTTACCTCTTGCTCGAGAAGTTTCTTGTTTTGTATATTGGATCTATACAGATACTAAATAAGTTTTCCTCATACATAGAAGAATCCAACTTTAGAGAATAACTACATTTTTTAACCAAGTGGAACGGAAATATTTAGCCCTCATAAATATTAACTATGTTCTTGGATAAATATCGCAACTAGTAACAAAGAGATTAATGAATGATTTACTTCGAAAACTTTATTGCTTCTAGTATTGAAGCATATTTTGTGCCCATTGCGTAAGCAAGGAGTACTAAAAACCAATTTCCATTGACATCACAAAATAGTAAACAACAGATAACTAAAGGTGTAGTTTTGAATTTGAATTTTCGACACTCAAATAGTGAAGATCATCGAGGCTATCGTTCTCTATAAGGGTCCACACTGGTTTAAACACTCCCTTAGATATCCTATTAAAAATCAAGAGCTAAAGGGAGCTAACATATTTAAGATATTTACCTATTTCTTTTTGGTAGTTGAGGAGGATGTGGCACTAGTTGCACTCATGCATATAGTTGCATTATCATTAGAAGTTTTCACTTCGGAGTAAGCTCTTATTGGTAGCAAGGGAAAAGTATTATGGAACATTGCAATTGAAATGTCTTCATAATTAAATCTATTTATCCTTTAAGTTCCTTCTTCTTTGATTATTCTAAGGAGTCTTAATTTCTTGGGGTATTTCCATTTCTTCTAGAGCCAAACACATGAATGTGGCCTCTTCTACCTTTCCTAGTAATTGGAGAGTGTTAGACAAAATTCCAACCTTTCATGACATGGGAGGAGTCCTCCATGAAGGAATTCACAGGTAGAGTGCAAAACAAATAGATAAATAAAGACAACCAAAAAAGGGATGTTGGAAAGTAGCTACAGATTATTCCTCATGTTCCTTCATCTTTGATTATTCTAAGAGTCTCAATCACTTGGGATAAATTCCTTTCTCTTCCAAATCCAAACACAAAAGCGTGGCCTCCTTTGCATCTACCTCTACCTCTCCCGGTAGTTGGAGAGTTCCAAACAAACTTCCCACCTTTCAAGGGAGGAGTCCATCATGAAAGAATTGACACATAGAGTGCACAACAAACAGATAAAGAAAGGAAACCATACAAGGGATGATGGAAAGTAGCTATAGATAAAAAGAGAAAATAGACAAAATAAAGGGTTCATGGTCATATAAATAAAGGCAAGGCATATGTTATGTTCATTATTACACTCACCTCAGACATCCATCTCTCCTTTAAACCATGTTCAAGGGTATGATCTAGACCATAATTGAGTCATTTAAGGAGCTTCTCATTAAGACCATTGGTATCCATGTTGTCCAAGATCCTTCTAGTTGTCATTTGATCCCCTTTGGGATTAGTGGGGAAACACCATCATTGCAACTTTTGGATTCACCCACCTTGTCATTGTAGAAATACCATTGATCTTCTCAATGTAAGGTTGTTTCTTATATCTTGTCAAAATCTATTGTATGATAATCCCAATTTGAACCTTGATCTATTGTGCTTGGCCATCCTACCCAAGATCCCACCACATGTTATGTATGGCCATTTCTCCCCATTGGGACCAATGTCCATGTTTTCTAATTAGTTAGCCACAACATTTGCACCTATCCTTACATTTTTTAATTATAGGATCATGAGGAGGTTTTCCATTTCTTTAATCCCCCTACTATTGAAACTAATCTTTAGTTATTCATCAATGAATCGATGTCCCTTAACTGGTTTGAAATGTTGTTTCAGTCTCCTTCCATAATTAAATTATATAGATTTCAAAGTTAGACATGTTCTTAAGTCTTTTTTAAATTTTCAATGGCATAGCTTCAGTGGAATTATTGGTAGCTTCACTTATATTTCCAACAGCAGCAAAGAGTCGAGATTCTCTATAATTTCTTATTACAACCAAATTGACTCTTCTAGGGTTTCCCTTGGAAGAGTTGTCAAAATTGATTTTACAAAAAGGAAAGGTGGGGGTATTGCAAATTTCAATTCTCAAGATGCTATGATCCTCCCCATACCAATTATGTTGAGTCTTTAAGGATTCAATCTCAATGTCCTAAGCTTTGATCTTCTTCATCTCTTCTAGGGAATTTGCAGGTCATCCTCTTCCCAATTTTTTTACCTCCATTGTTTCTTCAATATTCCTTGCTATTATTTAATTGAGTTGGAGGGATGATAGGGCCTTCCGTTGGAAGATTCATATGTTTCTCTTTATCCACACATTCCAACAAATAAAGCTAGGGGCTAGTTCCCAAATTTTATTAAGGATGTTAGATTTGCAGTCTTCTTGTTTCTAATGAAAGCATACTTCATTTATTCACTCAAGATTACATGTTGATTTCCTCATCAGTCATTTAAGCAAATTCCAACATCCCTTACTTGTTAAGCAATATGTTAATGTGAAATTCTAGAACACAACAGATCATAGAGCCGAGAATACCTCACAGTGAAAGAATGAGCAGAAAAGATGAATTACAGTGAAATGAGCAGTAAAATTAATCATGCATTGGAGCGCAAATAGAAATAGAAAAGTGTGTTATGATCCATTAATCAGTATAGTCAACGGATATGTTACAATGGAGAGAATTTGATTATCCTAGGAGAATTCAAATCCCTGACAGTTTAGCATAGGAATTGTTACCATTGGAGTGCTCCAAAAGTCCCAAACTCAACTCAACTCAACCAAAACTCAGTTAATTGAAGCTATTGTTAGTTAACTGACCAAGGAGGGTGCATTAGTGAGTTCTGCATGCAAATCAATCAAAAAATGGCGCATTAGATCACAATCAATGGTGATCGGAGCTGAAACCCCTAGTTAGAGTCAGGAACTCAGGTGGATTGAACTAGAACACTGAGTTAGCTCCTAAATCATGCATGCAAGGCACATTAGGTGGCTAATGGGTCCTAGATGACATATGCACACCACTAGGGGGAAAATACCACCATCAACTACTAGGAAAAGGTAAATAATGTTAAGTAGGACAAGGATGGAGTATTAATTATCCTAACACCCCCCCTTAATCCAAACTTGGACATCTTGGGTCCTAGTTACTGAGACCAAAGGTCACCCATACAATCAAATAAATGATAAAAAAAAATTGTTCATGAAACTAAGGAAATGGAAAAAAAACTCATGGTAAAAATACCCCCCCCTCCTAAAAAATGAACAATAGGGAACTCAAGTAGCTTTCACATGTGTAAAAACTTGGTAAAAATTTATGCAGTCTGCTCCTCTGTAGGACAGTAATGCGATATGTTGGTCCTATTGTGCACTAGTTCCCTGATGTAGTTCATGTGAACCTCAGTCTGCCATCTAGGATCATGGCAAGTCTCTGTGAAGGATTGTGGATCGGACCCCATCATCATGTAGCACCTCTCTAAGAGAAGTGGATCTATATGACATAGTGCAAGGTTTGCAACTTGATACTGAGATCTGGTTCTCCTAATGTCAGATGGATCCCCAACAACGCTCCTAGCATCTTCAAGGAGTTTGTGAGCCCATTTTGGCCTTGGCCATGGATTGGGAGCAGGTGTTGGTTCTGGATCTAGATCTGCTTGATCTTCATTCTCAACATCAAGATCTTATTCAACTTGGCCCTAATCAGAAGAGACATCATCCTGATCTTCATTAGGTGCAAATGGAGTAGGAAGATCAGATCTACCTTGGTCTTCAACTGGTTGTAGATCTTGCAATGGATCTTCATTGAACCTAACACTTCTTTCAATGAAGCATCTTTTGGTTGCAATATCCATCAGCTTGTATGCTTTTGCGTCTACTGCATATCCCAACAGAATGCATTCGCTACTTTGGGTTTGAAGAGATTTTCTTTTGTCAGATGGGATTCTGGTCCATGCCTTGGATCCCAAAACCCTCGGGTGAGAGACATTAGGTTCGTGTCTCTTCAATGCTTAAAATGGAGTAACCCCATCGACCTATTTGTGGGGTACCCTATTCTGAATGTATGTAGAACAGTTCACTGCTTCTGCCCAGAGATATGGTGGAAGATTCATTGCTTCAAGCAAGCAGGTAGCCATCTCTTTCAATGACCTATTCTTCCTATCAGCTACACCATTTGTTGTGGTGTGTATGGGACAGAATGTTGCATTTGGATGCCCTATGAAGCACAAAACCACTTCAACTCCTTCTTTATGTACTCCCCTCCATTGTCATATCTGAGTGATTTGATCTTCTTCCCGGCAGTGTTCTCAACCAAGGCCTTGAAAACTTTGAAAGTCTCAAATACCTCAGACTTCTACTTAAGAAAATAGATCCAACAAAACCTAGAGTAATCATCTATGAAGGTTAGAAGGTATCTGGATCCATTCATAGAAGCTGTGGGCATCAGTCTTGAGACATCATTATGTATCAGATCAAGTGTGGAGGAAGCTCTCCTTGCCTTCCCAACATCATACTTTTGCTCTGGATGCTTCCCTGATGAGATCTCTGCAATCTCAATTGTGTCAGGACCAAAGACAACTTTCTTCGGTGAACCTGTGTGTGTCATCTGATAAACAGATAACAAATTTACTATAAAGGAAGGCACATACAGAACATTTTTGAACTTTCCATGCTCCAGTTGTATTGTTCCCTTCCCTGCAGCAGATATCTGAGAATAATCTCCAATGTGAATACTAGGACCATCATTGAGATCTAGAGTAGAAAATGATTCTTTGGAGGCAACCATGTGGTTTGAGGCTCCAGAATATTTGAGGAAGGCTTGTGATTGTGTGAATCTAGCCTTTAGTGCATGGCATCTCTCATGATCATCCGTATCACTTCCAGAATCAGTCTCCCTTGCGCCTTCTAGGAGGGCAATGTTGTGTTGTTCAAGGAGTTTGGTCATTAGATCTATCTTCTTCTTCATGCAAGATTTCTCTGGATGGTTTCCTTTCTTGCAATAGGAACACTTGGTCTTCTCAAACCCCTTTTGCTAATACTTATTGGAGATGGAGGCTCCTTCTAATGGATTAGATTCTCCTATGGTTTGGATTCAACTTGCTTCTTGTCCCTTCCTTTCTGCTTCACTTTAGCATTCAAACTTTTTGACTCCTCTGCCATAAGAGCTTGATTTTTCGAGGCTTGCAAGGCACCCATATGAATCAGTTTGTATTGTTCTTGGATGAGGGATTCAATGAATGCATCTAAAGAAGGCATTTTCCAGTTGGGTATTGACAATCTCCCATAATGGAAGGTAGAAACAAATATAGAAAATTCTAGACCAAGCTTTCTTAGAATGGATAGCACCAGCTGCTCATCCTTCTTCTCAATGCCACATTGTTTGCATTACATGACCAAGGATTTGAATTTAGAGAAGAATTGTTGTATGGTTTCGAAACTGCTGGGTTGAAGAGCAATTAACTCTGATTCTCCATAGCATGGCCCCTAAACTCATCTTGCTTACCGCAGAGGGTCTCAAGCTTCAACCAAACCTCTCTTGGAGTCTTCAATCCATCAAGGTGGAAGAGAAAATATATGGAAATATGAATACACATGGAACCAAACACTTCATCTAATTTGTTTAGATACTTGGCCTTCTCAAAAATTGCCTGACGTTCGACCTCCTTGCCCATTGTGACCCTGTAAAAACTCTTGTTGTGCAATACCATCCGCATTTCAACTCTCCAATCAAGATAATTGAAGGGCGTCGGGATCCTCGAAGACAGAGGAACATTTGAATTCTCCATGAGAAACTACTGGAGCAAATACAAACTAGAATTGTTGCTACTGCTTGCACTGAAAAACCTTAAATATCTTGCAAAAAAATCTCAATTTTGGAGATAAACTACTACTGAGCACTACTTTAGGACAATAGGCACTTTTATCCGGATCCTTCACACCAGGCTAGACCTCAAAGGATTTCTCCAATGAATTCAATGCAATGGCGCCAGGATTTGCTGTCAAAAATCCAGAGGCTTCTAGTGCACTACTGAAAGTAGCAGCTCAACCTAGGTTCTTTGAGCTTTGATACCATGTGAAATTCTAGAACACGACAGATCATAGAGATGAGAATACCTCACAGTGAAAAGAATGAGCAGAAAAGATGAATTACAGTGAAAATTGCGGTGAAATGAGCAGTAAAATTAATCATGCATTAGAACTCAGATAGAAACAGAAAAGTGTGTTGTGAACCATTAATTAGTATAGTCAACAAATATGTTACAATGGAAAGAATTTGATTATCCTAGGAGAATTCGAATCCCTGTCATTCTAGCATAGGAATTGTCACCACTAGAGTGCTCTGGAAGTCCCAAACTCAACTCAACTCAACCAAAACTCAGTTAACTGAATCTATTGTCAGTTAACTGACCAAGGAGGGTGCATTAGTGAGTTCTACATGCAAACCAATCAGAAAAGGGCACATTAGATCACAATCAGTGGTGATCGGAGCTCAAACCCCCAATTAGAGTCATGAACTCAGGTGGACCGAACTATAACACTGAGTTAGCTCCTAAAATGTAGGGAACTGACTCTGGTGGTCCTAAAATCATGCACACAGGGCGCATTATGCGGCTAATGGGTCCTAGATGACATATGCACACCACTAGGGGGCAAATAACATCATCAACTACTAGGAAAAGGTAAATAATGCTAAGTAGGACAATGTTGGAGTATTAATTATCCTAACAATTAACACATGGTCAACAGATTCTGCTTGATCATGGAATATTTCACACCAAGAGGATCCCCAGTAGCCTCATCTCTAAAAGATATCCAAGATGTTGTTTTGAGAGGCTAATGACATAAAGGAGTTTATTTTTGGCTAATGGCTAGTATTCCATAGATTTCTTTAATATTTTTGGTTTTCCTCTCAGGCTTCCAAATTCAACAAAGTAGAGTATGATATGCTTAGTATTTACCAAGTGAGTAGCCATTTACCATCTTAGTTTGTCGGATCAGTTTCTACATGGGATCATTCTCTTATTTAGATGAGATCATAACAATATCTTTTTATCCTTATTAATAACCATGGGCCATAAATCAAGTTCTTTCCATGATCTTTCCCAAAAGGAATAGTTCCCATTTTGAATTTCCTTATCTTCCAAGTAAGCATTGATCAATCTCTAGCCTTGGTTTTCAAAGATATATTTTTCTTCTTATAACTATTGGATATTGACTACACGATTTCCCTATTCCCAATAATCATCTAAGAAAATAATTGTCTTGTTGTCCCCGATCACCTAAAAGCACCAATACTAGCTAAGAATGTGGCCTTGTCTAACACAATTGAACTTAAAAAAAAGATTGGTTTCTCCAATAATATATTCTCATGTTATTTTCAATGCATATTGCTCCTTCCAAATAGATGCCAATAGATCAACCTTACCAAAGAGACGTTTCCATAAAATTTTCATGTTTAGAGCCATGTTAAAAAAAATTAAGTTTCCTTATTCCTTCTCCTCCGAGTGACTCAGTTATGCATACATTTTTCCAAGCTACAAGAGGATGTTTCCTCTCCAGCAATGGGCCACCCCACATAAAGCCTTTATAAAGTCTCTCAATTTCTACAATGACCCTTTTAGGTGAAGCAAATGTCAAGAACATATGTACAAGGATTTCTTCAAAACAACCCTACTTACTAAAGATAAGCTCCTAAAATACCACCCATTGAGCATAGGTCTTATCTTGCTTGTTACTTGCTCCCATGAATGACATCTTCCACCATTTTCAACAAGGGGAACTTGTTATAGCATCTTCTGCCACAGTTTATCCCAAGATGCTACCATGGCTGATCTTACCCTTATTCCTAGTTGCAGACTCCCCTTTTCCTTGTGCATTTGTGGACACTTGTCTGTTCCCAAGAAAACCTTTTAAAAAACATTATTTCTCAACATATATGCGGGTTACTTGTGTCTCACCCACATATACGTTAGTGACCAGTTGTCTCACTCGCGTATGTGTCAGCAAGAGGGTAAAAATAAAAAGAATAAGTTACTTTCACAGGTTAGTTTTCGGTTTTAATCCATTCCCCAACTCCCGAATCCCATGAATAACTTCTAGTAGCTCCCTGAGTGCTCTCTTTAAAGATATAAAAGAGCATAGGTGAAAAGTTTTTGAGGTTACACTCTGACATACGAAGAGAGAATTACAGAACCACCTTATCCAAGTTCTTGGTGAGTTTGTCCATGAGAAGAAACCCTTGCTCATATTTGCACAACCCCCTTTTCCTCAAGTCTGCAACTCCCTTGTCCCTTTATATGGAACCCTAGTTTCCATTCTTTCCACCGCAAACCCTTTTGTGCTATATTTTTGCCTTCAAAATCTCTTGAGCATATTGTGTGTGAGAAAAACCTTGAAGCAAGTTCAAAGTGTTGGAATAGCTTGGGAGGAGAACCCAGGACTCGACTTCAGAACGACAACCACATTATCAGGTTTATCCGTTTCATGTACTTATTGACATTTTTAATATATATGAATGAACTCTTTCATGTCCAATTCTTGATGTTATTTGCGTATTAATGGTTGTGAGGGATTATTTATATTTGTTCGGGAAGGTTTAATTCTACAATTGTTCTTTTATGATTTGTTGGTCATTATTGTTGCTTTTACTTCTTGTTGTTTACATTTCAAGGTTTGCATCAAAGAGGCTAGGCTAAGGAGCAAAGCTCAAGACCAAAGGAATCATATTCAAACATTGGAAATTGGGTATGTCTCTTTAACTTTGTGTATGCCAATTGTTTGATTATAGAATTTCTTGATTGTTGAAAGAATTTAGTTCATTTGTATTCTTGCTCTGCAATAGTTGAACCCAAACAATTATTGGGGAATTTTTCCCATCACAAAACTCCTAGGTGTTTGTTGGGAAAGGATGCCCTATAGAGATTGGGAACTTTGATGATATTCTGCTAAACACATATGTGTGTGCAAGAAAAAAACCTTGACTTGTCTATGTTTATCAACACCCCCAAAAGCTCGAGAAAAATATTAAGGCCTTTTTTGAACGACTACTCTTCTTGTAGAGATGGTTCACCAATCATGTAACATACCCACCCATCTATCCAATGCAAGGAAGGGAATATGGCACTAAAATCTGGGCTTTTAGAATAACTTAGCCAAATTCATAATGAATAAAGGATATGGCATTACAGTAAAATGCATAGGTGTGTAGATGTAAATCAATTAGGTGTGTAGATGTAAATCAATTGAACATGCACAACGGAATAAAACATCATCCACACACATTTCATACTCATCCAGCATATCAAAATAAACATCAAATTAAACATTTGCAGAAGTAAACACAATAAAATACTCATCTTGATGTAATGTTGTCCCAAGCAACTAGCTATGTCGCTGCAACGTTCCACCCAACCATAGGTCTCTGCTCAGCCTGTATTATTTCAGCACTTAGAGACCACCCCCAAGCTGGGCATGATATCTACAAGGAAAAAGGGGCTCTCAAGCTTCAACACAGCCGAAAGCAATGGATACCCAACTCAACCCCAGAATTCTCTTGCACACAAAACTCAAATATGGGCTTGGAAACACACTTACAACAATGGGACTTAGAAGCTAGATGGACATGGGTTTTCCCCAAAACGTAGGCACACCAAAAATGGATTTGTGAGAGGGAAAATCGACCATAGGGAAGAAAACGATTTCTCCCACAGATATACAAGCAATCAGTGAGCCAAAACAACCTCTATGGTCCCCAAATCGATTTCCCTTTCTTCCCCACTATTATACAACACAAAAACGCCCTTCCCAGCTAGGAGAATGAAGGAAGACACAACAAAACAATGGAGGAAAACGCCCAGGTAGATCCAAACTCCTGAGAGAGCAAAAATGATGGGTGAACAACTGGCTTGGGGAGCAATTCATGGCTCTTTTCTTGCCCAAGAAGCCAAACATGATTTTCCATGAAGGGTGGCTTGCCCATACTCGAATTTGGACAGCCATACCTGTCCATTCCCCAAGGCATTAACTACTTCAACCAACTCTTGGGAGAGTAAATGATTGGGTACAAAAGTCAGCATGGGTAGTTGAGGTTTTACGGGTCCTCTCATTGACACTTGGCTTGAATCAATTGGCTCAAAGGTTTGAATATCTCCCCCCCCCAATTTCCTTGTAAACATCATGCCCCCATCTCTTGTTGCATTGCATAACTAGTTGTGGGCATTTATATTAAAATGCATATTTACAATTCCCATGGTTCACTAGCACATGGGTATCATAATATCCAATACTTGCCTCTTCAAGGTCGAACGTTCACTAGCGGGGCCTTGGCCTTGAGCTCCACGCTAAGAATCATACATAATATGCACACAATATTTACATTATAGCCCAAAATATTACGAGGGTCAAAATGGGTACGTTACAAATCAACATGGTATTATCTATGTATTACATACGTCGAGTAGGTTTTGAAACAATTTGATTAGTTTTACATAACCCTTCTATTTGAAGGAAGTGAACCATTTTAAGTAGGAGATGTGACTTAAGTGCCCTCAATCTAGGAATCTTGACAGGGACTATTCTTATGTTTTCCACTCATATCCATGCCATTTTTGACACAAACTTTGAGACTCCCTTTATAGAAATATGTGATTTCCAAGGAGGCCTTGACTTTTGAACACGAGAAGATGCACATGGACCTTTTTCAAGTGTACTTGTGATGGATCTCTATGATTTCAATTAGGTTGAGTGAATGTTTCCCTACAATACAAGCACAATGAACTGACACTATAACTTCACCCTGATTAAGGACTGTATAAAACAATTGCAATTTGCAAACGTGTTAATACATGGAGTATGAATGATTGAATGTATATGTCGTAACTGTTGTTACATTCTTTTGAACTTGAGCATGTTTTGATTGGTCCTGAATTTTAGTGGCTACACAAGGCTTTTGTTCAGAATCAAGATTTAAATTGTCTTTTCCTTCACTAGTGTTGGCCTATTCAAATTCACTTTTCTTTGTGATGCCTCAATTAGTTCATTTTGCTCTGCTACATTTGTAAGTTCCTAAAGCTCATATGATTTTGGAATTCATGTACCATTATTTCCATCATTCACCTCATTTGGAATTCCCACATCCTCGCTCTTAGTCAAGAGTACAAATAACTAGATGTGATAGCATTTTCATGGTATTCCTTTTCTCCATCCATTGTAGTCTAAAACAAATATCCTAGAGCCTTTGCAACTTAAAAAAATGATTCTTGATCATCCACCTCTGAAATGTCGAACCCTCAAGACAATACCATTTTATGGAGAGCTGCAATAGATCCGAATAATGATTAAGTACACCAAGAAAAACTCATTGAAATAATTAAAATTAAACTTCAAAATAAGGTGTGCATATTCATAGGTACAATTTAGCAAAATAAAAAAAAGCTATTTAACTACAATAGTTGCCACAATATGAAGTTGACATCCACTACCCATAACGACAATGTACTCCAGTCATTCGATACCTTTTTGATATTGCAGAAAGCAAGCGGTAATGGCCACCCAATCTAGGCTTGTAAGCCATGTCTTGAACATAAAAGCAAGTAAATGACCACCAAAATGAATGATTAAAGCAATTATGAATACCAATTTTGAAAGTCAAGAACATTGTGGATCCGATCAACTAGCCATTTTGAGCATATGATGCAATGATGTGATTGATTCCAAGCTCTAATTGCTTTTGGGTTCGCCATTGCAAGGACCTCTCAACTCTGTAATCTGCAAACCCTCACCGAGTGCAATTTTTTTGGGGGTGGGATGATGATTTATCATTTGATAATTTGTGTTTATGTTGCGAGTCCCAAAGGCAGTGAATGCATCCTATGGAGCAGAGAAGTTTGCAATGTTGAAGCAAATAGGATGCTTAGCTCAACGTGCCATCAGAGTGCCTTGACCAATGCTCGAGGTTGACATTGTAACCTAAACAACCAACCAAAAATTAAATAATACATAAAATAATTTTTAAAATAAACTATGAGTAATGTAAAAATTTGTTAATGTAGTTAAAAATAATATACTAAATCAATTACTATATATTTCCACATGGACAAATAACTATTCATTTTGGTGAAACCATAAAAAATGGATAAATATTAATTTGTGCAAATAGAATTAAGAAAGATAAGAACAACTTTTCCCATTATCATAACTATCTCTTGAGGAAATTTTTCTTGACATCTTACTCCCCACACCATGGACAAAGTGAAAAATGACTCTCACAAATGTTTAAAATTTGATTATAAGCATATTCTATATTTTTATAGAAGTTTAACGCTATATTCATCACATTTATAAATGCGAATGTTGTGTTTTTTTTTAAATGATGGTTCACCATTTGTTAGAGGGCTACAGCCATTGGGAAAATGCCAACACCTGCTATTCCGGAGAATCAAGGTATGGCCAGAATTACAATCATTACATAGAAAGTCGACTCCCAATGAGCAAGTGTCACAAAGCAAGATTTGAACCCTGGTGGGGAGGATAACAATATTCCTCCCAACCACCCAATCTACACTCAATTGACAAAAAAATTTGTGTTTTATTATTATTATTTAGTTTTTATATTTTCTTATAGGAATTACAGTAACTAGCAATTGCACCTCGGGGTGCAATAAAAGAACGTTGTATTGCAAGTGAAACAAAGATATGTAGGAGGCACATCCAAAGAATACATATGGAACGAGAAGACATATCATTCACTGGATTCTTCACGGTATAACACACGACTCAGTGATAGGCACAACCTTCAAAAGGCACAACAACATGTACAGAGGAGAGAACATGTACACAACACTCCCACCATTATAGAGTTTTTGATTTGAAAGAAGGTCCACCTACTTGCGTCCAGACAATTAAACATGAAGAATTGTAGATACACAAAGGGCTTTAGCGGGGAATGGCGGCTTCTCAGGTCCCTTCATTCTTCTCTTTGATGGTTTGGAAAAACGTGATTTGGGGAAAGTCGGGGCAGATGGGCTCATTTGTGAACAAAGTTAGAACAAAATTGTCATTATAACTATGACTGGGGTATAGTAATTAGCATTGATAATAAACCTGAAGTCCATTCTTTTCTTTTTCACGGAGTCCATGCTTTGTATTTCCATAGAGTTCATCCTTTGTTAAAATGAATAGAGTTAGTATTAAAAGTTGAATTTTTGCGCAACTAAATTGATTTTAAAAATATTGGAGAATAAAATCCACCCCAATGCAATAAATATTCATAGGACAATTCTTCTGATCATACAATTATAGGAGCAGTTTGAATTTTTGAGTTTCATACATTTAATAAACAACTTGAATATAGAGGCAGACATGATGATTAATCAAGCTCTTTAAAGAAGGTCGGTTCCCTAACCATTTACATTTTTGAGTTTCATACATTTAATAAACAACTTGAATATAGAGGCAGACATGATGACTAATCAAGCTCTTTAAAGAAGGTCGGTTCCCTAACCATTTACAGATGTTTCTCAGGAAGCTCAAGAATATAAAAGAGAGGTAACTTAGGCAATATTAATCTCACCGACTGCATGAAATTGAAAGAAATAGATGAAATAACAGATCATATGCCACTATAGAAACACAATTCTTGGTTTCTAGACTTTGAATTTGGGTATGCAATATAATTTGTGTAGGCTCATACATCAATCATGAAATTCTTAATTTTTAGACTACAAAATCTGGTCTGTAAAATAAATATGATTTTATAAAATCAGATTTCATCCCTTCCATGTTTTTGCATTGGTGTTGTTGTTGCATGACATATATAGGGTAGGCATACAGTTGCCAACTGTGGAAGTGAGATGCCAGAGATTGAATGTGATGTGTATGCACACTGCTACACAGGTTGCAGAGCTCTTCCAACAATTTTTAATATTGCAAGAAATATTGTTGAAATGACTGATGATTTCGTTCATTTTTATTACACATTTACAGTAAAAATCAAATCACAACAGCTGAACATAAAAAAAATGGTCTTGCAAACGTCGGCTACAGAAGCTCCCTATGTTTCCCCATAACCATCACAACTGCATGGAAAATGACTACATAAACAAAATTAAAAGTTCAAAATTCAAGGGAATTAATTTATTTCAGCACAACTGTTTTATATCTGATCTATATAAAACAAAACAAAAATAATGGCCACTGTAGGAAAAAGCGCAGAGTAGAGATGGTATCTTCAACATTGGGAGGGAGAAGCACGCTAGAGTTGGAGCTTGGGAATCATTTACTCTAGAAATTTCCATTAGTTGTTTATGCGTTGTCATGGCATCATATTTCTTGTGCAGATGAGCATCACTCTTGAGTCTCAATACATGGAGTTCATAGCTGTTGAAAAGAATCTGTGATTCAGAATGCTTTATTTACCTAAGAGAGATCATAAAACTGAAAAATCTTATGTGTTGATAATAGTTAAAAAATAAAAACGCATGGAAACTGATGGATTTTTCCTGTTTCTTTTTCGAGTGCCCTCTGCATGGAAACTAATGAATTTGTCCGCTTGTTTATTCAAGTGCCCTCCCTATGGTATGTAAATCTATATTTGAAATGAAAATCTGACAAAGATCATGTAATCTTTATCATCTTTTCTTCGAAGCCATTGCATTAGAAATTACTTTTTAATTCCTTTCTAACACAGACTATGAGTTCTGCAAATTTGCATCTGGATCTTGTGACAATAAAATCATTTTAAAGCATTCATATCTTCAAATCTAGAGAAACTTAAAGCAGGGCAGATAGGAAGCCAAGGCAATAAAAATGGATCTTATGAAGAGATGTCCCTCTATCATGTTTATAATGGAAGATAAGATAAACATTTATCAAACATCTATTTGATACATGATATAACAATATAGTTGTCAAATGAGCTGTTAATCTTCGAATTGTGGGCAAACAGAATTATACAAAAGTCCATATTGCAACTAACATTCTCCTATGCAGATAGGGTTTGAGTAAAAAAGATGCCATGTCTTACCTAATGGGTTAGACTGAAGCATTCCATGTCTTGTTAAAACAATAGAAATACATCACGACGGTGCTAGAAAATGAACAAGAATTAAATGATCTTCAGCAAGAGAAACCACCTTATATCAAGCGGTTTATGTGCACATAATTCTTTGAATTGCTCAAATGGCTATTTGATGCATTCTTTAACATTAGATGATAATAACATTTAAAAAACCAGAGCAAGAAACCAATCTTACCAATGAAGCAGTTCACAACTTTATTTCTTAGGATAGGCTGAGCACTGTTGCAAATGCTAGTACATAGTCATCTGCATATCCAAGAGGCAATTAAGTGACTAGATCAAAACAACAACCTGTGTCTTATTTACCACTTTTTGTTTGTTTCTTGATCAACAGTGCAAAACTTGGGGTATTGTAACTTTGGGTAAAAATGTAAAGACAAAGGTAAAACTTGATAATGAATGAGGAATGTTGTATTCTGGGTAGATTATTGGCATGGCCATCAAGATCTGATAAGAATTGTCTTGCATGCACCATTATAGTTGTATTCTCATTTGCAACAATATCATTCAATGAAAAAATGCCAAACTTCTTCAAAAATTATACAACAAGGAAAGAATCCACTAACAACATGAAAACAAATGAGTGTGATGGAAGCAAATCCAATCCAAATTATAAATCAAATTTGGTCTTATTAGTATGAAATAGATTTTATTTCTATAAGCAAAAACATATTAAAATCTACGTGAAATAAGATTTGAAAGTTAACTAATGGTCCTTCAAGTGATTCAAATTTCAAACAAGTATGTCCACATACAAAGAAAATGATCTGATTATGGATTTTTCAATACAATAGTTGCATTTTCTCCACAACTAATCTGCCCAACATATTAGGAAATTTTAAACTACACCAAGTTTTCAAATCAGAGGTGAAACAAAGAGCTAACAAGAAGCAACATGGCAGCCTTTGTCTGCGTGGTTTGCAGAGTATAATTGTAAAGAAGCACTAGGTTCAAACCCAAAGCAAATTCAAAACAATAGAAGATGAAAGATAGATTTAGAAATTACCAGATAATATTAGAGGAAAATATAAAAACCTAAATGCAATTAATCTATGAAATTACTTGGTCTCCTATTAATCTATTATTAGAAGTTCAAACTACAAAGTATCCTATTTTTCCCAATAAAAAAGGCAATATAATCTATCATTGTCTATAATTGCTTTGATAATTAGATGGGGACACATCAAACCTTTGTAGTAATAGGCTGATCTAGTCTGTACTATATCAAAAGTTGACGCCAAAGTGAGATTAAGCATGAGGAATCACATTTTTGTAGCTTACTTTTCAACGCCAGTTATGTTTTGATGGAAGAAGAAGGCCAACAATGAACAACCATGCGACTTCTATGTTTCCTGCTATGCTAGGATATCTCAACCTCAAGTTGTGACATTAAATGGTTTTGAGCAAGCTTATAGGGTATGAAGTTAGGATTTATATTTAAATAAAGGTATCTTTCAAAATGGCAAGAAAGTAAAAAGTCAATTGAAAGGCCAGGAAAATAGTAAAAACAACAGAGGCCACAATTGGCAATGAAGTCCGAGTTTGAATTAGGCAATTTAGAGTGCTAGAGGTGACTCAATTTGGAATGAAAGAGAGTTGTTTAAAACAGAAAGTGAACATCAAAAATGGCTTTTAAAACAACAAAGAAAAGCCACCAAAACAATGAATTGACTCAGTTGTAGGCCATGCAGAAGTTTTCCAAATTAGCAGCCTTTCTTTCCTGCTTTCTCTAGCAACTAAGGCAAGTTGGCCTCCAGCATTTGAGCTTTTATCTCAAGTTACCAAGTAAACCAGATTCAAATTGTTCTCATGTGAATCATAGTAGAGATTGAATTCTCAATTTATTGACTTTAACCAGTAGGAAAATCATCCAACTTATCGCTTTAAACCAATGCCAAGGGAAACTAAAGAAAGAAAATGACATATGCCACTAGACTCAAATTGATGACAAACATCCAACCATTGTCTTTAAACTAATGTTAGTTCAAATACAAAGGGAAAACAAAGAAAGCAAAATACATATGCCGCTGCACTCAAATTGATGGATGACAAAGAGATTGAATGAAAACCAAGTCACCTCTCTTGGGTGATTATAGTGATCCAAACAAAGCTAGTCATTCCTGCAACCAATTTGAATACTTCTTTTAACTAAATTGCTTTCCCATGAGCATGGATGAGATGTGAAAATCCATCCACATTTCATTGAGGAGCCTATCCCACCAGTATTTATTTCCCATTCTCTTTTCCATCTGTTTATGGCGGTGCCTAGCAATCGACTCTGTGAATATCTCTACGTGCTTCTCTTCTTCCAGTGTTCCAACTGTTGACCACGCTTCGCTACCTTCTTCTTTCATAGATTTGAGTATTAAGGGACTACTATATACATGCACTTCCCTCAGATTTTGTAAATTTTGGAGCCCTGGAGGAAGGGTTTTCACATTGGTGCACCCACCAGCCCCAATTTCTTTAACAGAGGCATAACCCCCTTCCTTATTGGAGGGAAAACCTCCACCAACGTCGCTTGATTCAACCAAAAACTTTTCAGCCTTGGAAACGTACCCTCCTCGCCATAGGCATCCGACAAGTCCTTTAAGGACCACGATCTAATTATATCCAGTCTCCTCAACCATTTAAGCTTCTCCAGACCTATAGGAATCTCCTCCAGTTTGATACAAGACTTTAGTATTAGACAACTCAATTTCTGAAAACCACATATCCATGATGGGATCCTACCTAAAACGTTGGACTCCACAACCAGAGTGCTTAGCTCTACCATACTTTTCATGTCCTCTGGTAACTCCTCCATCTTCTGCATCCGCAGGATAAGGGTTCTCATTTCTACCATATTACCCACTATACCCTCCATAAATGGAAGCGACAGTCGTCCAGTACCAGCCATTTGAGGTACTTCAGGCTTTGCAGATCATTGAAGCAAGCAACTCTTTTGTACTCTGCACGACCTCCCATTAGATTGCACACAGTCTTTCTGGGTTGTGGTGTTGGCTTCCAAGCGTTCCAGCACTTTTCCATTTTCAGATACTGCAACGATGTGAGCATTGAGATCCCACAAGAAATGTATTTCACCTCTTTACAGAAACTTAGATCCAGATATATCAAACTTGTCATTTTATGTAACCCATAAGGCAACTCACTCAGCTCTTTACAGTGGGACAAATCCAGTATTTGGAGTTTCTTTAAACGCATTATTGAATTGGGCAGCTCCTTTATTGGTGCTTGTGCTAAACGAAGGAACGCCAAATGCTTCAATGCTCCAAAGCCATCAGGCAAAGTTTTGATGGATGTTCCTCCCAAATCAAGGACTCTGATGGAAGAAAAAGTCTCGATTACGCTTAAGGGTATATCTTCTAGAGATTTGCTCTCAGACAACAACATTGCCCGGAGATCCTATCCTTTGAACTCATTAGGGATTTACTTAAATTTGTTCTCCATCAGAGAAATCCTTCCTTTGCCTATGCAATCTTTCAAAGGGAATACCTCCAAATATTTGCCCACTCTGAAGCAACAGTTTTCTTCCTTCTTGGCAATTTGCAACGCCAGATCGTGTAACACATCATGCATAGAGCAGGACACCACCTGTCCGTCGGTGTCCTTGATACTAGCTTCGATCAGACAACGATCCAGTAAAAAGTTGGTGTGAGACCTTCCAATTTTGAATGGATCTTTACCTTCTTCCTTCGAAAGGATACCCTGTCCTATCCACAAGTTTATCACATCCTCCACATACATATCGTTGTCCTCTTTGAAAGATTTGATGTAGAGAAAGTAGAGCAGGTGGAGGCTTTGTCAAAGGTGAGGTAGGGTGGTAGGTGGATGGAGGTGCGAAGCATCGACGGACCAACTGCTTCGAATCGTTAGTAAAACGATCGGTCGGTTGAAAACTAATAAATCGTCAAATTCAGAGAGTTGCTCTGACTTGTAGAAATGCCTTACGGCGTAATTAACTGTAATCAACTTGATCTCATTTCAATTATTTTACATAAAAGATCTATATGTTTCTTATTTTTAGAGGTTAACTTTTTGTTTGAAAATGTTTAAATCACTTTATTGCATCGAGAGTAGTGAGGTACTCTACAATCTAGTACGGTGGGGATGTTGTAATGTGTGTCGTTTTTATAAAAAATAAATAAAAATGTAAATGATGTTGGTTTAAAAAAAAACAAAAAATTATATTGATTTCATGTTAATCTTAGATATATATATCAAGTACCGAGAGTGATCAAATATCTTGAGGTGTAAATTTTTTTTAATGTATAAAACATTTAAGAAAAAAAATTAAACCTCAAGAAATTGGATCCCTCTCAATGCTTGATTTAGATGGATCTATATTAGTGTATACCATTCAAAACTATCAACTACTTTATATTCACCTATTAAATATTTTCTCTTTTCATTTGACCTTATATAGAAGCAAGGTGTCACATTTTCTTTTAACATCCTAAGTTAACTTATACATTGTCCATTATAGTGATGATACAAATTTTAAAATTATTGAAATTAGTCTAACATTACTTTTGACTTTAAATGTTTGTTTTCACTCTCTACTATTTCATACATAGTCTAACATTACTTTTGACTTTAAATATTTGTTTTCACTCTCTACTATTTCATACACAATCCAACATTACTTTTGACTTTAAATGTTTGTTTTCTCTCTCTACTATTTCATACACAGTCCATCATTACTTTTAATTTTAAATGTTTGTTTTCAGTCTTTATTATTTGATATACACTCTAACATTACTTTTGACTTTAAATGTTTGTTTTCACTCTTTCCTATTTCATACATTATGAGGCAAATAATTTCATATGCACTTATCTACTGTGAGGACCTTAGATTTGTTGGCACAATACGACCCCAAGTGGCAGCGAATAGGTAATTTATGGCTACCCATAAAACTTAGACCAAAACAATAGTAGAGATTGATCCTAGATATAAAGAAATAGATAAAAATGTTTCACGTACTATTGTTGTTCTAATGCTTGTTGAGAGCCGTTTCCCTAGCAAGGAGTGTACGTAAGTCTATAAATGCTCTATGCAAGCACTAGGGTTGATAACATAGATTTTGTAGAGAGGATGTACAATATTGTAAGGGAGATCAATCACTAGTGAACTTGGTATTAGCCACTTGCATCTAAAAGGGTTGTAGCCTCTACGCTGCAGATTCGGTGTGTTCGTATTGGTATACTGCTGCAAATCTACATTTCGGGTCCTGGCGCTTTGGAATGGGAAGTATACATCTCGACACTTTATCATGCCAGTATCCGTCTTAATGATGATATGGATTTACTTTGTCGGGACTTGGGTGGTCCCCTCTCATACTGCTACCACCAGTTCGACTTATGATGTTATACCGCTACAACATTCACAGGTCTGGGACGATGGTGGAATATGATCATATGGAAGTTGAAGATCCTAGTCAAGATAAAGTGTTTCATTTGGTTAGCAATCTAGAACAGGGTTTTAACTGGCAAAAACTACAGATATCAAGGTGGCATTGGCTTGTCGGTCTGCCCACTCTGTCTATAGGCAACGGAAACGGTGGATCACATATTCATATTTTGTGAGTTTACTAGACTTCTATGGGTTGAAATCTCCATTAGATTTAACATCACTGGCCCGTGGAGTGCGGGGTCGTTGCAATTATGTTTTCAACATTGGTACAGGCATGATCGATCTTCATTATCTTTCCCCTCATTATTTATATGGGGAGTTTGGCGATATTGAAACTCCCTTATATTTGAAGATGTGACTAGATCAATTGCTGGGGCAATCCGCTTTATCTCTCATTTTGTCTCTGAGTATGCAGTACTCAACTCGGTGACAAAATCAGCCTGCTCATTGTATCCAAATTTGACAGTGAATTACCTTGTGGGCTATTTCGACGCAGTTGCTTAGTGTGGCAATTGTGGGGCAGGTTGCTTTATTATTACTGCACGGGGTTTTTATTATGAGCTAAGCCTGGGTTGTGGCACGGGTAGTAATACCCATCCCAAATTATTGGCTGTATGGGGACTTTTAACACTTGCTCATCTGAAGGACATCAGTGAACTGCAGGTACTTGGTGATTCTACGACCATTATTGAATGGCTCAGGGGTAATCAACGACTTCAGATTTCCATTCTAGAACTGTGGAAGCAATGGATACATGATATTCTATTATTTTGGGGAATTATCTTTTGTCCACATTGGCCAGACTTTCAATAGGCGTGCTGACACACTCTCCAAACAGGGCCTAATTTTACTTGAGGGAAACACACATTTGAGGACTTATCATAACAACCTTTTGGTGGAAGAGTGCGATATCAGGTTATATTGAGAAAATTTATATTTGAGATTAAAAACCATGGACAAATAGTATTTTTGTCATTTTGTAAACATAGTTTTAGTAGTTGATGGTCAGTTTCTTTGGTTTATGATGATCCACGGTTTGATGAATTATTGATAATTGCAATATTTGAATATACTTTATGTGAGTATAGATTCACCAACAATCTACATACTATCCACGGGATAGGAAATATTTGTAGTTACTTTGATTCAAATATGAATAGCAATAACACAAGTTACCCTACGGGATCACAGGGTTGGTTCCTACTTAGCTATCTACAACCTCTCGGTAACTTACCCATATGGAAACATCGTTACTGCAGCGGCCCGAATGATAAAGCTTGCCTATACTATATAAGAATATCGTATACAAAGAGATATCTCTTATATATGTAATTATGCTTGCATTATGACTTTAAGACCGTGAGGAAGCCATCCAATAGAAGCCGTAAGTAATCTCTCGGTCTTCCTATAAGATCGCTACTCAACCACCCAAGCCCAGTCCCCAGGTATGGCTCGGTAGGATCAGTAGGAGCAGCGCTAGCTTGATGGAAAGATTAGTTACGCCGAAGGCGTATTTTAAGGGGCCGACTCCTCTCAGGCCTTCATCGTCTGTCGAAGGCCTATGGGGAGCTGCCACCTGTCGTCTGTATGTAGTCTGTATGTAGACAGCGAGATGTACGCTTGAGTCTCTTGACGACAACAAGATGTACACTTGAGTCTCCTCTCTGCTCTCTGCTTTGTCACAGCCCGATTCCTCAGCAAGCCCACAAATTCACAGACATTCATGGCTGTGCTCATGCCTAATCACCTGGAAGCCAAGCCGCGGCCTATACCTCCCTGTTGGTCCGCTCCTCGACCCCTTCGTCTCTCGAACAAAATACTCCACATTACTCATCTCGCTATCAATAAATCTCTCTGGTATGAATTTCGTCGACTCCTTCCAGACGAAAGTTAACAACAATTTTGGGAAACTCTGAATAAATGGTTGCCTCATCCTATTTCATGATTCTTCCATCTCCCGCACTCGCACACTTACATTCCTTTCAAAATCTTTAGACTGCTTCTGTAAAAGGTGATCAAGAAACAAGGCTAACACTGTTTGGGACGATGAAACTAGTAGCAGAGCACTGGACGATTCACACAATAGAATCCCCTCATCTCACTCACAATTTATCTGGACGATGCAAGCCCAAACTGGAAGCCTGTCAAAGTCGCCTGCTGGAACCGAGCAACTTCTTCCATCCTGCCAGGAAACAAAGTGAAAAGCGCAGCCAAAGTGAGCAGCATCAGAGGAACCCTAAAGCCTTTAATTTGAAAACCCAGAGACGAAAAAACCATCTAGCAGATATGATTTCCTCATTATAGTTAGCCAAGCATTAGAGACCTCTGCACTAAAAACCAGTGTAAATTCATGTGGTCTAGCTAAATGCCAAAGACAAAAGAAATATTCAAGAAGATTCAAAACCTGGACTCGAAGGATTATCACCTCGTCGAAAACCTTGCAACGAGAATTGCCTACTTTCGATCATAGATCGAGCGGCTTATCGCTGAAACAATCAGAAGGGATTGAGAGATTTATAATCGGCAGAGCTCTGAAAGCTCACTTTCATTATGGATATCAAAATATTTTATATTTGTGTTTATGTGGGGAGGACGACATTTGTCATTCTCCAATGGTTTAGGTGGCGCAACAAGTTTGAGTCATACACAACCCTGTATTTTGTTTTGCCAAACATATAGTTAATGCGTTTCTCAAGGAAAATTATGACTTAATGAAGCATGCGATCAGGAATGGTAGCACTCAATAAGGGTTGGTCCTTCATCAAACAACCCAACTAATATTCGTAGTGAATATATTTTCTCTTGGTTATAACTATAATTAAAATAGGTTTTAAGCCAATCATTTTATTAAGCTTGAAAGATATTTTAAATATTGATTCTAAATTATAATTAACAGATGTTTTAATTAAGCTTAAAATGCTCTAGAAATTATTATTGTTGTTGAACTAATTAATGAATGGACACATAACTCAATGGTCTATAAAGAGTAGTTATTGGTTGAGTTACCACTAAAACGCACCAAAAAGAAGAAGGAAAGAGGGGAAGGTAAGATTAATGCCACATTCTACCTTACTTAGTAATTTGTAAATTCTCTCAATTATTATCTCTAGATACTTTATCATTATATGGAAGAAGAATAACGTATAATAAGCATGTCAAGTTAAGTTAATTTTAATGTTGCATGTTAAATTTTCATAATTTTTTTAAATATTATCGACATATATTTACACCTTTAGGAGCAATTGTTAGTAATATTCTTTGTTATAGACACACTAATATTCTTTGTCACACACTAGTGGTGTTTGTGGTGTTGAGTTAAATAGTGTGTGCATGGAATTTTGTAGTATGTGTAGGCTAGAAGGAAAAACATTTGTATGATCCTTAACTATAAGATATTTTTCTCAACTTCAATTGATCCATACCTCCTTGTATATTTGGGAATCTAGAGTTGATTCACTCAGTATAGATGTGCCAATATTTGTTTGAATGAATATATTATTTTTGTCTCAATTCACTAAATAATTTGAACAAGGCACTAAATCATATTCTATTTATAGGCATGCATCGTGAACCCTACTCCTCTATTGGCTCAACAAGAACAAAGATTTGTGTGTCTAATGAAAATGCAAGGTGGATTTTTCCATCTTAGTCGATTACATCTATGAAGTGGAGATCAACATAATTACACTAAATAAAGTGCTAAGACTATCTTATCTCATTCTTGATCGTGTATTTAAGCAACATACATGTTATCAACAAGGTCACCTAGGAGGATCATTTACACAATTTAGACGAAGAATTTGTAGTGTTGTGTGGAGAGCAATTGTTGGTCAACATAAATAAATGTACATTCAAGCAACATGAACTCATTTATCTTAGATTATGTCTGAATCAAAATGGATTAGGCATTGACTTGAGGAATATTTCAAGAATTTTTTATTGGCTACCATCGAACAATATCCATGGCTTGTGAGACTTCATGGGATTGGTGAACTACCTAAGAGAGTTTATTATGCATCTTTCCCATCTAGCACATCTACTTAGCATGATAAAGCACAACTATGTTTCAGTTGGGGGTCATGCAACAAGAGTGTTCAAAGATATTATGCATTGACTAGTGGTTGTTATTTTCCTCACATTTACTAGCATTAATCAACCCTTCAATTTCAAAGTAGATATTTCTAAATGGACACAATTTATATGCAATGTAGTATACTCACCAAGTACCACTTTGAGACATTTTTAGATATTGTTTTGAATTATTTATTGAATGATACAATGTATACATTGGTGCATGTCACTGAGCATTGGTGATATTATTACTTAGTAAGAGACAATCGTGCATAATGACCAAAAGTCTACCATCTTCATCTAGAAAAAAAGCAAACTCGAGAATGCATGTCAATTGACACAAATCATTATCTACAAGAGTTTAACATTGTGATTATTGTTAATGAATAACAAATAAAATTTTAGATTTTTTGTTGTGGGCACTAGCAGTTTTAGTGAGAATATTTGTATTGTTCCGATGGTTGGGTTTTAACACTTTTAAATAAGTTGAAACACAATGTGTAAACTTTATGCATGCAATCACGCAGAACTTCATGGCAATCCCACTAGATGAATTCTATAGCTACATACTAATAGCCAAGAATTTGTACCAACCTAGTAGTATTTGAGTTCCTCAGGGAGATCTCGAATTACAATGGTTGCACAATACACATAGTATAGGCCCCATGTTGGCTCTTATTGGTTTACATATAAGGGATACTATGTTCATATAAGTAAATGTAATAAATCATTAAGTTCATTTTATGTGATAAAACAAGTTGTTAGTTGTCCATGTTTATTATGGTTAGTTGCTTCAACCGTGATCACTAACCTTAGAATGCCTCTAAATAAATGTATTTTATCATGAAGTATAATCATCAGACAATCATTTCTCTTATATTGTGTGGATTTTCAAGTTTAACAAGTTGTTGCTAGTGTGTTTGGTAAATTCAAAAATGTTTGAACTATGTTTTGGGGTGCTCTATGAGATTTCGAGTACATGGTGTATGTTCAACCTTTGATGGTATAAGATGGATTGCAACATGAGAGATGGTGCGTGATGGATATGCACACTTGATATTGCTTGTTTAGTGGATTCTTTACCTTGTGATGGTGTTGGATTGGTGTTCCTCCCTTAGGCATTGGAGTTCTCTTGCTTGATAATTTGGTGGAGGCCCTCCATGATGGTCACATGGAGGAACCACTTGCTTGGAGGGCACCCCACTTGGGATGAAGACTTTAATCAAAATAAATTTTATTAAATTTTAAAGACTTTTTATTATTAAATAGACTAAAAATAACTTATGAGAAATATCCCTCTGTTTTAGATAAGATTAAAAGATATGATATATAAATCTTTCTTTTCTTTTTTAATGGAGCATTTCTTGTCATTTGATTCAGTCGTTGACATAGTCAAAGAGAACCATTCTCGTGTTGGAAAAGATGAACAGGTTCTCATCTGGCGCATGGTGGATGAAAGGATAAAGATTGTTCTCTGTTGTGTCTGTTGTCTCCTACAGGAAGGGAAATGTGAAAGACACCCGAATCATGATAGCTCGATGCTTTGGGCATGAATTCGTAGCTGAACTACTGCCATATGTCAACGACGATTATTCATATGTTTGGCATAACCTAATCCATTGCATATTAACGCCTCTTGGACAGGACAACTGGGTTCTCAATCTAATCGCATCTGACGCATGGGTTGAATATTCTCATGACCCAATCTCCGTCGTTGTAGCCACTAGTCTGCACGAGCTGACGATCTTGCGTTTGTGACAAACACCATGTGCTCGTCTCAATTGTGAGCGGACTTACATTGAGGATCAATTTATCTTTATACTCCACCTGTAACAGCGACATCTTCGAGTTCGTCATCATGTATAAAGCTATATTTCGACATGACCGCAATTATTCTTGGCTTATATTGATTTCAACATCCATTGGGGAGATTAACCGATACAAAATTTCCCCTAATTATTTCAAGGAAAAGAAGCAAAATTACCATGTCAACAAGACCCAACATCATAAATTCTACTATGAAGCTGCTCCCCATTGGAGAGCCCAACAAATTCCAGGGAAAAAAAAGCTTCACAGGCAGCGCCAACTTCTTGGATATAGACTGTAAGCCTGGAAGATTAAGAGAATGGGCCATAGTATGGGCCAGGTTCAAGGCCTGCTGAGTCACAACCGAAACCATAACATTGGACTCGAAAAACTACTCTCATAAGAAAAACCAAAAAGATATCATACACAAACAGGTAAACCAGTAGCAGAGCACACATATTTATACTGATAATAAAGCCCAAAAATATATCATACCCAATATTGGCAAGCAAGACGTGGTTGATGAAGGCAATGCAAATCAAAATCCCCAATAGAATGTTCAACAACCAGTGACTCAATACAAGCCATCCAATAACCAGATTAGCCAAGCTCATAACTACCAATATGCAATGTGTTCTAGTGAAGGAATAAGAACATAATAGGGACTTTACGTTATAGCCTCCTCCACTTACCAGGCGTAATTCACATCTAGTGCCAGTCTCCATGTAGTAACGAATCTGCATGTCATGTAGGTGGAGAAAGGAAGATAGACAGGAGGTTGTGGAGAATGTGGACATCCTGGGCATACACAGCAATGTGGGGGCGCAGTTCTCCATGAATAATGCAACATGGCATCAAGGTGCGGGAAACTCAATGCCATTTGAAAAAAAATCATAAGATATAGTATTAAATGCAGGGGTTTGGAAATGACATATCTTCATGAATAGACTCCGCAGGAAATGGATCTGGAGTGATCTAGATAGGTTTGATGACCTATTATTATTGTGACTTCCGACTATTGCTGAAAGGTTTTTCGTAAACAATGGACATGAGTGATCTCAATGAAGTAATGGTGCCACTAGACATTAGAGCTCTATTGAAGACTTGGGACTTGGAAATCACAATTGGAAAAGGCTACGAGTCAGAAAAATAAATCTCAAAGGCAGGAGAAACATAAAACTAAAAGGCATGAGAAGGGTAAAGAGGCATACCTTCATTCTCTATCCCTTTCACACTTAAAATTGCAATCCTCAATCCTTGCACTCCCTCTACCAAATGAAACTACCGATGTTAATTTCCAATATATTTAGAATCAAACTTGATAACTACCTAGCCCTTTATTATTTTACTCACATATGTATACATTTTTGTATGACAAATTAATGTACACATCATTTTACTTGCCATAGATTACATGGGTTTCTATTTATTGCTTATTAGTACTTGCAATAGAGTTTTCCTTTCAATTTCACCGACTACTATCTCTACCATAAATTAGCTACACTTTCTTTCAAACACATAAAATTATATTTTCTACGTACACACAAATTTTTCTCATTTTTCAACATATTAAAATTCTTCTAAGCGTTTCATTTCCTGACTTTGGGGGTTTGCTACTTATTTGGTGTTATGGGAAGCCCGAAGACTACGAAGGTAAGAGGTGAAAGTAACTCTTTTTCTTCTGTAAAAAAAAGCCTTTTTTTTCTTCTGTAAAAAAAGCCTCTACGTTTTCACAACAGTCTATTATATATTTCTATGAAAGATCTGAACCGTACATCTCACCATCCGAAACAGTAGATCCCCCTACCTTCTTAAAGAACTAATTTTCAACGGCGGATCCTGTGGCCTGAGGTTTTTCAATTTCAAAGGCTAGTTGACGTTTTTCAATTTCAAAGGCTAGTTCGTTCAATGAATGTAAAGAAGACGACGTGCAATAAGTAGTATTATATTTGAGGAAATGTATAACCCTTCGGCATTGGAGATCGTATGACAAGAGATATTTTTTTGTCAATGAGAGAACGTATAAATCCAAACAAAAAAAGGTTGAGAGGGCACGGCAATAGCGTGTGGTCAAGGACAGAAGGAATTAATGGAGTGTCTAGCTGCAAATGTTATTGGCCGGCCAGTTCAGCTTCACCGAGAATCGACCTCGCGACTTCGACAATACAATGCAGTGCAATTGTATTTTTGTCAGTTTTTGTTGTTGGTCATTCGCTGCCGATATGGGACGGGAAGATATGGTATGATGTCTTTTTCTTCGTCCTGTCGATCAACTCTATATTGGGCCACAACAATGATATACTTAGTCCTTAATACTACAACAATATAGGAACAATAGGCTACCATAAACGCTGACAAGTTTTTCAACAAGTTGTCCTACAATGTGTTCTGTGAAACTATTTTTTTTCTCTTTGCCATTGTATTGTTGGTTTTTGAGGCATGCGGGTAAGCTTATGGTTAAAGGTCAAGGGTATCATTATTTGAGTGGAGGGATGCAAGCTCTAAATAAACTATGAACTAGCCATTATGTTTGCTCGAATACACCTTTTCTATTCACTAAAAACTTGTATACACTTAAACCATATAGCAAAGCAAGTAAAAACATCGGTAACAAAGTCTCCCATATGTACTAGAGTCCCCAGCAATGGAGGCTGTGAAAATAAAAAAGTTTGTAACGAGTGAGCTCCATCTCTAAAATCTAAAATCTAATATGTTGGGCATTGATTTGTAACTAGACAGAATGTTGTTGACTCTAAGCAAAGGGATGTTTTTGTTGGGTGTAACACTGATTTTTAATGTAGATGTCTTGCTTCATTAGTGTTAGAAATAGATCCAAAGTATATGAAGCAACACCAATAGCAGAGTCAAAAGCAGTTATTTACTCCCACCCACAACTCTTTGCTAAGCCCATGAACATGTTTCTATCCACGACCAACATTTACAACATAAATAGATTTCAAATTCATAGAGGTGACCGTGGGCATGTTTAGATATTATACAAAAACAATATATTTAGTACCTAAACCCTTGGTTGCTTGAGCCGCTCTTTCAAGTTCTAATCCATTGCACCTAGTCTTCCATTGAGTGACCAAGGCCATATGTCTATGCATGTAGGAGTTAATTGTTAACTATCTATCTACATAATGCATGCAAGTTGCCTTGTGCAAAGGTTGGACTCGACATGTAGATTGTATTCCATACCAATGTTGATGGGTCTTATGTTATTTTTGCACACATGCTGTAACGTATCCCTGTTACACATACACATATCTATAATGTAAACCCATGCAATCTAAAACAATTTCCTTTACGCATCCAAGTATAACTTCATTATTCTCGTTAATTGCCCATAAACATAATTCAAACACAGGCGGACAGAATCATGCCATCTGCACTCATAAACATATCAGAGTTTAATTCTATCTTTTCCTAATTCTCGATGAAGGCTATCAATCCCTTAATAGGGTGAAGGATAATTATAAGCAAACATTGGAAAGACACAAAGCTAGATAGACATATCAAAGCTTGCTGAGTCAGCAACGTAAAACAACCTTATTCATGGGAAAACATCCAATCATGCATTCAATCATTAATCCCAGATTTATGTCAATCTTTCTATGAGCAAGACATGAACTTTCCTTTTATCAAAGAAGGTTATGACAGCATAAGCAAACATAAGGTGCATAATTAAGCATAACCAACTCATCATTCACATACCAAATTAATACAATAGATAGCTTATGCAATTGAAAGAAAACTCATTCATGAATACAACCTTCTAACAGGCTTAACATAGCATATTCATGGCTTACATTTAATTATACATTCATTCCACCGTTTGAACATGTCAAGCATAATTAAACACATGAATATCATAATTCATACACAAATACTTATCTGAAATTCACATGAATGTGGCAACTGGCTGCATGTGAGCCATGCTCCACCCAACCTTAGAACTTGTCCAGCTTGTACTATTTCAACTCCCAAGTTCACCTACGAGTCGAGATCGAGACATTAACCAGAGGTATCTCACCAATTTCTCGCCAACTCACTCTCAGAGTCTCAGGTGGAATTAACAGAGAGAATGGATATACACAGGGGCTCAACAAGGCAATTGACCCACCTGAGTTCCTTCCCAAAACGCTCAACGATATACTTTACTGCAAGCGTTGGTATTCCCTCTAGCCTTCATGCTTCATTGCCAATTGACTGGTGTATGCAACCAAGGAATTCATGGCCAATTCGGGTTATCTCAGCATAACAAAGTTCAGGTTATCTCTGCAATTCGGTTCAGATTTGTCACAGGAAATCTCTCCCAGTTTTATTCACTCTTCGAGAACTCCAAACACATAGTGATACACTTCACTGTCCCTGTCTGAAAATCCTCTCGGATTTTCCGCACTTTTCTTGCACTCAGCAGACACTTCCCCGTGTTCTGCGTGCATCCTCTCGACCACCTAGGACTGACGTCCAAACGCCCAGGCTCTCTGCGTGCATTTTCCTCCGTTCAGAAGACATCGTACGGGTTCTCCCCCCGTACATCTGTGTCCTCCCCGTGCATCCCCCAGACCTCCCCCGGTCTGTCCGCATTACTAGCCCAATGCGACCCCCGTGTTCCCTTGGCCTCCCACGTGGCTGTCCCAAGGAACACGTTCCCTCCATCCTTAATTACGATTAGCCTCTTAATCTTCATCATTAAGTAATATTTAACATTAAAATAATCCCCCACTAAGAATATGGCTTAGGAGTATGGGTTTTGGGTTTATCATAAGGTTTATAGAACAAGGGTTTAGGGAACAAGGTACATAAGTCAACCTTACCCCCACCTCACAACCCTCGATTAATATCTGGATCCCCTCTTTGGCGTATCGCTCCTCATGCAACCAGCTGGTGTTTATATTAAATTATTATCATGCTATGTACATACTCATAGCCACAATGTTCAATTTACAATAACAACTCTAACCTGGGCCACGGGGTGTTACATATGCCCACTGTGACAATGATTGGTAAGTTTAAGTGCCTCATGCTAGCGATGTTGCAATGTTGGAAATGTTGAGGACGTTGTCCCTTCCCCTTTGATCTCATCAATAGATGGCATGTTTCTCATTATAACAATGATTACATGATACACTTCCTAAGGTGTTAGACACGTTTGACATAGTAAACCATCTAGTATAAAGTTTCTCTAATGCCAGTAACAAACCTCACATTAGTTTACCTCATTTACTAAGAATTACATATTTCATTAACACTTAATTCATTAGCATTGGCTCATTTGCAGAGTCGATGAATAGTTACACGATTCTCTTCATGATGATCATATCAACATTTTGGGGAAGGAAATAATATAGAGGCTTTGCTTAGAATTATAGGGAGATTTAATTATATATTGGTGTTTTGCGAGGAGATGGATATGCCTCATATACTTGACATATTAGTTGTTAGTGGTCAATTACATTGCTTCTTGTAGCGACCAACCCACTTGGTTGAAGACATTTTCGTTCCCTCCTTTTGAACCTAGCCTAGGAGATCTTTGACTCAAATATTGTTATTTTTAAACTTGCAAAGCCGAACGCATGGACTTGTTTCCTTGTAGCTCCCCTTGTTAATTTTGTTTTCTTAACGAAAGCATCACCACCACATAATTATAAAGTGCATGCTTAACTACAAATTGGATGAGTTTTTTTACCATAAACATAATTTCAAATTTTCAAAATAGTGTCGGTGGTTTCAATGTAATGTCTTGTTGGTGGTTTTCTAGTGCGTAATTTCTTACCAATAAATTTCCTCCACAACGATCAAGAAAACCTCTTTTTTCCCGCGAAAAAAAGCATACTATTGATATTCACTTATGAATCAAATAGTACATGATATCAGTATAAAAACTGTACTCCCATCAACCTCTCAACAGAAAGAGTTTCTGAAAATTTCAAAAATATACAACATAAGCCAAAAACCGACAAAAAAACTATTGTCGTGGAATAACTTAACAAGCTTAGTCAAGTAAATAAAAAGTGCTAGAATCAATCAATTGATTCTCACAAAATTCATTCCAATATAAGAGATCATCTTCGCCTAACAAAGCCTACTTTGAAAGTAGATCAGCATGTGAGTTGAATTCTCTAAAGATATGTTCCAAAGTGACCGCCCCCAAAATGTGAAGTTCATTCTGCACTCTATTGCACCATCCAGATAAATTAGTAACTTTAAGGTCAAACTCACCTCTGGCCCATTTGATGGTAACTCTAGAGTCGCCAAATATCTTTACATTCACCAAACCAAAAATATTAGCCACTTTTACAACACACCATAATGCCAAAAGTTCTGCCTTCATATTTGTACCCTTTCCACACTTCATCCTGATGGTGAAATAGTGATCATGACTAATATAAATAACCCCACCTACACCATAGTCGCCCATATTGGCAGCTCCATCAGAAAATACTACAGGTTCAGTAACCACAAACTCAAATTTCCCAATGTCCCTATGAACCCGAGGTTTCACCTCCTTCTGATAATTCATATAACAACTTATAGCAGTATTATATGTTTTATCCACATATGGCCTGGAATCCTCAAAGATAGCCTTGTTCCTCATCCCCCACACCGCCCAGCAAATGTATACAGGTAGAGTCGGATGTTCTTTACAATTCAGCACCCAATGTTTCAGACTAGTAGCAATATTTTGTCCTCCCCATTTAGCTTTAATATCAAAGATCTGATATATATTCTTCCATAATTCCAATGTAAAAGAACAATCCATGAACAGATGTGTAGTTGTTTCAATATTACACCTGCACAAAATACACTGACTAGCGCCCATCCAACCCAAAGAGGAAAGATTTTCCCAAGTCTTCAAACTGTCCTGTAACACAAACCAAAAAAAACATTTCAATTTTTGTGGCAAATGCCACTGCCAGATTTTTCTATACCACCAATGTTTTGGAAAAATGCATCTTCTTTTAATAATACATCTGTATGCAGTACTAGCAGTCACAACCCCAGTGGCTTCATTACCTCCCCAAACAATCTTATCATCTTCAGAATTAAGACGAATGCCAGCAGCATTCAGGCTCTGCGTATATTGCAGCCATTCCGGAGCTAAATTTGGAGGCAGCTGTAGGTCAACATCAGTACACCAATAGCCAATCCTCATATATTTTGCAATTGAATTTAGTGTATAATGACCTGCTGCTTTAAGAACATTTAGAAGTTTCGATGATAATCTATATGAATCCTTCAGTCCCAGAATGGGATCAACGCCAATAGCAACCTCTTCCCCTGTACCAACTTTCCAGCATAATTCAAATGCCAGCCATTTGTAAACTTTCATGAAACCATTCCAGATTGGTGAGACCCCCCTCACCTTCTTATCTGGAACCCTTAACCAATGTGAAATCTCAGACTTAATATATTTTTTATGGATTATTCGCGACTAGAGTGTATTGCCAAAAATTGCTCGCCACAAACTCTTTAAATGCAAGGCCTCACTGAAAACTGACAAGTCCTTAATGCCCCAACCCCCAGCATCAAATGGTAATGAAATTTTTTCCCAACCAATCATCACAAGACTAGATTTATACAGTCCACCCGTCCAAAGGAAGTTGGACATGAGTCTTCTCAAGGAATTAATCACAGAACATGGAATAGGAAAATGAAAACCAATAAACCGGAGTACCCATCAGTACCGACTTAACCAAGGTAAGTTTGCCTCCAATTGATAGCAAATGATATGTCCAATTGGAGATTCTGTTTTCAAACTTTTTGAGCAGCCACTCCCAGTCTTTAATCAGGTATCCATTAGGCTTAAGGTGAAAACCAAGGTAGGTAAAACCTTCAGCAATTTTTCCAAACTTATATGGCAGCAATGTTTGAACTCCCAAAATTCGATCTTCATCGATAAGATTCTCAAAAAAGCAGGATTTTTTCATGCTAACGCACATTCCTGAAGCTTTACAATATAACAAAATAATATCACGATAGCACCTCCATTCCATCAAGGTATCGATCCCAGCAATTAAAACGTCATCCACAAACAAGACATGTGTAATATATAAGTCCTTTGTAATTTTGATGCCTTTAATCTTACCTTCAGATTTTGCTTGAATGATCATTCTGCTTAGTCCCTCGATCACTAGAAGGAACAGCAGTGGAGATAGTGAGCACCCCTGACGGATGCCTTTGGAGCAGCTGAAAAATGGGGTAGGAGCACCATTCACTAAAACAACAATATTCACTGTATCAACACAAGACATTATCCATCTAATAGCCAATGCTGGAGCGCCAATTTGTATCAATATTAAATGGAGGAAATCCCAATTGACTCTATCATACGCCTTTTCTAAATCCATTTTAAGCAGAATAGCTTTCTTTTTTCTACATTTGATAGAGTGTAATAGTTCCTGTGTAATACCCACTGCATCATGTATTTTTCTGTCCTGTAAAAAACCAAACTGTTCCCTTGAAATATGTTTGGAGAGAACCGGTTTAAGGCGCCCAGCTATAACCTTTGATACAATCTTATACGCCAAATTGCACAGGGCAATAGGACTAAAATCACCAAATGTCTTCGGATCATTTACTTTAGAAATCAATGTGATGAAAGTAGAGTTTAAAGCACCAGACATATACCCCTGCTTCCTAGTGAACTCCACCATCCTGACTATATCATCTCCCATGATATCAAAGAAATGTAAAAATAGTTCCACAGTCCAGCCATCCGGCCCTGGGCTTTTTTCCTTAGCAAAAAGTTTAAGTGTCCTCTCCACCTCCTCCAGTGTGACTTCCCTGCATAAATCATCAGCATCATCCGTGTTAAAGAATCTAGGATAGTGTTTAACCACCTGGAGCTGTGAAGCTAAATCACATCCTTGATCAACAGTGTAAATATTGCTAAAGTGTTTCAGAGCTAGTCCTAGTAATTCCTGTTGACCCGAAACATCATTCCCCTCCCCATCATCCAGCTTCCAAATAGTATTATTATTCCTTCTAGTGGAGGCAAAGGTGTGAAAAAACCTTGTATTGTTATCCCCAAAATTAACCCAGAGTGCTCTGCTTTTCAAGCGCCATTCTTTTTCTTCCCTTAAATGAATATTAACCTTTTCCTCCTCCAACTTTTTAAGTAACTCAAAATCTTTACCATCTAGTGGCCTTTCCAGGTTATATGTATAAAGATCCTGTAACTGTTCCTCCACCAACAAAAGTTTATGACTGTCCATCTGCTTCCTCTTATGTATCCAACTGGTAACTTTTATCTTTAACTCCTTCAATTTGTGGCAGAACATGTCCACGGGATTGAGCTCAGAATTGATATTTATGTTCAACCAAACCTCCTTAATAAATTGCACAAAATCATCTTGTATCAACCAAGAACTATCAAATTTAAATGGATAATTCTGCTGGAACACACAGTCTTCCAATTGAAAGAAAACAGGCCAGTGATCGGATATCTTATTCCTCCCAACCCAAGTTCTATACCTGCCACATGAATGCAGCAATGATGTATGTAGCAAGAATTTGTCCAATCTCTTGTGAATGCCATCCTGACCGGTTCTGCCATTAGTCCAAGTTGGAGTGTTCACCCCTGTAACAACATCAATTAAATCATTATTTATAAGGAACTCAGTAAAGAAGTCAGCAAGGACATCCATTTTCGCCTTAGATCCCCAAATATCCTGTGTTAATCTGGTAAAATTGAGATCACCCGCTACTATGACATTCTTCATCCTCAGAATCCTAGACGATTGCAAACCCTTCCAGAAAGATTCCCGATTTTTATAGGGGGCATAACAATTTAATATAGTGAGATGCATATCATTCAATTTACACAGACCATCCATCAATATACCCCAGCGGTTATTATAAACATAGAAGGAATAGAACATAGGGTCCCAAGCAGCCAGTAACCCACCAGACATCCCTTCTGAACTAATTGCAGTGATTTCCCACCCTGTAAGAATCCCAACAATTTTTGAAATGGCAGATTTATCATCACACATTGTTTCCTACAAAAGTAATATGTTTGGGCGAGTAGTAGCAATAAGATTGGAGAGGACCCTAGCTCGCATAGCCGTCCCCAACCCTCTGATATTTAGAGTGCAAATTGACATTAGGGGACTAATTCACAGGGGTTATTTGCTCCAAGGCCCCCAATAGAAATAATAGTAGAACAATCCTCCCCCACACCACACCCTTCCGAAACAGGTGAGTTACCCCCCTTTAAACCATCTCTCACAGGCAGGTTATGTGAGCCAGTATTCTCGAATCTCGACAAAATACGCTCAGAGATAGAAATAGACTCACTAGTAGAATCAACACCAACACCCAATTCCTTCTGACCTTTCTTCCTGGACTTCCTAATTGTAACATTCTGAAAACGGGCACTGTTAATGGACTGTACCCTAGGGTTAGAAGAAGGATTTTTAGAAAAAATGGGTAGAGGAGAAAGGATATCAGAATTGACAGAGGTTCTATATCCAGCTTCCCCTAAGATAATGGTGTCATCTCCCGAATAAGGCCCAGGTTTAATAATATGCTTATCCCCCCCAAACTTCTCAGAGGAATCATCGGACAGAGTAATACTGTCAGAATTCTTCACCGCCTGACCAAAATCACAAACCCTAGTCACCCCAATTTCATCCGGCTTATAGCAACTACCAATAACAGAAGGCAAGACAGAGGGTTCACAATCCTCCCCAGAAACATTACTAACCTCAAAAAGTCCTCTACAAACCCTAGACTTAGCAGAAAAATGACAATCTTTAGCATTCGAAACCCCATCATCACCAAAATTCAGTATCGTATCCCCCGACGCGAATTTTCTATTAAGAATAGCCTCAGCATCCCGAATCAAAGCTAATTCATCTTCAGGAATAACAGGAATAGGTGAATCGAGTCTAGGTGACAACTTACCAGGAAAATCATGAAGTCCCAAAGTATCCCCAGTCCGGTCCAGTTGTAAATGCTTATGAGCATCAGCCGAGGAAGGCGTAGACCTCAACTTAGTGAAAGACCGAAGCTCCGGACAATGCGAATGTATATGACCCGTCTGCTGGCAGTAATGGCACCGAAATGGGATTCGAAAATAATCTAAACGCTGCCTCCAAACCCTTTCCCCCCACTGAAGCTCAATTTCAGCCGGAAGGCCAAGGGCCATCTCGAACTCCACCATAACTCTTGCCAACCGCCTGTCATACCCAAATAAGGAACAATTATCAAGTCGTATGAATCGACCGACCAAATTAGCAATGCCGATAAGAATGTTCTCCGTCCAGAGTTCTATCGGCAAGCCAGGAATAAGGAGCCATAAATGGCGGAACTTTTGCTTCTCCTTCAATGGGTCAAATGACAAATGCCACTTCTTCAGACAAAATGACCCTTCCTTGAAACACCAGAACCTCTTAAGAATCAAACCCACATGCTCTGGCTTCGAGAAATTGAACATAATCCACCCATTAATAAGTTGCATAACCCTGGGCATATCCCCAACGAGCGGAGACCAGTTCTTCCTGACTCAATCCACCAACTCATTTTGTTCGCCCCCTGTAAACTCCAACCGCCCCATAATGGCCCGAGAGTTCAACATCTCAATTCGTTCCAGATTTGTTTCAACAGGTATAGTATAGTAGTCCAGACCCTCCCTCACTTTCAAGGTTTTGTTAGTCCGACGCCTTCGAGCCTTCTCCCCCCTACATCTGTTAGTCCAGTCGCGGGAAGATTTAGGGATAGTTTCCCTGCGCCGACCCACATCCGCTCCAGAAGAATGAGCCCAAACCCCCTTCGGCATACCAAGACTACCCCCATCACCGGCAGAGGATAGTGGATATCCAGCTAGAAGCACCTGATGTCCCATCATAACCGCCACCCCCACAAATAGTAACCAGTAGCTATCTCGCCAAAAATAGGGTTATAGTAACCAAGACACTTGGAGCCCACCAAACAGATGAAAACAGACCACACCACAGAAAGAGCAGTTGTGACATGGACTGAAAACTAACCACATAAATAGGTGATATTGACAGATAGAGTACAACCGAATAAAAGACAACAATAAGAATATTTACTTCCCACTTTTTTTTAACTTGGTTGGTACTAGGTTGGCCCTGAGAGGCCAACTTGACTCCAAGTGATTGTTGTCTAAAATTAGTCAGCGTCGATCAGCAATATCGCACCATTCCTGCAGAAAAAATACAGTGACAAAGAAACCCTAGCTCCCATTGCAGACCTCCCCAAGCACCTTCCATGGTCGACGATCAAGAAAACCTATAAAATCGAAATGTTGAAAAAAAACAAAATCTATAATTAATGAACCATTATAATCAAAACAAGTATCAACATTCTTGAAGTGGGTATCAAATTAATCCTCCGTCACATTATAAATTTCATCTCTCGTTGAATTTCTTCGAAAAAAGATTACCATTTATATAACATCCCCAATTTAAAACAATCACACACTCATTAAAATGTAGCACTATAAATTGATTCCAATCATTTCCCCAATATTCAAGCAGTGTTATTTGTTAGAAGCTCACATATCCTAAGTCCCTTTAGCAACAAAGGGGCCAACGTGCTCATGGACAATATGTGGAGGCAAATGCTTCTTTAAGTCATATTCATTGAATTTGTTTTACCTAACAACTTTAAATTAATTGAAGGACTAACTCGTGATAATTTCAACCCTCGCCATATTGTTTGCCTATACCATCTCGTTTCCCCCTTTGGGAAGCTATAATTAAAATTGACATTGTGCTTGTTTTGGAAGGCATCGGATATAGTAAATTCCTACACGTAGCAAGTACAAGTGGCAGTTCACATAAAATGAATCTACAAATCTGAATCATATTTTAATTTTCTTTTGAAGATTTACTGTTGAGTGTATTTATGAGTTGCATGTGATCGTTAATGAATGATACTTTGTTAAGCACACAATAAAATTAACATTGTGCTTGTTTTTGGAAGGCATCGGATATATTAAATTCCTACACGTAGCAAGTACAAGTGGCAATTCACATAAAATGAATCTACAAATCTGAATCATATTTTAATTTTCTTTTGAAGATTTAATGTTAAGTGTATTTATGAGTTGCATGTGATCGTTAATAAATGATACTTCTGTTAAGCACACAATATTTGAATAGTGGCTGTGGGGCTCATTAAATCCGGATGTAAGACCCCAAACTTTCATAAAAGCGCATACATATTTGTTATAGTGTCATATTTTGACATTTGGATGTTTTGTTAATTTTGACATGTAGAATTAAGATCACAAGGGTCGGGGTCATATTGGTTGTAGTGTCATATTTGTTTTGTTAATTTTGACATTTGGATGTTTTGTTAATTGAAGAAGGATCTGAAAAGACATTTAATAGGGAAGACTTGGATGAATTGAAGAAGGATCTGAAAAGTACAAGTTAAATATGGTGTTGTTTAAATATTTTATGTAGGATCTGAAAAGTACAAGTTAAATATGGTGTTGTTTAAATATTTTATGTTTTTATATTTTTTTAAATATATTTTTTGTTTTATTTTTTTAGGAGTTTGATTGAAAATTTAAAAAGAATTAGAATTGTATATATTAGATATGTAAATTGCATAATTTGGGTGTTATGGGGATATTTGAGAGTGTTGAATTTATTTATGGATTCAAAAACACAATTTTAACACTTTCAAATTTGAATTTGATCAAAAACAAATTTACCAGATTCCGATCAAAACCTATCGTAAAGTCCAAACGTAGAATAAATATACTACTACGGTTAAATATTTATTGAATAATTTGAATCCATTTTTGTTGAGTAAATGTGAGTTCATAAAGAGAATTTGCAATGAAGAAATGAAGAAATATTAAGTAATATAACGCAACAGTAATCCACAAGACACAGATTTAGGTGGTAAAATCTTGATAAGAAGCCAAGGAAACATCCATGGGGCAAGATATCGCTATTCTTATTGCTCAGAGATAAATATTACAATCGCCCACAACCTACTTATAGAAAAAATTGTTTTGCCACTCAAGACTACACAAATATATAATATTTTATCATAACTACTATCATTGCATGAACTGCCACCGTTATGTGAACTGCCCAAGTAAATATGGTTTCACCATAAAATTTCCACCACAGGTTATTGTTGTCACAATTCCAACAATTTTATATTCAAATCAATGCTATAAGTCCATTTTAACAATAGTTAAAATATAAAGTTGAAAAACTTTCATAACATATTGATACAATAGATTACAAAGATGATAATATCCCTGAAATCGATTATCGACGTTATTCCGAGAACTGAGAAACCTTAGAGTGGAGAGCTGAATAAGATGATGAATGATATCATTGTGAGACGGTACCACATTACATTGAGGGTCCTCACTCTTATAAAGAGTCTGAGTGATCAAAACCCTAAAACGTCTAAAACCCTAACTTTTTAAAACGAGAACACTTACTTTTTGTATTAAATAAAAAAAGAGTTTGCGGCTTGACCGATCAACCTGTGTATACAACAATATGCTTCGGTAGGAAAAATCTACAAAGATCTTTACAAAAAACCAAAATTCTGGTTTCACACTAGTTGGAAGCTACTATCATTCTATTCTTAATGTCTATTTTGCTTAAGTATAACCTATAGAATTGACCAACAAGAAAAACACATATAATTCACATTACAAAACATTTTTTTAGCAAAAAGAGATCTTGGCCATTACAGGTCTTTTGCTATCTTCCCTTCAGGTGGAGGTATGTCTGATGCATTCTACATTTCAATGCATGTCTGATCCACCTCATTTTTATTTCCTTCCATTTTCTGAGTGCCACCAGCTGAACTACTCGATCCTTCAGTTCATCTTCAAAACCTGGAAATTTTCTCAAATCCCGATACTTCACCTTTTGTTGCAATGCCCGAATTTGCTCCTCTTGCATAGTCGTTTTGCCTTTGAGGTATTCAATATCAATCTCTGCCATGATGAGCTTTGTTGTCAAATTGTTCACTTATGCACTCAACATCTTAAATTGTATGTGCAAGATTGAAGAGTTTATGACCAATATAGTCTTCAAACTTCTACTCCTAACCTTAATTTTATGCAGAGCTTGAGTCACTAATTCTAGCACTTCATCGTTCAGACTAGCAATTTTTTCTAACAATGAAGTCCCTTTGTTGATCATGGTTCTCCATCATGAATCAACACCTAACCCTAACTCCAATTGCCAGATAAGGAAACCCTTCTTATTTATCAAATTGTCTTCAGCAAGGAAGTTGTTTAACTACAAAAATTCTAAATTTTGAAATAATAGGCTGCTTTGCTTGAAATATAGGCAAATTTGGCAATGTCAAATCTATTATTCCTCTATTCAGAAAACTAGATAGATGAACATCTTTTATATCTAAAGTGCATACCTTTATATTGGAGAAAGTTTTGTTGATGAGATCAAGGTGTCTGCAGGTGTTTATGAGGCGTAATTCCGTGTTGAGGTTGCCCTCTATATCCAAAGGAATACTAGCATGCTCGAAATCCTCAATCCTTGGACGTTAGTTAATGATGAAATCCAAACCTCCTGAGCTACTTGGAACTCAAATTAGAAATCCCAAGGGAGTGGATAGTCTAACCTCCCTCCTCCAATTCCCCTCTAGATCCTCAATTTGCAAAATATTACCAATTGTTTCTAAACCAGTCCAATATTTCACCCTCTAACATGTTTCAATTTGGGTGACTACTTCCCTGCTAATGAGACCAGCCTCAGAATAAACCCAAGACATTACACATTCCCCCAAGACTTGCCTTTCATTAATTAACTACGCTATGAGGGACATAATACACAGTTAATCCAACACGTCCCAACTATTTTCACACGCAAAACATCTCGTCAGACCTTTCACACTTAATTCACTCAATGCATTGTATATTTTGACCTTAAATGCGAGTTCTTGTATGATGTTATCCTGCCACTTGCTAAGGGGAGACTGCCACATGGCTGCGAACGAAGGATTCATAGATACTTAAACATTTTTTTACTTGCATGGATCATATCCCGAATTTCTTGAAGTCGTGGCTAGGGGATGATGGAATAACATACCTCCCCCATTTAGCTCCAATGTTCCCTGCTCAAGGTGGAAAGCTCAGTTAGCTGGTGATCAACTCGCTTGTTTAAAGCCCAAAAATGATGGAAAACATGCACCTCTTCAAATTTAGTTACAAACTGTTGTATTCACCATAGCATCCAACAAACAATACTTCCTTCATAATCAATTGAAGGGCCATACATCGAATCATAATCATTGAGTCCCCAACTATTAGTAGATGTCTTATTTTCCTATTTTGAGCTAGTTTCAAACCTTGCTAGAGTGCCATAGCCTCAGCGTGATTATTTGATGACACACCCAATCCCTAGGCATATGTATATTCTGTTTTTCCTTTGGGGTCAAAGAGCACCCCCCCACACCTGTCAACCCTACTAAAACCCTAATTTTTAACTTAAGTCACTTAAGTGACTTTATTACATGTGTATCTTCATACCTTAACACCCCCCCATAAGGCATACATTGTTGAAAGATAACAAATTGAAATCAAATACATATACTTGAATGAAAACACATAAACTGAAAGTGAAAGTTAAACATTGGTTGGTATATTCTTCTTTGAACACATTTCTTGGACCTGGTTGAGATCCCTCAAACTGCCTCGTAACCCTAGGAAAGGTGTATCTCTTGAGTTGAATTCTCAAGTTCCCAGATTCCACTTCCTCGAACTCCTAAATCACAAATCTCCCGAACTCAATTACTGGACAACAATCCACATGCATGTCATGTAACCTCACTAGTAGATTGCAATCCACGTGCATGTCTCTACGACTAATGAGGGATCATTCCCTAGATTTACAATTGCTGAACTCTCTGGGAAACCATCCATACCGAACTTGTTAGTTGATCCCTTTCATGTCTTCAAAGCACCGAAATATTTAAAATGTAAAGACACCTAATTTTCTCCATGAAGGCAAACACCATAGGCAGTATGCAATGATTCTTCTTAAATAAACATGAGAGCACAAGCTATATGGCCCATCTTTAGCCTCAAAATTCCTTTACCCTTAAAAACTCCATGAAGATAATCTAGCCTATTGGGAACAAAATTTTCTTAAGGTTTAGTTATTTCCCATGATGTCTTCATGGCTTTAATACATTTGAAAATTTCTACTGCAATTAACAATAAAATTGCCAAAAATTGCTACTGCATGGTCGTATTGTAAAGTATGAATCTTGATGGCCCTCTTTAACTGGTGGATGTATTTTAATTTCCCTTTGTGGCTATTAGCGACTCAAGAATTTTGGTGGCTCAAATTGTTACAAGAGTTGTTAGGCGGCACTATTGGATCGTCTTTAACGTGCAGTGGACAAGAATGACGACTCCATACAACATGTATGGCGGCTTGGTGTGGTGACTCTTTATATTGGTGATGGATCCTTCAACGACAGCTAGGTCAATGTTCCTTGGTATCTCGAGTTATACCTTAACATACCTTGTTGTAGATTCCTTTTCAATCTACAACAAGTGCTCATGGATTTCTTTATTGCGGTATAAAAATGATAATTCGTTTTGGGTTTGTTAATATTTTTTAATTAAGACGCGAGGAGTTATAACAATCAATTCCCCATCAACATAGTTCACATACAAACTGCATACATTTTTTTATTTAAATTTTGAGGTTTAGTTTGTCCATTGAAATAGGACTCTACCGTGTCATCATGCATTCCAAACATGACATAAATTTCTAAGATATTATCGCATCAAGAAGCGCTTTCTACAACCTAAGTGAGTGAGATGTGTCATATATGTAAGGTTGACGTGGCGCATGTCAACTTCAAAAAATCAAATATAAAGAAAACAAATATAAAACTAAATCATCTTTAAATCTACAACATTGTGTTTTACAATTAAATGAATCCATGAATACTCAGTTTTTTAATGGCAGTGGTTGTACTTAATAGGTATATAGACACATAAAATAATAAATGGGAGTTAATTCCATTTTTATCTTTGACATCATTTGAAGGGGAAATGCTGTGAATGATTTTGTTGTTGCAATTTTGCATGGTTCAATTTCCAATGTCGGTGAAGTGATTCAAATGCATTTGAGACCTGTTCTGGATACATTACCATCAAGAGATTGCATCATGTTACTTCCCTTCAAATTAAATCAATCTTTCAAACTTTGGAAAATAAATTCAATATGTTTCATAAAATTACCGATGACCAACAATAAATGGAGCATCATTTGCAATTATAATAACATATCTATGTAATGAATTAATTATTTTTTTTGTTAGTAATTACCCACAAGGATTTGAACTTGTGACCTTCCATTTACAACTTCTCATCTCAATTACTCATTACCAATTCCTCTACCCCCATGGACTAATGAATTAATTATTTACCTTTGGTTTGTGTCACTGATTGTTAATATATTACAAGCGATCTAACAAAATTATATATTATTACTCTTATACTACTTGTTTTTAAAATAGTGCAATTTTTTATTCCACATTTCCAACCGCAAAGATATGAAATCAGGATAATTTTCATGTTGATCCATGCACTCTATATCCATAGTGTTTGATGATGTATTACCTTTGGATGAGGCAAAAATCGAAATACGCCAAACTCTAGATGGTGAATATTTTTACAAATGGATCAAATAGGTGAGAGATGCATTATTATTCTAATGCAAGTCACATGGAAATTCATATTGACCAGCATAGATCCATCTTAAATCTGACTCTATCAAGTGTCGAGAGAAATCAAATCCCTTGAGGTCCGAACCCCTTTTGGATTCATAAAATTGAGGAAAAGATTGCACCTCAAGGGATTTGAACCCTCTCGGCGCTTGATAGAGACAGAGTTAAGATGGATCTATGTTGGTTATTTCTTAAATTATATATGATTTTACTATGGTTAATTGTTTTCTTGACCGAAACGAGTAGGAGATTTTATATTAAAATGAGGAAAATTCCTCAATAGAACAGAGTTACAGGGCACTTCAAAAAAAGGCATCCTACCCGAGAGTTCATAACCAAACTCAAAGGAGTTTGCATAGCTACTAACTGCATATTCAGTCTTCTAATTCCTAACTCTAAATTCCTAGGCTTATACTATCTTACAAATTGTCATAACAAAAAAATATAAGAGTAGAGCATGACAACAATTTAAAATTGGAAAGTCCAAGGAACTTGATATTCCAACTTGATCTGTGGAGGCATAACGAAAGATCCTTCTGCCTCATCCTTCTCTTTCACTTATCTCTTTAATTTTGCAACTTCTCTTTCCAGAGTCACAATTTTGTTTTTCATCTCTTCAAATTTGTCCTGTTGTTGTTCCATCTTATCATTTAGCATATCTAACTACAATTGGAAATTCCTTTTTTCCTCCATCCTCCTCCTGACATTATTCACGACGTCTCTCTCTATCTCGCAAATGATGCTCCAGCCATCGAACCTGATGATTGAGGCAATGCATACTACGATTGACCTTGCGGATTCCACATTCAACACAACAGAACGGTTCATTAGCACCCTCGTCACTATCCATTCTCCCAACAAAATTGGTTTTGCGCACCTCCTATGGAAGTCTCCTCCCTAAGAATGAAATTGAGTTCTTACTATCCGGCATTGCAACACGGGGAGAAACATGGAAGGAGAAGCTCCCCAACCACTAATCAGTTATCCTTGTAGCAAGTATACCGACAATGATAATAGCAACATCCCCGTTAGGTTTACTTCCTTTCCCATTAATGGTTGTCCTTTCCTGATTAGTAATTTCGTACCAAAACCAGGATCTGGCGTCAGAACCCATTGTGAGTTGATTCTAAGTACTATAAATCCACTCGTGAGAGGCAATGGAGAGGCCAAATGAAGACGCCAAATCATCAATTCCATTTATGTCCATCATTATCCTTCACTGGGGATAAATCATGAATTTGTGGGAGATGAACACCTCATACGTCACCTGCCTTGGGCTAGCAGAATCACATGATAGCACGTGTATCCATCTTAAATCTTTGCTCATGGTGGTGTCAGGGAGAATGAGACGCCTACTCCTTGTTAAAGTTACAACATCATGATTCATTCTCCAAGTCAATCTTGTGTGTCAAGATTGAGCCTCGTGTGTCGAGGTAGTGCCTTATAGGGGCTTGAGTTGGACTTAGGAAACTTGGAGAAGAATCTTGAGTTGGACTCAAGAATGGATAAGCCTCATGTGTTGAGGTAAGTACTTTGTATGTCAAAGTGATGACATTGTACATTCTTGATTGTCAAGGCTAAGGTCTTGTGTGTCGAGACATATCCTCATGTGTTGAGGTGGTGCCTCATGTGTTGAGGTAATGCTTTGTATGTCGAAGCATGAATGGTGTGTGATGTACTACTAACCATGGTTGAGCTATTAAGTCTCCTCTAGAGACTAGCCACCTCTAGAGTGAATTACTTTAGCATACAACCACTTGGAACGTAGTAGAACAAGATGATAACATCATTGGGAAAATATCCTTAGTATATTTGATATAATAATTAATTAGGATGGCACATGTAGACCATGTAGATAAGAAAAGAGATAAAGATAAATTGTGATAAGAGAAATGAGAATCCGATTTGCACACTTCAATGATGATAAAGACTTCCGTTAAATAAAGAGAACTCAAATTGTTAAACTTCAGTGATGTTAACAAATAAGACTTCAATCAATTAAAGGAGAACTTGAATTGATCACTTCAATGATGTTAACAAGAAAGACTTTAGTTAAAAGGAGTTAACTAAGTGATAACAAAGAAGATATAGTTAACTAAGTGTTTGCATGACGACACTTAAGTTAGCCACCTAACTAAGTGGTCTAGCATCTAGATGGAGGTCGAGTTCATCCTTAATCATAAGATAAAAATAGAATATGAAGCATGAGAAGAATATATATATATATATATATATATATATATATATATATATATGTTATACAAGATTGATGTAATTCAATGTGAAGCGAATTCTCTTCTCTCTTGAAGGCAATGAGCTTTTCTTTGTGCAAGATATTATTTTGAGTTCTATTCTTCCAGCTTCCCTCTTCCTTTGATATATGCACCAGGGGTGCTTGATGTGATCTGCTTTTTGTGAAGCAAGTCATTCTCTGCTATTAATCAATCTACTAAGGAAGTTTTTGCTGGGGTTTTCTCCCTCAAGTTAAAGAGGGTTTCCCCAGGGTAAATTTATGTGTCATATGTGAATGCTTATGTTTGTGATTGTTCATTGATTTCAAGTACTACTACAATTTTGAATTAAAGATAAAAAATTAACACTCCCGAGATTAATACTTTCATAGGGAGCTTTAATCCTTATATGATCCCACAAATTAAGATGTCTAAGGAATGGACTAATAATGCACCTCTCCATGATGATTGAGATAACTTCTTGCAGTTCTTTTTGTAGCAAGATTTGCTAATGAATCCGCTTGTTTGTTTTGGTCTCTTAGAAGATGAAAAAGTTCCATAGACTAAATTTTTTCCAAGTTGTTCCAAATTCTCAATTGGGTCCTGGCTAAGGCAGAATTATGCAGAGGAGAATGAAACTTGGCAGCTCTGATTACTATCCGGGAGTATCCAAGAATAATGGCATCAGAAACTTTTGCCTTAATTAGCACGTTAATCGCCTTCCAAAGTGTCCACATCTCTGCTCGATTATTTGACTCCTTTCCGAGTCACCATGAGAAATATTCGACAATGTTTCCTCTAGAGTTAAGGAGCACCCTTGCCACCCTTACGACCCCGTTATGGTTAAGTATTTAAATAATGATATATATCTATATCCATATATATATAAATAATTTGTTAAAATTTAAAATTTTAATTTAAAAAAAAATATTTTTAACCATGAAATCCATTCAAATTACTATATAAACTACAAAATTAAAACTATATTCATTATATAATTTTTACTTAAACCTATATTTAAATTATAATCTAAATATTTTTAATTAAAAAATCATTACAACCCACACAAAACCATTAGATAATATAAGCAATCTCCTTGCACAAGCGAATCAAGATTTAATCAATAAACAAGGGTTAACCCAGAACCCCATTGACACGAAGTCATTTGTCTTCCTTAGTAGGAAAATGCTTAAGCATTAATGGTAATATGCATGAGCTTATTTCCATATTTTACATTTCTTTGTTTTTATTTTTTACATTTTAGATTGTGTCAAATGATATTTATATTGTGTCAAATGATATTTATATTGTGTTAAATGATAGTAAAAAGGTAACGTGTGGAATTATAGTTTAGTGGTTGGAACTAGATTTATTTTATATATATATAAAATTAAGTTTTATCGTGACAATAATGATGATGGTGGTTATTAATGTTTATTAAGATCAATTTTGATTTATTAAATCTTAAAATGGTAAAGGATCACTTGATTTGATTTTAAATTTTATTTTTATACTTGAAAAAAATTGAGAGAATTAATCCTAAATCATCATAGTTATAACGAATTAAAAGGTTAGGAAGGCAGTATTGCAACAAATATTTTGAAATTGTGTTTTAATGTGGATATACCAGGGTATTTTATAAGAAATTGGTTTTCATCTTCAACTCTCTTCGCATCACAAATATGACAAATTTTTTGTCTCATGATATTTTAAGAATTGTCCATTGCCCTGCTCCACTAAGGAGCTTGTGAGAGTTTGTTCTTATTATCGTAAACTTATTTTAAATTTGGATTTATTAAGCATCAAGAAGAATCAAAATTATTGATATGTAATATTTATCATTCAATTCTACGTCATCTATTGATTATTTGATATTATATGATTAAAAACTTTACATCTCAATAAATTTGATCCCTTGATAGATTCGGGTTTAAAATGGATTTACCTACATGAAAATATCTATACATATTGGGCTGTAAAACACTTTGCTACTCTCGTGCAATTACATTAATATCCACATCTCTTTATACACCAGCATAGATCCATCTTAAAGGGGATCTACCAAGTGCCGAGAGGGATCAAATTTCTAATGAGTAATGCAATGTTTATGGTTTTAATTTATCTAATTTGTGTAGTTTTATATATATGCAGTTTTAAATATTTTTAATTTAATTTGAGCCGACATGTTATTTTTTATAATATTTTATTATTTTTTTATAAAGGACACGTGTCAAGTATAGGATGAGCACGGAAGGAGTTACACATCTACCCCCTACTGGGCTGTAGAATGCGCCTCTTCGACACAATAAAAAATGTATTTATCTTTATCAAATATAAGATAAATAAAAAAAACCTATGATATTTCTTCATCATAGTTTTGTTTTTCTAAATACATGTGAACTTTTGTAAATCACCACAATTAAAAAATATATATTGTAATTAACAAAATTCTTAATCTTAATATTAAGAATATGTTAATATTCTTAAAAAATGGATGACATTGATAATGAAAAATGCTTTCAAAAGTTATATGAAATTTTTTATACTAGCAATTGCCCCATGAGGGGCAAATTGAACACCGAGTGCAAAAGAGCATTTGGAAGGAAAAGCACTTTTCCTAGATTATGGCGGAAGGCTCTAAATCTTTTAACAACTTAAATTTTAATTAGTAGGGCACTTCAACATATGCGCCCTTAGATTTGTATTCCATATGTAATTAAGTATTTTGTTATATTCAATTGAGGTCCACTTGTTTTAATTTGTTGTGACATTTTAATTGAATTTCTTGGCATTCCCATTGAATATCAAACCTTTATAGACCATTTGACAAAGCACTTTGGGTACTTTGTCAAGTCAACATGTTAAAAATACTTTGGAAGATGTGATTTTTAGGCTAGGGATAAGAGTTTTATCAGCGCAATGTTTCAACCTAGCAAATACTTGTATGTGATGTAATGGAACGAGTAATCTAAGGATCTAGGCCATGGCACTATCAAGTAAGGCACAGACCCAAACAAAGAGAGTTAGACATGTAGCATAAATATATTTATGCCAATTACAACAACCCTACATATTTCAATATTAGGACATATAACTCAGAACACTCAACTATACAACTTTTTAATTTGACTTGCCATCTCGTCATCTAAGTCCTCAGTTCCGGTATGTAATTTAACAACCTATATACAACTATGCAGATTATTTCACTTACCCACCCTTGAACTAAGTTCCGTGTTCCAATATTTACTACTGTGCATCCAATGGGCCTTGAAGAATTGAGACAAAGTGTATGATTTTCATTGATTTCTCATGGATTAAGCTTAAATTCGTATTTATTGCTCGATCATCAATGGTTCCAGGAACATCCACGTTTGGTTCTGAGACTAATTGTGAAACTATTTTGAATGGGTGAATTTCAGAATTAGTTTTGGCATTTGACTAATCCTTTTTTTTTATGTTCACAAAAATCCCAACGATTTGGCTCACATTTAGAGGTCTCTTTGATGGGTTGATTGCTACAGATCACCATAGCTTTTGATGGAGCTTGAGTCAGCAAAGATCAAGTCACACACTAAAATCCTGATCGCATGTTTACTACTAGCTTTGGCATTCAAGGCTTTTATGCCTTTTTCAATTCGATTTCCAATGGCTTACATACTCATTCTATATTTCTTCTTTTTACATAGAGTCTAGGTGGGTTTTGCACTCAGTTGTCTACTTCTTGTGGTGCCTCTTGGCACGAGTAGCCTCAGATTCATATGGTTCATTCAATTCTTTATTGCTTGTTTTTATATCCGTGGAAGGAGTGTTGAGGCTAACTGAAACAACATTCTCTATATCAACAAAATCATTGACTTGGTACTTTGCAATACGTTTAGAATGGACTTTTTGAGGTTTCCTACCAAGGATTCTATCGGAATTATCTTTCATGACTACACCCTCTCACTATTAACACTCTTGTCTTGTTTTTATTTGCATTCTTGATGTGCCCCCTCAGACCTTTCCTAAGCGTTAATTTGTCCTCAGTTTCACCTTATCCTTCTCTACATACACTTCAATTTTGATTCTCTTGGATTTCTTAGAAGTGGAATTCAGAGAGCTTATCACAACTTTCTCATATGAAAATGGAGGTTTCAACAGTTCACCAAAGAAACCAATATCACATCCATTACTAATGTTGTCCATTCCTAATATGTACCATTTGTTGATCTAAAGCAAAGAGTGATGCTTCCAATGCCTTGAAGAAGACAATGATTCAACTCCACGAGAGAATATTTCTTCACCACTCTGAGCTAAAGAAAAATTAGAATGGCCATTGGCATAACCAAGAGACATTTTACATGGAGAGATTTCTTGCGTTATGTGGAAAGAAAAGTGATTTCCTTGTTTTTTCTGTTTGTATTTTTTACAAATGGCTTGGATGTATTGGTATATTCAAAAGAAGATGAACCTTCTGATGAGATACCCTCAACACTGAGAAAGGCATTTGCTTCTAAAAGACCAAATTTGGTGTAATGTCATCAAGTAGTTGGAATTGTTGGTATTGACTTTCATTGTTATAAGCACATGAGGTTGTGACATCACTTCCATGTTGGAAATATGCTCCAATCCATGAAGTTTTGATCCACTGCTCTTCCAACAACTTTCCCTTCATAATATGCATCCAACCAAAAAGGTCTATGGGTGATTCCATGAAGATGGGTAACTATTTTTGGTCAAATATGGCGATGAAAAATAGAAATTTTACCCATGTATTAAATTGAAGCCCTCGAAACTCATATTTGCCACATGAATTTCGACATGCGGTTAAAAAATAAAATGTAGAGAATTATGTTGGCTTTCCAATGATATTTTTTTCGAAATATACCAATGTCATTTATCGTGTCAAATTTTCATTTAATGAAACGTGTGTACTTAAAAATTTGAAGAGAAATTAACAAGTGGTTTGTGTGTATGCACAATAATTTAATGTTAAGGTAATAATTTTAAAAAATGAAATATGTGAACATGATCTAGACAAAATGCACTAGTGCTTACATATTTTTCTTTTAATTTTTCTCAAAAAATTATATTTATTTTTATTTTTCGAAACTGACCAATGAATATTTGAGTCGCATTTTGCACACATGTGTGTGTGCACCAAATATTTTGATTGTTTACATAATTTGAAAAACTAAAAATACCCTTTTGAAGAGAACACACTTATCTAGTGCTTCTGTATTTTTTCAAATTTTTTGGATGTGTATTTTGAATGTTGTTGATTTATCTTTGAGCTCAATCGAAGTTGTTGGTAGGGTTTTTTAGGGCAAGTTTTAGTAGAAATTTGAAAACAAAAGACATACGAAAATAAAAAATCATAAATTTTATGTATATGGATAGAGGATTCATTGACGAATCCAACGGTATCAAGTCCTCCCATTAATGTGCATTTAATGACATAGTTTAAGCCTTTGAAAGGAAGACAAAGCTTTCTTTCTGCAGTGAAAAGGGCTCTCGGCCTGTTTTTAGGCCCTCGATCGAGGTATTTGCTCGATCGAGGGCTAAATATGAACTCGATCGAGGTTTTTACATAGACCTCGATTGAGGTATTTTAAAACCCTCGATCGAGCAAATTGCTCGATCGAGGGCCTTAAAAACAGGTTGCAGGCCTTCTTTTTTTTTTTCAAAAGCTAGATCGAGGTCTTGTTTCAACCCTTGATCGAGGTTTTGATAGCTCGATCGAGGTCTTGTTTCATCCCTCGATCGAGGTCTTTTAAAACCCTCGATCGCGGGCTTTAAAATACCTCGATCGAGGGTATGAAAAACAATTTTTTTGGGTCCCTCTTGCCAAAAATCGTGAACCACCTTTGTGGATTCACCCCTATAGGATCCTCAAATTTTTTCCTGAAAACAAATATGAGAAAACCTTCATATAGTGGTGTCAATACTAGAAATCTATCTTAGAGATCAACACCATGTTTACAATGAGGTATGCATCATTAGTATCTACAACATACTAACAACTAGGCGTTGGATATACATTGAAAAAATGTCTTTGCTTTTCTAGCCACATGTTCCTACAAAACATCATCAAACCTTCATACAATATTAGCTTTGTTGCATGTCCTTGGATTCTTTATTTCTTCAGTCCCCTTCTTGAGTTTCAGATCTGTTTTATTACTGTCGTTTCAGTCCTCATATCTCTTCCCATAAGTGCACAGAATTAGTTTAGATTGCCCAGACTTGACATTTTATTGTCGCTTATTGCTGCAAAAGATTAGGAACATGTATCAACATGCCCATATTTCGGAGATTAGTTGATGGTATGTATCCCAAACAACTAAGGGAAATTGATTAGGATTATTTATTGGAACACACAATATTTTTTATGGTTGTCCAAGAAACAAAAAGATGAAAACGACCAAAGATCCCATGTGGGTATATGTTATTACTTCTTACACCATATCCAACTATATAATTCATTGATGTGGCATGACTTTTGCTAGGTGTTACCATTATAACACATAGATTTATCCCTTTCCATTGTCTCCCAACTCCATTTTTACTATCGAATCCATACTCGCTAAAGATCATGGCATTCTCAAGGTTGATTTTATGCACATACTAATTCCATTATTATGTAAAAGAGTTATTTTTGCATGTTCACCATGAATGGATCGTTATTTTAGTAAATTAACACTAAATTTTTTCTCAATAAATTGTTCAAAGGGAGACCAAATCGACCCTCTTTTGCTGGATCTAAATTGATAACTAAAGACATTCTTTATACCACACAAAATGAGATTTTGTTTGAAATGACTTTTGCATAGCTAGTGATCCATACATGGTTTAATCTTACTATCATTGAAGCACCATCATAAGCCCTAATATGTTGTTCTATTTTACTGGTTGGTAAAGATATATATATAGAAATAGTATTATTCCACAACACCTTTTCTTGCTGATATATTGCTACATGTCATCACTCTAAGAAATAAGCTATTCACCCCTAATTTTGGACTGACATACAACTCTATTCGGCCCTTTAAATTTGCCATTGTTGGGGCTTGTTTTGGCACATTTGGAATTGCCTTGGTGTGAGAGTTTACCATACTCGAGGTTGCATTCTATTGTACTTTCATTGCAAACATAAGATATCTGTTTGACCCTCATCCCTTCATAGTGATTGTAGGGTTCTCATTTGAGGGTTGCATAATTAAGACAACATTGGTCAAATCAACCCACCTTTTTGGCTAGAATCCTACTATTTGAAAACATTTTGTTTAACCATGACAATAGTATTTTGCTTGAAGAATAATTTACATAATTTGTGGTCCACATAGGGTAGAGTTTTATGGTCATTTATTATTATTTTAGGACATCCCTCAAAACTGCCTGTTCAGCCCTTTAAATCTGCTTTGGTTATGATAGTGAAAGATAAGGGTTTGGCTTGGAATCGTTTAATTGTGTTTATCACATTGAAGGTTGTACTCTACCTATATTTCCTTCTCAAATACTGAAGAGAGATCCGTTCAACCTCCTTCGTTTTGCATCCAATAATAGTGAGCTTGCATAAGGCACTCCTCTTTGAGTTAAAATCATGAAACAAATTTGAAGTATGAATTCCATAGACAATATTTTGAAGTGATGGCATCTCTTTGCAATAAGCTATGCTATTAAAAAGTTTCATTATAAAAAGTAAATGGATATTACTATATCCTTAGTAAATAAGCTCTTATTTGTTCATTGTTTTAATTACAAGGATTTGCTCCCCTTTTGATTGTCATTGGGTTATGGTTCACCAAACCATTTATATCTCTCTACCTTTCAAACGTTCCGATTTTAGATGGATTTGTGCTATTGAACTATTACTAACTCTATGCAGTCTCTCTCCCTTTGAGTAGAACGGTGTTTACCTTGGTTGTCAAACTTGCATGGTTCTGAGTTAACCCTCCAAATGCTCAAAACCATCAAATGCTTTCATCACAGGTGAACTTGGTCCTTCAAATATTCATTTGTTATCATACATCACTATATTGGATACCTAGATTTTCAATCATTGGAAAATGTGATCTCTTAATGAGTATTATACATCTTAAGTTGTTTTCCTAAAACTATGATTGAAATAAGCTTGTATTGGTTTAAGGACTAGAAGGTTTGTTCCAGTTTTCATTGGCTTGATGTCTACTAAACATGACAATACTATCTATGTGTTTACCATAAGCATTTTTGTATCCTTATGATAGTAAAATTTATTTAACGTCGTGTTGTTAGGGTTAATGGGGAATGGATTAGAGGGTTCTCCTCCTCCAATACTGAAACCCCACCATGCTTCCCAAAATTCACATTGAAACCTCGCGGTCGTGACCAGGTAGACTCAAAGTATAGTTCTTCCCAGAACTTTGCTTCATCTTTAGGAAAAATTGGGTCACAAATGCCACCTCCACTCCAACCATTGCATCCACCATATCCAATACCACCATGAACACCACCACCATAGCCACCATGACCTCTGCCTCTACCACTACCTCAGCCTCGATTGCCTCCTCCATTGTTGCCTTGGACAAAGGCACCATAGGGATCCGTAACATCTAGGGCCTTGGTTCTTCCACCATTCTCATGCTTGACTGTGTACTTGAAGACCTCTGCCTTAGCTAACCCCATAAATTGGAGAAAACTTACAACAACAAAAGCCACAAACCACGTAATGAGCAGTAGTGACAGGCACTACATTCAAAACGATGAAGCAGAATAAGAGGAAAGAGGTAGAGGAGATGGAAAACCAAACCACCAAAATAGTAGAATGCCGCTAAAATTTGCTAAATGCATGTGGTTGTTTTTCATTAAACCTATAAACGATGAATCTTTAAATAATGTCTTGGGACCAATGTCCATAGAAATAATGCCTTCGGCATAATTATTGCATATCAAGTTACATTGAGTCCAAAAACCACGGACACAAAACTTATTATGAGTACGAAGACCTACTCAACTCCAAACTCTCATGAAATGAGAATCAGTGTTATGATTTAACCATTACGTTTGTCTCCTACCTCTTTCAATCATATAGAAACGATATACATTGATACTCTTCTAGAAATCTTCTTTGTAGTCCAAAAAATATTTGTTAAGAAGGTTTAGTAAGCTAGTAAAGCATAATGGTGTGATTCTTCCAGTTAATTTTCAAGACTTTCATGGTCGACTCACAATTATACGAGGGAGTTATTTATCATGATTGGATCCAAGTGGGATGAATTTGACAAAATAAAGACTTCTTAGTCATTATTACTTGGTTAAAAAGTAATTAATGTAGTTTGGAGACGTGCATGTTTCAATTTATTATTAATAATAATTATTAAAAGAATATTTGTTGGTTTGTCCGTGATTTGTAGGATTAGCCTTTGGTTTAAGAAACCACGATCAAGGGGCATCTAAGTCGTTAAAATTACCTGGGGATTGCACCAGGCCTAGGCCACACCAACCCTTAACATGGATTCATTTTTAAGAGTCTCCTCTCAGCTACCTTACGGGTTTCAAACTCAGGTTGCCATGTAGAACAATGCCCATTGAAACAAACCTTGCTAAGCGAGATTTGACTAAAAAATTGCACTTCATCTGATCCTAACAAAAAAGAACAAGGAGGAACACAATATCGACCTAAATACCAAGACAAATTGATGACTAGACAAAATATAGAGAGACACAAGATGGGCAACACATTATTGAAATACGAAGAAAGAGGCCAAGTCATTGAGTTGACATAGGAGGAACTTTTCTTCCTTTTTTCTTAAGGGCATCAACCAATTTGAGGATTTGTTAGGAGTGGATGTTTTCGAAACAAGGGCCAATTATTTAGAGTAAATCTCAAAAATTAGATTATCAATAGCAATGGTTGTTTCCTTATCACTATTCGAGTTTTTCAATTCACGACTACATTTCTGACCACCTGAGAGATATGCTATGACCATAGCCATATCTCTCACATTTTCATCAACTGGAGGAACTTGAGAAGGTTGAGATCATGGTGAAGTTAGTGGTTTTTCTACAGAGTTTGGAGGTCGCTTTGAAGATGAAGGAGGCAATCGCTAATGAGTCCTTTTTAGGTTACTGAAGATCTTGCTTAAGGGACAAATTACTTTTGTTTCCCTTTGACTCCTGCAATCCCCTTATCCTTTTCTTTACACCAGAGGGATGAATGTGAGCTTGCAAAGAAGGGAAATCTTCCTAAAGCTTCCTAGTTTATTGATAGAATCTACAAAGGAAAGTGGCATATTTCTCGTAATCAATTAGTTGAGAAAAAAGGATGTCTTTCCAATCTATGAGGATCTTGTCTGAATGCCCACAACTAAGATTAAGCTCAACTTTAATGAAACGACCTAAGGAGTTGCTAATGGAGACCATTTTTTTTTTTTGAAGAGTGTATGGGTAGATTTGGAAGACTTACCCACACAGGAGTAGTCATAGCCATCGTGGACAAGGGGTTGAATTCAATGAACCATTTTTGAAAGGAAAGTCTTGAATGTCCCTAGAACCAGGGCTCTTGCTCAAAGACTTTTTGACAGTCCTTTTGCATCAGTAAAGTGTACTGTGAAATAGCCCTTGGAACAAAGGAAAAGTTCATAGTTCAAGGTCCATGTTTGACTCACCCATTCTTGCAACGTTGTTGTAAAGTGCCAAAGGCCATTGAATTATTAAATTATAGCCCGTCGTTTGTAGTGATTCATTGGCATAGACTCAAGGATTTTTCACCAATATTGTCGGAGTATCTAATGACTCTTCCACTCTGAAGGATGAACTATAATGCTATTTGGCCACATAAACATAAGCTCCTGTCTTCACAACATCTTTAAATTAAAACGGTTGGGAGGAAGAAAGCAAAAAATTACTTTTGGCTCCTTCAAGTATTCTTCAAATGAAGAAAATAATGGCATTGAGAGCTATGTCATAGTCATGTAGTGAGAGTCCATCTTGAACTTGTTGTCCCTCATGAAGTAGTTTTTGAAAGTTGGGAGGGATTCCTGCTATGTTTTGGATCTGTGCTTTGAATAAGGAAACTGAGTTGGCAGAGTGCCCACTAAGACAGATTGAGATAACTAAAAGGGATCTAATGAAGAGAGAGAAGAGAGTTGGATCCATAAGGTGCTAGTAAAATATATAAAAAATAGAAGCAAACAATTGTTGATTAAGTTGTCATTGATGCCAACAGTGTATAGTCATTGATGCCAACATGTCTTAGTGCCCCTTGAGGATCCCCTGAGGGTTAAGTAAGTGTCAGTGTCTAAGGAGACCTTTTGATCTTGTTCAAGCCCAAGTTTGAAGCCCTTGGAGCCCTTGGGACAATGACAAAAGCCCTAAACACCCTGTAGAGTGTTTAAGTACCCCAAATATGTTTTACGGTTCCCCAATTGTTTCTCTGATTCCCCAGTACCACAACTTATCCCCTAGTACGCTACAAAAGTGTTGAAGAAGTTGCAAGAGTCCAAATGACCCTTTCAGTGGTCATTTGTGTTTATTGAGGTCATGGTATCCCAGGAGAAGGTCTAGCAACCTTACAGGTGATGTCATGATGAATCTTGACCCTTGGAGGTCTATGGTGTGGTTGAGGTGGTTGAAGAAGCCTATGAAGCCCCTTGCGTGATGAAGATGCCCTGAAGAAGTCCTTGGACCCACATTTGATGGCTTAATGGTCCTTGTCTCCTTAAAGGTGATGATGTGGTCATTAATGACTTGATGAAGATTTGGAACCCTTGATGAAGATCTTGATGCCCGTGTATCCCTTGTTGGGGTCATGGAACCCTTGGAGATGGTCATTATGTATGAGAAGGTCTGGCACCCACATAAATGGTGGCATGATGACCCTTGGACACTATATGATCATTGATGGTGCATTTGGAAATGATTTGGGTCTTGGAATACATACATATGGTGGTTTGTAATCCCATGATTGTTGGAGCCTTTGATATGATAGAATCCTTGGTCATGATGCCCTCATCACTTGGTGATGGAGTCCTATGTGATGGGCTTGAAGTCCATGGAAAGTATCTTTAAATATTATATGATATTCTTGAAAGAGTCCTTGAAACCCTTGCATGTGGTGCCTTGGATCTTGAACCATGGTGATGTATGGTCCTATTTGTGGTTATATGGCTATTGGGATGTAGATGGAGGTAGATCCCACAGACGTGCCTTGATATGTTGAAGAAGACTTTGAAACTCTTGTAGTTAGTGGTATGGTCTTTGGCACCCTCATGTGTGGGGTCTTTGACGTCCTGGACACATTGAATAATTTAAGGGTATTAGACCAAGAATTTGAAAATAAACCCATCATAGGGAGATAGTCCTCGTCAAGCCATTTCCATTGATATGTGGAGCATCTTCTAACTCCTTATGGTTGAAGAGATATGAATTTTTGAAGTTGGTGTACCCCACCTTTTTGGGTGAGCCGACCTAACAAAAGAAAATTTAATTATTTGTAATTTTGAATTGCATGTCGGCCCTGTTTGAGGTAATAACTTTCCTCCACGACCTATATAAATAGAATATCAAACATTTCATTTTCTCATCAATTGGAATTTCGCAACTCTTGGAGAAAAGTGCGAAATTTTGTGGAGGAGAAATTTTTGGGTATCTTCACTAAAATTGGCATAACTTTCTCATACGGAATCGGAATTACAAAATTCTTGGCTCGTTGGAAAGCTTGTTACGAGGGCTATGTGATGACATGATATAGAGTTTCTTTTGGTTTGTCTATTGTTTCTTGACCTTATGATCTTCAAAAAGGTATGGCTCATGCTTCTGGGTTTCTCTTGTAATGGCACATGTCTCTCATGGATAGAGTTCATCTTTGATATTAGTATGTGAGCCTATATATTGGTATATATATTTGAAGTCATTATGGAGGATATGATGATGATGTTGCATACCTTTATGCTATGATATTATACACTTTATGATAATAATGCATGTGATAATGATGTACACTCTATGAAGTTGATGCACTCCTATACAATATGATGTACATGCATACCATAGTGTGATGATGCTCTCCTATGTATTATGATGTATACTTGATGTTGATGTGCTAAAGAAGTTTACATAGTCATGTTCTAGATATGCTCAACTTATATATGATATGATCAGTGATGTTTACACAGTGACATGCTCAGTGTATGTTGATGTGCTAAAGAAGTTTACACAGTCATGTTCTAGATATGCTCAACTTACATATGATATGATCAGTGATGTTTACACAGTGACATGCTCAATGTATGTTGATGTGCTAGTGATGTTTACACTGCTGTATGCTCAGTAAAGTGCGATGGTACAGATGATTATGTATGCTCAGTGGTGTATGTAGTGATATATAGAAACAATGATACAATGATGACATTGATGAAATGATGAACGGTGGTATTGAGCAGTGAGTACATTGATTCAGGCTACATGAACAGATTCCTTAACTCAGATTGGCTGAGTTGTATGAATAGTTGGTTTGACTCAGGTGGACTGAGTCTAGTATACCGTTGGTTAAACTGAGATTTACTAATTCGAATGACGTGAACAACAAATTGATTGGTACAGACAAATTGATTACTCAGTTGATGAACAGTGTGGCACAGTTGTGATGAGCAGTGGTCAGTTGATGTGGTTGTGCAATATAGTACATATTGAGCAGTGTGATACAATTGATGTGCAGTAGTCAGCAGTGGTCAGCAGTGACAGTGGTTGTGCAGTGTGATACAGATTGAGCAGTGTGATACAGTTAATGTGCAGTGGTCAGCAGTGAAAGTGGTTTTGGCAGTGTGGTTTAGATTTTGCATTGTGATACAGGTTGTGCAGTGTGGTACAGGTTGTGCAGTGTGGTACAGGTTGTGCAGTGTGGTTTAGATTGTGCAGTGTGGTACAAGTGTTGGATAGCAGGTCCGCAGGATCAGTGCAGTTTGTGGTTCAATAGTTCAGTATCTATCTTCATATCAGGGTGGCAGGACGGGGCAAGGAAATTGAGGGAGCTAAGGCTTCCTTCAGGTTGTAGCCTGTAAAGCAGGGGGTTGTAGCCTCCTTCCAGTTGTAGCTGGAGAATTGAAGTCTTTGTAACAAAGGGGGTGTTGCCTCCTTCCAGTTGTTGCTGGTAAATTATTATTATAAAGGCTTCCGTGGTTTTTCCCCCAGGACTTGGGTTTCCACGTAAAAATCTTGTGTACTGTGTTTTGCTATGCTTCCTATGTGATGATGATATGATGATAGGTGATGATGAGCTGTAATTGTTAATAATGCTGATGATATAATGATAATGTGGTAATACATTAATGAATGATGTATTGAAGAAGCAGTTGATGATTGTTAAAGTTGAAAAAGTAAAAAAAAAAAACTATACACACTGTTCACCCCCCCCCTCTCAGTGTGCTCGGTGTGTCCAACAACAATAATGACAATAGAACACGAGATTTATGAGGAAATCCTACTATACGCAGGTAAAACCACATGGTTTAATGGTAACTTCGATATTTTATTATTACTCAACAAAAAAGTACAATTCTCTCTCTCTCTCTCTCTCTCTCATGTTACAATGTCGAGGGCTCACTCCCCTTTTATACAATACATATGAGGGTTCCAAAAGAAATCGAAATACACTACAAGGGCCTAGAATTTTTTGCCTCATGGGATTCGCCTTTGCACCATTGGAATGGGGGCTTGGCGGTGCCCCTCTTACCACCCCGGGCGCCTGACGCATACGAGTAGTGCATGGTCCTAGTTGAGAGCTCTACAGGAAGAATATTGGAGATCTAGACATTGGATTCATCTCGTAATAGAAGGGTTTTAGAATCAACGTCAGAACACTTAATTTCTTCTTGCTTGGCATCGATATTCCTAAGTTGGATCCACAGAGGGTGGATAGGTGGATCAAACTCATGGGAAACCTCTAAGATGCAACAATCAGAGGTTGAAGAAAGAGATCTAAGGAAATAAGTTAGTGTTTCCTTCCCGAATTCAAGCAAGACGACCGCGAACTGTACATATGGAGGTTGTAAGGTTTCCATTGTAGAGCTCCTTCTCTTTTAATAATTATTAAAATTTAATAAGATTTATAACAATTTATTATCCCATCTTATTAGTGTAAGAGAGGACAAATGTATTTGCATTGAGGTACAAATTTAGAGGTGGATAATGTTAAACATTATCTTTGACAATGACATTTATGACGTGATCTATAGTGTCACATGGCAATAACACCAAAGACCTTTAGGTTTAGACAATACATGCCACATATGTTATGACATGCGGTGCCCATGGGGCGATGCCCACTGTCAATGTTTGTTGTAATTTTTGATGCATTTAATGGTATAGTTTAAATGGAATTAACAATTAAGAGCATGTATTTCCTCCATGGAGATCAAAGTTTCAAATCCGATGGGAGGTAAGATATGATAGGTAGTCAAATTGTGTTGCATAAAGAAGATTCATTGTCCCACAAATAATGGAATCTCATACATCAATTTGATACTTTACTAAGCTTAAAATGAAATTATTATTAATATTAATGACGATGCAATAAAATGATTTATAAAACATTACCCATGTAAAAAACTTTATAAAATTATATAAAAATTCTAAATTTAATAAAATATATTATTTTATCACTTTGATATTAACATCACTAATAACATCAATATCATGCTTGGTAAATGTAATTAGATTTGAACGATTAGATTTTTAATAAATTGCAAATGATTATATTACCAAGTGGGGTAGGATTTAGTTAGACATCAATAATTACACTTAAGAAAATAATGTCCATTTAACTTATTTTATTAATATTGAATTTAATGTGTGACACATAAAACACAAGAGGAACAAGGTTATGTGGTAGTAATACTTGTCAATGTCGTAATAAAGATGTATTTATTATTTATCAAAATATATTTAACAAAAAAAATGCAGCTATTATATAATTTAAAAAATACATAAAGATTTTGAACACGTTTTTTATTATATAATTTAAAATTTTCGTAGCTAATATATGTGATTTTAAGATTTTTTAAATATTTCCAATCAATACGAACAAGAAGAAAAATATACTCGGAAAAAATTGAAAACGTAGAATATTGACATCTAGATCAGATATAAAAAAAATTATTGATTTGGCAAGGATGCACTTACAAATACAAATATAAAAATATGAAAAAAAAAACTATTAAAATTAGTTTTTATTAAAAAATAAATTATCTTTCAACTCTTAAGAATAAAACATAAAACATATTTTGATGTTTAATATCGTAAAGAATTAGGATAAATGTACAAACAATTATTGATCTCTATTAAGTGAGAAGAAAATAAATGGTCTTACTTTGAGTAAATCGTATTGAAAATGAAATACATGATTTTTTTTTTTTCATTCAGAAAATTTAGTGTACCTTTATTGATAAAGGTATAAATACTTGACCAGAGAAATACATGATTATGTTTACACCATAGTAGAATAATTTGGCCATATTGGTACTTCCTGTACGGAAATTTGGAACAAATTCGAATTCGTCAAATATTAGGTGTAGGTGTAATACGGATACGGATTATTAGTGAACAATTAAATTTTGAAAACCAATTTAAAAACAAAACAATTTTTTTTAAAAATTATTTAAACACTATAAAATAGAAATACCATTCAATTTCATACTTTCTTATTAAAATAACTATTAATAAGTAGTTACGGCCATATCCAAAGTTGTTGAGATTTCATATTTTTGTTTTTAAATATAGATTAAATTTTATTATATAAATGTTTATGTATATTTTGGTATATTTGTAAATATTTGATTAAAAATATTATATATAGGCAGGCTACTTCCGTATTTTATCCGTACTAGATATTTTCATTACGTATTTTTTTCCGTATCAAATCGTATTTGTATCCGTATTCGTACTCGAATTATACTACTATGGTTTACACAATAATCACAATGCAAAATTTATCTAAGGAAAGGTATTTGTAAAGAAAGCAATTTATGATTATGTTTATACAATAATCACAATTCAAAATTTGTTAGAATTAATGTAGAAATGATAGATGGTATTCGTTATGGTTTGCTCAAGATAGCATGGGTGGTTTAACAGTTTCATAGTTTGTAGGATCTGATCCATTATTCTTGGATCTGGGTTTGGTTTTGTATTACCTATATATGTAAACATTATTCATTAATACAATTGACTTGAGTGTATCTCCTCCTGTGTGTTTGTGTGAACCTTTGTGCTATGCACCTCCTCCTCTCTAATTTTCTAATTTGGTACTAGAGCCATTGTGGCCTGTTGTGAAGAACCCATTGTGGTGTGTTGTGAAGAGCCCATTGTGGCCTGCTGAGAAGTGCCCTCCGTGGCCTGCTGTGAGTAGCTGTGTGAAGCCCTTCATGGATCTGAGAAGCCCTTTTGAGGTGTGCTGTGAGAAGCCCTTCGTGGCCTGCTGTGAATGGCCATTGTGGCTGGCTGTGTGATTACCGTTTGAAGGAGGCCATGTTAGCTATAATCTTTGAGCTACTGTATTAATTTTTAATTTGGATGTCGTGAGTTGCCAGAAGGCCTGTGAGAAGCCTAACATTGTATTGTGGAGCAGTGTAAGTTGAGTGGCAACCGATTTGTGAAGACACCAGCCTGTTCGTGAGGTTTGTGCATTAGATGAAGGGGCTGCCAATTTGTGAAACCGTAGTTGTTGTCTGAAGGAGGAGCCACAACTTGAATCGCTGCCTGCTGTTCACGCTACCACTGCTACCAAGGAGATGCCTTTCAAGCTGATTGTTTGAAGCCTGTTGCCTTGTGTATAGAGGGGGATCCCTTCTAAGTTTGGGAAGGAAAATTGTCGATACATAGAGCATTTAGTTAGACATCAATAATTACCAAGTGGGGTAGGATTTAGTTAGACATCAATAATTACACTTAAGAAAATAATGTCCATTTAACTTATTTTATTAATATTGAATTTTAATGTGTGACACATAAAACACAAGACGAACAAGGTTATGTAGTAGTAAATACTTGTCAATGTCGTAATAAAGATGTATCTATTATTTAGCAAAATATATTTAACAAAAAACATGAAGCTATTATATAATTTAAAAAATACATAAAGACTTTGAACACATTTTTTTATTATATAATTTAAAATTTTCGTAGCTAATATATGTGATTTTAAGATTTTTTAAATATATCCAATCAATAAGAACAAGAAGAAAAATATACTCGGAAAAAATTGAAAACGTAGAATATTAATATCTATATCAGATATAAAAAAACTTATTGATTTGGCAAGGATCCACTTACAAATACAAATATAAAAATATGAAAATAAAAAACTAAATTAGTTTTTATTAAAAAATAAATTATCTTTCAACTCTTAAGAATAAAACATAAAACATATTTTGATGTTTAATATCATAAAGAATTATGATAAATGTACGAACAATTATTGATCGCTATTCAATCAGAAGAAAATAAATAGTCTTCCTTTGAGTAAATCGTATTGAAAATGAAATACATGATTTTTTTTTTCATTCAGAAAATTTAGTGTGCCTTTATTAATAAAGGTATAAATACTTGACCAGAGAAATACATGATTATGTTTACACCATAGTAGCATAATTCAGCCGTATTGGTACTTCCTATACGAAAATTCGGAACAAATTCGAATTCGTTGAATATTCAGTGTAGGTGTAATACGGATACAGATTATTAGTGGACAATTAAATTTTGAAAACCAATTTAAAAACAAAACAATTTATTTTTTTAAATTATTTAAACACTATAAAATAGAAATACCATTCATTTTCATACTTTCTTATTAAAATAACTATTAATAAGTAGTTACGGCCATATCCGAAGTTGTTGAGATTTCATATTTTTGTTTTTTAAATATAGATTAAATTTTATTATATAAATGTCTATGTATATTTTGGTATATTTGTAAATATTTGATTAAAAATATTATATATAAGCAGGCTACTTCTGTATTTTATCCGTACTAGATATTTTCATTACGTATTTTTTTCCGTATGGAATCGTATTCGTATCCGTATTCGTACTCGAATTATGCTACTATGGTTTACACAATAATCACAATGCAAAATTTATGTAAGGAAAGGTATTTGTAAAGAAAGAAATTTATGATTATGTTTATACAATAATCACAATGCAAAATTTGTTAGAACTAGTGTAGAAATGATAGATGGTATTCGTTATGGTTTGCTCAAGATAGCATGGGTGGTTTAACAGTTTCATAGTTTGTAGGATCTGATCCATTATTCTTGGATCTGGGTTTGGTTGTGTATTACCTATATATGTAAACATTATTCATTAATACAATTGAGTTAAGTGTATCTCCTCCTGTGTGTTTGTGCGAGCCTTTGTGCTATGCACCTCCTCCTCTCTAATTTTCCAATTTGGTATCAGAGCCATTGTGGCCTATTGTGAAGAGCCCATTGTGGCCTGCTGAGAAGTGCCCTCTGTGGCCTGCTAAAGAAGTGCCCTCCGTGGCCTGCTATGAGTAGCTGTGTGAAGCCCTTTTGAGGCGTGTGGTGAGAAGCCCTTCGTGGCTTGCTGTGAATTCCCATTGTGGCTGGCTGTGTGATTGCCGATTGAAGGAGGCCATCTTAGCTTTAATCTCTGAGCCATTGTATTAATTTTTAATTTGGCTGTCGTGAGTTGCTAGAAGGCCTGTGAGAAGCCTAACATTGTATTGTGGAGCAGTGTAAGTTGAGTGGCCACCGATTGGTGAAGACACCAGCCTATTCGTGAGGTCTGTGCATTAGATGAAGGTGCTGCCAATTTGTTAAACCGTAGTTGTTTTCTGAAGGAGGAACCGCGACTTGAATCGCTGCTTGCTATTCACGCTACCGCTGCTACCAAGGAGCTGCCTTTCGATCTGATTGTTGGAAGCATGTTTCCTTGTGTTTAAAGGGGGATCCCTTCTAAGTTTGGGAAGGAAAATTGCTGATACATAGAGCATAATGTGGAAAAACGCTTCGTGGGAGAGATCGCTGCCCTCTGAATCTGCTGCGTTGGAGCTCAAAATTTGAAGAAAATCGCTGAACTTTAATGCCAAATTGCTAATGTTGTATTCTTGAAGCGAGAGATTGCTGGTATTTGGAGATTGTTGCAATAACCATTCCCTCCAAGAGTAGTGACAACGTTGTATGGAAGAATAGTCTCATATCGCGAAGGGCGTTGAAGAGGGCCAATACACTGACTACTATCAGTGCATAGGTGTGTGAAAGAAGATCGTGTAGCAGCCTGCGTGGAGGAAGCTGTCACTATCAGTGCTAAGTTTGTTTTCATCAAATTCTGAGAAGCTGTGAGTTGCACCATTGGAGTTGGTAAGTGCCGGTCCATTCTTTGAAGACAACCACTGTTGGCTGGATCCGTGGAGACCGCTGTCGATTGCTGCTAGAGGAGATCGTTGTAGTTGGGGTTATTGTTTGTGCTATGTAGCAACTGCTTCAGATCGCGTGAGTGAATGAGCTATTGTCTGCGTTGAAGGAGAATTACTGTCTGTCGTGGATATTGCTGCTAAATGCTGCCCAAATTGCTGGAGAAGCGCTGAAGGTGCAGGTTAGGTGTGAAGATAAGATCGCTGCCCAGTTAGCTGAGTGGTGCCTGCGCTGCATGCTACGGGTGAGAGATCGCTGCCTGTAATTGCTGATAAATGCTGAAGGGAGCATCCTCTGCGGAGAACAGAGACTACATGAAGAGAAGTGCCGACTGGTGTGGCTGCTGTCTTGCCCAGCTGCCTGCATAAAGAAAAGATCAATATGTCTTCTGATATGATGTAGAATGCTGCAATAAAATTTGACCCTCAGCCTTACTAGAGAAGACTAGATTCTAATTAAGCTGGAATTGATGATGATAGATAATTTGTTGAATGGTGTTGCAACAGTTGAAGCAAAAATAATTGATTTTAATGCAAAATTGAAATACATTGTAGATTGGCTTGAAAAGCCAAATGATGCTAAAAATTTTGTTTGTGCTTTTTATGGAGAACACACCATGTTTACAGGTGTTGAAGAACTTGGTGATATGCATCAAAGAGAGACATTGACACTGTTGAACTATGAGCTAATGTTGCAACATTCCATTGAACAAGGCATAGTTGAAAATTATGCAGAATTTGTAGAAGCTGAAGGAAAATCCAGGACAGGAGACGTGCAACGAAATTCCAGAATGCATATTAAAGTGAAATATACGTCTAGGCATGGAGACTTCAAATTCTCGAGCAGGAAACGCAAAAAGAAAAATAAATATTATCTCACAGCAAGAAAAGTGAAGATGAAGCTAGACATCAATAATTACAGTTAAGAAAATATTACCAAGTGGGGTAGGATTTAGTTAGACATAAATAATTACACTTAAGAAAATAATGTCCATTTAACTTATTTTATTGATATTGAATTTTAATGTGTGACACATAAAACACAAGAAGAACAAGGTTATGTGTTAGTAAATACTTGTCAATGTCGTAATAAAGATGTATTTATTATTTATCAAAATATATTTAACACAAAAATGGAAGCTATTATATAATTTAAAAAATACATAAAGACTTTGAACACGTTTTTTTATTATATAATTTCAAATTTTCGTAGCTAATATATGTGATTTTAAGATTTTTTAAATATTTCCAATTAATACGAACAAGAAGAAAAATATACTCGGAAAAAATTGAAAACATAGAATATTGACATCTATATCAGATATAAAAAAACTTATTGATTTGGCAAGGATCCACTTACAAATACAAATATAAAAATATGAAAATAAGAAACTAAATTAGTTTTTATTAAAAAATAAATTATCTTTCAACTCTTAAGAATAAAACATAAAACATATTTTGATGTTTAATATCGTAAAGAATTAGGATAAATGTACAAACAATTATTGATCGCTATTCAGTGAGAAGAAAATAATTGGTCTTACTTTGAGTAAATCGTCTTGAAAATGAAATACATGATTTTTTTTTCATTCAGAAAATTTAGTGTACCTTTATTGATAAAGGTATAAATACTTGACCAGAGAAATACATGATTATGTTTACACCATAGTAGCATAATTCGGCCGTATTGGTACTTCCTCTACGAAAATTTGGAACAAATTCGAATTCGTCGAATATTCGGTGTAGGTGTAATACAGATACAGATTATTAGTGGACAATTAAATTTTGAAAACAAATTTAAAAACAAATTTAAAAACAAAACAATTTTTTTTAAAAATTATTTGAACACTATAAAATAGAAATACCTTTCAATTTCATACTTTCTTATTAAAATAACTATTAATAAGTAGTTACAGCCATATCCGAAGTTGTTGAGATTTCATATTTTTGGTTTTTAAATATAGATTAAATTTTATTATATAAATGTTTATGTATATTTTGGTATATTTGTAAATATTTGATTAAAAATATTATATATAAGCAAGCTACTTCTCTATTTTATCCGTACTAGATATTTTCATTACGTATTTTTTCCGTATCGAATCGTATTCGTATCCGTATCCGTACTCAAATTATGCTACTATGGTTTACATAATAATCACAATGCAAAATTTACGTAAGGAAAGGTATTTGTAAAGAAAGCAATTTATGATTATGTTTATCAATTAATCACAATGCAAAATTTGTTAGAATTAATGTAGAAATGATAGATGGTATTCCTTATGGTTTGCTCAAGATAGCATGGGTGGTTTAATAGTTTCATAGTTTGTAGGATCTGATCCATTATTCTTGGATCTGGGTTTGGTTTTGTGTTACCTATATATGTAAACATTATTCATTAATACAAATGAGTTGAGTGTATCTCCTCCTGTGTGTTTGTGCGAGCCTTTAGGCTATGCACCTCCTCCTCTCTAATTTTCTAATTAGGTATTAGAGCCATTGTGGTATGTTGTGAAGAGCCCATTGTGGCCTGCTGAGAAGAGCCCTCCGTGACCTGCTGAGAAGTGCCCTCCGTGGCCTACTATGAGTAGTTGTGTGAAGCCCTTTGTGGTTGTGAGAATCCCTTTTGAGGCGTGCTGTGAGAAGACCTTCGTGGCTTGCTATGAATGCCTTTGTGGCTGGCTGTGTGATTTTCGATTGAAGGAGGCCGTGTTAGCTGTAATCTCTGAGCTACTGTATTAATTTTTAATTTGGCTGTCATGAGTTCCCAGAAGACCTGTGAGAACCCTAACGTTGTATTGTGGAGCAGTGTAAGTTGAGTGGCCACCAATTTGTGAAGACATCAGCTTGTTTGTGAGGTCTGTGCATTAGATGAAGGTGCTGCCAATTTGTGAAACCGTAGTTGTTGTCTGAAGGAGGAGCCGTGACTTGAATCGCTGCTTGCTATTCACACTGCCGCTGCTACCAAGGAGCTGTCTTTCAAGCTAATTGTTTGAAGCCTGTTGCCTTGTGTATAAAGGGGGATCCCTTCTAAGTTTGGGAAGGAAAATTGCCGATACATAGAGCAGAACGTGGAAAAACGCTGCCTGGGAGAGATCGCTACCCTTTTAATCTGCTGCGTTAGAGCTCAAAATTTGAAGGAAATCGCTGAATTTTAATGCCAAATTGCTGATGTTATATTCTTGAAGCAAGAGATTGCTGGTATTTGGAGATTGCTGTAGCAACCATTCCCTCCCAGAGCAGTGACGACGTTGTATGGAAGAATAGTCTCGTATCGTGAAGGGCGTTGAAGAGGGCCAATAGACTGACTACTATCAATGCATAGCTGTGTGAAAGAAGATCGTGTAGCAGCTTGCGTGGAGGAAGCTATCACTATCAGTGCTAAGTCAGTTTTCATCAAATTCTGAGAAGCCGTGAGCTGTATCACTAGTTTTGGTAAGTGCCGGTCCATTCTTTGAAGACAACCGTTGCTGGTTGGATGCATGGAGACCGCTATCGATTACTGCAGGAGGAGATCATTGTAGTTGGGGTTATTGTTTGTGCTATGCAGCAGCTGGTTCAGATCGCGTGAGTGAAGGATCTATTGTCTGTATTGAAGGAGAACTACTGTCTATCGTGGAGATTGCTGCTAAACGCTGCCCAAATTGTTGGAGAAGCCTTGAAGGAGCGATCTAGGCATGAAGATAAGATCGCTGCCCAGTCAGCTGAGTGGTGCCTGCACTGTGTGCTACGGGTGAGAGATCGTTTCCTGTAATTGCTGATAAACGCTGAAGCAAGGATCCGTTGCAGAGAACAGAGCCTGCCTGAAGAGAAGAGCCGACTGGTGTGGTTGCTGGCTTGCCTAGCTGCCTGCGTAAAGAAAAGATCGAAATGTCTTTTGATATGATGTACAATACTGCAGTAAAATTTGACCCTGAGCATTACTAGAGAAGACCAGATTCTAATTAAGCTGGAAGTGATGATGATAGATAATTTGTTGGCTGGTGTTGCAGCAGTTGAAGCAAAAATAATTGATTTTAATGTAGAATTGAAATACATTGTAGATTGGCTTGAAAAGCCAAACGATGCTGAAAATTTTGTCTGTGCTTTTTATGGAGAACACACCACGTTTACAGGTGTTGAAGAACTTGGTGATATGCATGAAAGAGAGATATTGACACTGCTGAACTATGAGCTAATGTTGTAGCATTCCATTGAACAAGGCATAGTTGAAAATTCTGCAGAATTTCTAGAAGTTGAAGGAAAATCCAGGATAGGAGACGTGCAACCAAATTCCAGAATGCATATTAAAGTGAAATATACGTCTAGGCATGGAGACTTCAAATTCTCGAGCAGGAAACGCAAAAAGAAAAACAAATATGATCTCACAGCAAGAAAAGTGAAGATGAAGCTAGACATCAATAATTACACTAAGAAAATATTACGAAGTGGGGTAGGATTTAGTTAGACATCAATAATTACACTTAAGAAAATAATGTCCATTTAACTTATTTTATTAATATTGAACTTTAATGTGTGAGACATAAAACACAAGACGAACAAGGTTATGTGGTAGTAAATACTTGTCAATGTCATAATAAAGATGTAGTTATTATTTATCAAAATATATTTAACAAAAAACATGAAGCTATTATATAATTTAAAAAATACATAAAGACTTTGAACACATTTTTTTATTATATAATTTAAAATTTTCGTAGCTAATATCTGTGATTTTAAGATTTTTTAAATATATCCAATCAATACGAACAAGAAGAAAAATATACTCGGAAAAAATTGAAAACGTAGATTATTGACATCTATATCAGATATAAAAAAAACTTATTGATTTGGCAAGGATCCACTTACAAATACAAATATAAAAATATGAAAATAAAAAACTAAATTAGTTTTTATTAAAAATAAATTATCTTTCAACTCTTAAGAATAAAACATAAAACATATTTTGATGTTTAATATCGTAAAGAATTAGGATAAATGTACAAACAATTATTGATCGCTATTCAGTGAGAAGAAAATAAATCGTCTTACTTTGAGTAAATCGTATTCAAAATGATATACATGATTTTTGTTTTCATTCAAAAAATTTAGTGTACCTTTATTGATAAAGGTATAAATACTTGACCAGAGAAATACATGATTATGTTTACACCATAGTAGCATAATTCGACCGTATTGGTACTTCCTGTACGAAAATTCGGAACAAATTCGAATTCGTCGAATATTTAGTGTAGGTGTAATACGGATACAGATTATTAGTGGACAATTAAAGTTTGAAAACCAATTTTAAAACAAAACAATTTTTTTAAAAATTATTTAAACACTATAAAATAGAAATACCATTCAATTTCATACTTTCTTATTAAAATAACTATTAATAAGTAGTTACGGCCATATCCGAAGTTGTTGAGATTTCATATTTTTGTTTTTAAAATATAGATTAAATTTTATTATATAAATGTCTATGTATATTTTGGTATATTTGATTAAAAAAATTATATATAAGCAAGCTACTTCCGTATTTAATTCATACTAGATATTTTCAATACGTATTTTTTCCGTATGGAATCGTATTCATATCCGTATTCGTACTCGAATTATGCTACTATGGTTTACACAATAATCACAAAGCAAAATTTATGTAAGGAAAGGTATTTGTAAAGAAAGCAATTTATGATTATGTTTATACAATAATCACAATGCAAAATTTGTTAGAATTAATGTAGAAATGATAGATGGTATTCGTTATGGTTTGCTCAAGACAGCATGGGTGGTTTAACAGTTTCAAAGTTTGTAGGATCTGATCCATTATTCTTGGATCTGGGTTTGGTTTTGGATTACCTATATATGTAAACATTATTGCACCGAGTGAAATGAGGTGCTCTACATCCCAGTATGGGGGAGATGTTTTAACGTGGATGTAGCGTTACATCTAATAAAACGTAAAAAGTGATAAAAATAATTAAAAAAATTCATGTCGGCTCATACAATAAAAAATGATGGAAAGTATTTAAAAAAGAAATCCATGTTGGTTCATAAAATAAAATATTATGAAAAGTAATTAAAAAATAGATGTTCGTTTATAACATAAAAACTTAAAACTTAAACCTGGATCTATCAATCAAGAGAGATCAAATTTTTTTAGTTTAAATTTTAAAAAAGAAATACACCTCAAGAAATTGGATCCGAGTATGGGGGAGATGTTTTAACGTGGATGTAGCGTTGAATGTAGCGTTACATCTAATAAAACATAAAAAGTGATAAAAATAATTAAAAAAATTCATGTCGGCTCATACAATAAAAAATTATGGAAAGTATTTAAAAAAAAATCCATGTGGGTGAATAAAATAAAATATTATCAAAAGTAATTAAAAAATAGATGTTCGTTTATAACATTAAAACTTAAAACCTAAACCCGGATCTATCAATCAAGAGAGATCAAATTTTTTGAGTTTAAATTTAAAAAAAGAAATACACCTCAAGAAATTGGATCCGAGTATGGGGGAGATGTTTTAACGTGGATGTAGCGTTGAATGTAGCGTTACATCTAATAAAACATAAAAAATGATAAAAATAATTTAAAAAATTCATGTCGGCTCATACAATAAAAAATTATGGAAAGTATTTAAAAAAAAATCCATGTTGGTGCATAAAATAAAATATTATCAAAAGTAATTAAAAAATAGATGTTCATTTATAAAATAAAAACTTAAAACTTAAACCCGGATCTATCAATCAAGAGAGATCAAATTTTTTGAGTTTAAATTTAAAAAGAGAAATACACCTCAAGAAATTGGATCCCTCTTGTTGCTTGATAGATATGGGTTTAAGATGGATCTATGCTGGTTCATTAATACAATTGAGTTGATTGTATCTCCTCTTGTGTGTTTGTGCGAGCCTTTGTGCTATGCACCTCCTCCTCTCTAATTTTCTAATTTGGTATCAGAGCCATTGTGGCCTGTTGTGAAGAGCCCATTGTGGCCTGCTGAGAAGTGCCCTCCGTGGCCTGCTGTGAGTAGCTCTGTGAAGTCCTTCGTGGCTGTGAGAATCCCTTTTGAGGCATGCTGTAAGAATCCCTTCATGGCTTGCTGTCAATGCCCATTGTGGCTGGCTATGTGATTGCCGATTGAAGGAGGCGTGTTAGCTTTAATCTCTGAGCTACTGTATTAATTTTTAATTTGGATGTCATGAGTTGCCAGAAGGCCTGTAAGAAGCCTAACATTGTATTGTGGAGCAGTGTAAGTTGAGTGGCCACCAATTTGTGAAGACACCAGCCTGTTCGTGAGGTCTTTGCATTAGATGAAGGTGCTACCAATTTGTGAAACCGTAGTTGTTGTCTGAAGGAGGAGCCGTGACTTGAATCGCTGCCTGCTATTCACGCTTTCGCTGCTATAAAGGTGCTGCCTTTCAAGTTGAATCTTTGAATCCTGCTGCCTTGTGTATAATGGGGGATCCATTCTAAGTTTGGGAAGGAAAATTGCCGATACATAGAGCAGAACGTGGAAAAACGGTGCACGAGAGAGATCGCTGCCCTCTGAATCTGCTGCGTTGGAGCTCAAAATTTGAAGGAAATCGCTGAAGTCTAATGCCAAATTGCTGATGTTGTATTCTTGAAGCAAGAGCTTGCTAGTATTTGGAGATTTCTGTAGCAACCATTCCCTCCCAGAGAAGTGACATCGTTGTATGGAAGAATAGTCTCGTATCGTAAAGGGCGTTGAAGAGGGCCACTACACTGACTACTATCAGTGCATAGCTGTGTGAAAGAAGATCGTGTAGCAGCCTGCATGGAGGAAGCTGTCACTATCAGTGCTAAGTCTATTTTCATCAAATTCTGAGAAGCCGTGAGCTGCATCACTGGTGTTGGTAAGTGCCGGTCCATTCTTTGAAGACAACCGTTGTTGGCTGGATCTGTGGAGACCGCTGTCGATTGCTGCTGGAGGAGATCGTTGTAGTTGGGTTTATTGTTTGTGCTATGCAGCAGCTGCTTCAGATCGCGTGAGTGAAGGATCTATTGTCTGCGTTGAAGGAGAATTACTGTTTGCCGTGGAGATTGCTGCTAAACGCTGCCCAAATTGATGGAGAAGCGCTGAAGGAATGGGCTAGGCGTGAAGATAAGATCGTTTCCCTTTCAGCTGAGTGGTGCTTGTGCTTCATGCTACGGGTGAGAGATCGCTGCCTGTAATTGATGATAAACATTGAAGGGAGGATCCGCTGTGGAGAACAGAGCCTGCCTGAAGAGAAGAGCCGACTGGTGTGGCTGCTGGCTTGCCCAGCTGCCTGTGTAAAGAAAAGATCAATATGTCTTCTGATATGATGTACAATGCTGCAGTAAATAATGAATTTTACACTTAAGAAAATAATGTCCATTTAACTTATTTTATAAATATTGAATTTTAATGTGTGACACATAAAACACAAGAGGAACAAGGTTATCTGGTAGTAAATACTTGTCAATGTCGTAATAAAGATGTATTTATTATTATCAAAATATATTTTAAAAAAAATGAAGCTATTATATAATTTAAAAAATACATAAAGACTTTGAACACGTTTTTTTATTATATAATTTAAAATTTTCGTAGCTAATATATGTGATTTTAATATTTTTTAAATATTTCCAATCAATACGAACAAGAAGAAAAATATACTCGGAAAAAATTGAAAACGTAGAATATTGACATCTATATCAGATATAAAAAAACTTATTGATTTGGCAAGGATCCACCTACAAATACAACTATAAAAATATGAAAATAAAAAAGCAAAATTAGTTTTTATTAAAAAATAAATTATCTTTCAACTCTTTAGAATAAAACATAAAACATATTTTGATGTTTAATATCATAAAGAATTAGAATAAATGTACAAACAATTATTGATCGCTATTCAGTGAGAAGAAAATAAATGGTCTTGCTTTGAGTAAATCGTATTGAAAATGAAATACATGATTTTTTTTTTCATTCAGAAAATTTAGTGTACCTTTATTGATAAAGGTATAAATACTTGACCAGAGAAATACATGATTATGTTTACAACATAGTAGCATAATTCGGCCGTATTGGTACTTCCTGTACGAAAATTCGGAAAAAATTTGAATTCGTCAAATATTCGGTGTAGGTGTAATACGGATAGGGATTATTAGTGGACAATTAAATTTTGAAAACCAATTTAAAAACAAAACAATATTTTTTAAAATTATTTAAACACTATAAAATAGAAATACCATTCAATTTCATATTTTCTTATTAAAATAACTATTAATAAGTAGTTACGGCCATATCCGAAGTTGTTGAGATTACATATTTTTGTTTTTTAAATATAGATTAAATTTTATTATATAAATGTCTATGTATATTTAGGTATATTTGTAAATATTTGATTAAAAATATTATATATAAGCAAGCTACTTCTGTATTTGATCCCTACTAGATATTTTCATTACATATTTTTTCCGTATGGAATCGTATTCGTATTCCTATTCGTACTCGAATTATGCTACTATGGTTTACAGAATAATCACAATGCAAAATTTATGTAAGGAAAGGTATTTGTAAAGAAAGCAATTTATGATTATGTTTATACAATAATCACAATCCAACATTTGTTAGAATTAATGTAGAAATGATAGATGGTGTTTGTTATGGTTTGCTCAAGAAAGCATGGGTGGTTTAACATTTTCATAGTTTGTAGGATCTGATCCATTATTCTTGGATCTGGGTTTGGTTGTGTATTACCGATATATGTAAACATTATTCATTAATACAGTGGAGTTGAGTGTATCTCCTCCTGCGTGTTTGTGCGAACCTTTGTGCTATCAGAGCCATTGTGGCCTGTTGTGAAGAGCCCATTGTGGCCTGTTGAGAAGTGCCCTCCGTGGCCTGCTGTGAGTAGCTGTGTGAAGCCCTTTGTGGCTGTGAGAAGCCCTTTTGAGGTGGGCTGTGAGAATCCCTTCGTGGCTTGCTGTGAATGCCCATTGTGGCTGGCTGTGTGATTGCCGATTGAAGGAGGCCGTGTTAGCTGTAATCTCTGAGCTACTATATTAGCTTTTAATTTGGCTGTCGTGAGTTGCTAGAAGGCCTGTGAGAAGCCTAACATTGTATTGTGGAGAAGTGTAAGTTGAGTGGCCACCGATTTGTGAAGACACCATCTTGTTCGTGAGGCCTGTGCATTAGATGAAGGTGTGCCAATTTATGAAACCATAGTTATTTTCAGAAGGAGGAGCCGCGACTTGAATCGCTGTCTGCTATTCACGTTGTTGCTGCTACCAAGGAGCTGCCTTTCAAGTTGATTGTTTTAAGCTTGCTGCCTTGTGTATAAAGGGGGATCCCTTCTAAGTTTGGGAAGGAAAATTGCCGATACATAGAGAAGAACGTGGAAAAACGTTGCGTGGGAGAGATCGCCGCCCTCTGAATCTGCTGCGTTGGAGCTCAAAATTTGAAGGAAATCGCTGAAGTTTAATGCCAAATTGCTGATGTTGTATTCTTGAAGCGAGAGCTTGTTGCTATTTGGAGATTGCTGCAACAACCATTCCCTCCCAAAGCAGTGACAACGTTGTATGGAAGAATAGTCTCGTATGGTGAAGGGCATTAAAGAGGGCCAATACACTGACTACTATCAGTGCATAGCTGTGTGAAAGAAGATCGTGTAGAAGCCTACTTGGAGGAAGTTGTCACTATCAGTGCTAAGTCTGTTTTAATCAAATTCTGAGAAGGCGTGAGCTGCATCACTGGTGTTGGTAAGTGCCGGTCCATTCTTTGATGACAATCGCTGCTGGCTGGATCCGTGGAGACCGTTGCCGATTGCTGCTGGAGGAGATCGTTGTAGTTGGGTTTATTGTTTGTGCTATGCAACAACTGCTTGAGATCGCACGAGTAAAGGATCTATTGTCTGTGTTGAAGGAGAATTACTGTCTGCCGTGGAGATTGTTGCTAAATGCTGCCCAAATTGCTGGAGAAGCGCTGAAGGAGTGGGCTAGGTGTGAAGATAAGATCGCTACCCAATCAGGTGAGTGGTGCCTATGTTGTGTTCTACGCGTGAGAGATCGCTGCCTGTAATTGATGATAAAGGCTGAAGGGAGGATCTGTTGTGGAGAACAGAGCTTGTCTGAAGAGAAGAGACGACTGGTGCGGCTGCTAGCTTGCCCAGCTTCCTGCTTAAAGAAAAGATCAATATGTCTTCTGATATGATGTACAATGCTGCAGTAAAATTTGACCCTGAGCCTTACTAGAGAATACCAGATTCTAATTAAGCTGGAAGTGATGATGATAGATAATTTGTTGGCTGGTGTTGCAGCAGTTGAAGCAAAAATAATTGATTTCAATGCATAATTGAAATACATTGCAGAATGGCTTGAAAAGCCAAATGATGCTGAAAATTTTGTCCGTGCTTTTGATGGAGAACACACCACGTTTACAGATGCTGGAGAACTTGGTGATATGCATCAAAGAGAGACATTGAAACTGCTGAACTATGAGCTAACGTTGCAACATTCCATTGAAAAAGGCATAGTTGAAAATTATGCAGAATTTGTAGAAGCTGAAGGAAAATCCTTGGCATGAGACGTGCAACCAAATTCCAGAATGCATATTAAAGTGAAATATACATCTTGTCGTGGAGACTTCAAATTCTCGAGCAGGAAACGCAAAAAGAAAAACAAATATTATCTCATAGCAAGAAAAGTGAAGATGAAGCTAGACATCAATAATTACACTTAAGAAAATATTACGAAGTGGGGTAGGATTTAGTTAGACATCAATAATTACACTTAAGAAAATAATGTCATTTAACTTATTTTATTAATATTGAATTTTAATGTGTGACACATAACACACAAGAGGAACAAGGTTATCTGGTAGTAAATACTTGTCAATGTCGTAATAAAGATGTATTTATTATTTATCAAAAAAAATGAAGCTATTATATAATTTAAAAAATACATAAAGACTTTGAACACGTTTTTTTATTATATAATTTAAAATTTTCGTAGCTAATATATGTGATTTTAAGATTTTTTAAATATTTCCAATCAATACAAAAAAGAATAAAAATATACTTGGAAAAAATTGAAAACGTAGAATATTGACATATATATCAGATATAAAAAAACTTATTGATTTGGCAAGGATCCACTTACAAATACAAATATAAAAATTTGAAAATAAAAAACAAAATTAGTTTTTATTAAAAAATAAATTATCTTTCAACTCTTAAGAATAAAACATAAAACATAAAACATATTTTGATGTTTAATATCGTAAAGAATTAGGATAAATGTACAAACAATTATTGATCGCTATTCAGTGAGAAGAAAATAAATGGTCTTACTTTGAGCAAATCGTATTGAAAATGAAATACATGATTTTTTTTTCATTCAGAAAATTTAGTGTACCTTTATTGATAAAGGTATAAATACTTGACCAGAGAAATACATGATTATGTTTACACCATAGTAGCATAATTCGGCCGTATTGGTACTTCCTGTACGAAAATTCGGAAAAAACTCGAATTCGTCGAATATTCGGTGTAGGTGTAATACGAATACAGATTATTAGTGGACAATTAAATTTTGAAAACCAATTTAAAAACAAAACAATATTTTTAAAAATTATTTAAACACTATAAAATAGAAATACCATTCAATTTCATACTTTCTTATTAAAATAACTATTAATAAGTAGTTACGGCCATATCCGAAGTTGTTGAGATTTCATATTTTTGTTTTTTAAATATAGATTAAATTTTATTATATAAATGTCTATGTATATTTTGGTATATTTGTAAATATTTGATTAAAAATATTATATATAAGCAAGCTACTTCTGTATTTTATCCCTACTAGATATTTTCATTACGTATTTTTTCCGTATGGAATCGTATTCATATCCATATTCGTACTCTAATTATGGTACTATGGTTTACAGAATAATCACAATGCAAAATTTATGTAAGGGAAGGTATTTGTAAAGAAAGCAATTTATGATTATGTTTATACAATAATCACAATGCAAAATTTGTTAGAATTAATGTAGAAATGATAGATGGTATTCGCTATGGTTTGTTCAAGATAGCATGGGTGGTTTAACATTTTCATAGTTTGTAGGATCTGATCCATTATTCTTGGATATGGGATTGGTTGTGTATTACCTATATATGTAAACATTATTTATTAATACAATGGAGTTGAGTGTATCTCCTCCTGTGTGTTTGTACGAACCTTTGTGCTATGCACCTCCTCCTCTCTAATTTTCTAATTTGGTATCAGAGCCATTGTGGCATGTTGTGAAGAGCCCATTATGGCCCATTGAGAAGTGCCCTCCATGGCCTGCTGAGAAGTGCCCTCCATGGCCTGCTGTGAGTAGCTGTGTGAAGCCCTTCGTGGCTGTGAGAATCCCTTTTGAGTTGATTGTATCTCCTCTTGTGTGTTTGTGCGAGCCTTTGTGCTATGCACCTCCTCCTCTCTAATTTTCTAATTTGGTATCAGAGCCATTGTGGCCTGTTGTGAAGAGCCCATTGTGGCCTGCTGAGAAGTGCCCTCCGTGGCCTGTTGTGAGTAGCTCTGTGAAGTCCTTCGTGGCTGTGAGAATCCCTTTTGAGGCATGCTGTAAGAATCCCTTCATGGCTTGCTGTCAATGCCCATTGTGGCTGGCTGTGTGATTGCCGATTGAAGGAGGCCGTGTTAGCTGTAATCTCTAAGCTACTATATTAGTTTTTAATTTGGCTTTCGTGAGTTGCTAGAAGGCCTCTGAGAAGCCTAACATTGTATTGTGGATCAGTGTAAGTTGAGTGGCCATCGATTTGTGAAGACACCAGCCTGTTCGTGAGGTTTGTGCATTAGATGAAGGTGTTGCCAATTTGTGAAACCGTAGTTGTTTTTTGAAGGAGGTGCCGTGACTTGAATCGCTGCCTACTATTCACGCTGCCACTGCTACCAAGGAGCTGCCTTTCAAGCTGATTGCTTGAAGCTTGCTGCCTTGTGTATAAAGGGGGATCCCTTCTAAGTTTGGGAAGGAAAATTGCCGATACATAGAGCAGAACGTGGAAAAATGCTGCGTGGGAGAGATCGCTGCCCTCTGAATTTGCTGCGTTGGAGCTCAAAATTTGAAGGAAATCGCTGAAGTTTAATGCCAAATTGCTCATGTTGTATTCTTGAAGCAAGAGATTGCTGGTATTTGGAGATTGTTGCAGCAACCATTCCCTCCTAGAGCAGTGACAACGTTGTATGGAAGAATAGTCTCGTATCGTGAAGGGCGTTGAAGAGGGCCAATACACTGAGTACTATCAGTGCATAGCTGTGTGAAAGGAGATCGTGTAGAATCCTGCTTGGAGGAAGTTGTCACTATCAGTGCTAAGTATTTTTTCATCAAATTCTGAGAAGCCGTGAGCTGCATCACTGGTGTTGGTAAGTGCCGGTCCATTCTTTGAAGACAATCGTTGCTGGCTGGATCCATGGAGACCGCTGCCGATTGCTGCTGGTGGAGATCGTTGTAGTTGGGTTTATTGTTTGTGCTATGCAGCAGCTGCTTCAGATCGCGTGCATGAAGGATCGATTGTCTGTGTTGAAGGAGAATTACTGTCTGCCGTGGAGATTGCTGCTAAACGCTGCCCAAATTGCTGGAGAAGCGCTCAAGGAGCGGGCTAGGCGTGAAGATAAGATCGCTTCCCAGTCAGCTGAGTGGTGCCTACGCTGCATGCTACGGGTGAGAGATCGCTGCCTGTAATTGCTGATAAAGGCTGAAGGGAGGATCTGCTGCGGAGAACAGAGCTTGCCTGAAGAGAAGAGACGATTGGTGTGGCTGCTGGCTTGCCCAGCTGCCTGCGTAAAGAAAAGATCAATATGTCTTCTGATATGATGTACAATGCTGCAATAAAATTTGACCCCGAGCCTTACTAGAGAAGACCAGATTCTAATTAAGTTGGAAGTGATGATGATAGATAATTTGTTGGCTGGTGTTGCAGCAGTTGAAGCAAAAATAATTTATTTTAATGCAGAATTGAAATACATTGCAGATTAGCTTGAAAAGCCAAATGATGGTGAAAATTTTGTCTGCGCTTTTGATGGAGAACACACCACGTTTACAGGTGTTGAAGAACTCAAGGTGATATGCATCAAAGAGAGACATTGACACTGATGAACTATGAGATAATGTTGCAGCATTCCATTGAACAGGTCATAGTTGAAAATTCTGCAGAATTTGTAGAAGCTGAAGGAAAATCCAAGACAGGAGACGTGCAACCAAATTCTAGAATGCATTTTAAAGTGAAATATACGTCTAGATGTGGAGACTTCAAATTCTCGAGCAATAAACGCAAAAAGAAAAACAAATATTATCTCGCAGCAAGAAAACTGAAGATGAAGCTAGACATCAATAATTACACTTAGGAAAATGTTACCAAGTGGGGTAGGATTTAGTTAGACATCAATAATTACACTTAAGAAAATAATGTCCATTTAACTCATTTTATTAATATTGAATTTTAATGTGTGACACATAAAACACAAGAGGAACAAGGTTATGTGGTAGTAATTACTTGTCAATGTCGTAATAAAGATGTATTTATTATTTATCAAAATATATTTAACAAAAAAATGAAGCTATTATATAATTTAAAAAATACATAAAGACTTTGAACACGTTTTTTTATTATATAATTTAAAATTTTCGTAGCTAATATATGTGATTTTAAGATTTTTTAAATATTTCCAATCAATACGAACAAGTAGAAAAATATACTCGAAAAAAATTGAAAACGTAGAATATTGACATCTATATCAGATATGAAAAAACTTATTGATTTGGCAAGGATCCACTTACAAATACAAATATAAAATTATGAAAATAAAAAACTAAATTAGTTTTTATTAAAAAATAAATTATCTTTCAACTCTTAAGAATAAAACATAAATGAAGAGAATATAATTAATCTTCACTTTTATCTCACAAACAGGAGAAGGAAATAGGTGATAAGGAAAAAAGCTCTGGAGGAGTTTTGCACCAGATCGCATGCTTTTGATCGCTTGGATTTGCTGCTGTAAATTGGATCAGGGCAAAAACTCTGTGATGATGGATCGTTGGAGGAGAACGATGGAAAAATCAATGTGTTGAGAGATCTTGGCGATCAGGTGTTCGGCACATGAGTTGTGTTTGGCCATGGATGAAGGTTTTGGAGCTCTGGAGGAGTTTTGCACCAGATCGCATGCTATTGATCGCTTGGATTTGCTGCTGTAAATTGGATCAGGGCAAAAACTCTGTGATGATGGATCGTTGGAGGAGAACGATGGAAAAATCAATGTGTTGAGAGATCTTTTGCCTCGACTAACACCGTTTCTATTGAAGGAGCCATGCCAAATCGTGATCTTTGATTTCTTTTGAACATTGCCATTGTCAGCGTGGAGTCATCGAACTGAGGCCTCACACATGCAGATCTGTGTATAAACGATGCAAAAGACGTTGTGCACATATCTTGGAGGTTGATTGTTGTAATTTTTGAATGCCAGATCATTGTATTTGGCCTTATGCTCAGACTGATGACCAGATTCAGGCTGAGTAGTAAATTTGTCGTTGACACTGAGATGGATTGTACCAGATCACACTAGTTTCTCTTACATCTGATCATTGGAACTTCATCATCAACATATTGCACCTATCCAGCTTGCTCCAAATCATGCATGGAGGAGATTGCTCGGATCAAGGTGTTGAGAACCGTGAAAATTGGTCTTAATTTTGCTGAAGAACTATCTCTGTGCTCTCTATTGACTTTTTTGAATAGATCCTTGTATTAGAAGAAAATGGTGGCGGTTTTCTTTGTAGGTCTCTTGACTGTGGATCGCTAGAGATGGCTGCTTGCTTTTGGCAGATTGTTGAGATCTGAGGTCGGGTCACACTTATGGCAGATTGAATGCTGAGATCGGTGATGGCTCTTGCTGGTTAACTTTTGGATTGGCCTATAACTGGATCACTGACTGATGATGTTGAACTCTGACTGTTGGCTTATGCTGATGGCTCACTAAGCAGATCTTTGACTTGGGTAGTGCAGCAGTCTTCTGAGGTTTTTTCTGGAGGTTATGGTATTGGTTGGCTGCTCTGGAACCCAGTTGGAGACAATGGAGGTACGGGAGATGCCAGGTGGAGGACTGAAGGAGGGCTTGGTGGAGTTCCCTATGATGGGATCTGTTGGGATTGCTTCTAACGGGGTGGGGGACTACCTGTCCTTCTCACCACTTAACCCACTGCCGGATACGTTGGATATTGATGTTACGTCTGTGGACATTTTGGGTAGCTCGCATTGGCGGGGGGATGGAGCTTTTTTTGATCGGAATCTAGGGGTTCCGGCATCTGGGGTGCGGGAGGGGTTTGATGCGGTGGACGGGTTTGGGCGGATTGCGGATGAAGGGGTGGACCGTCTGGTTCAGGAGATATGTGGGACGGATTGTGGTGGTTTTGCTGTTGATTCGCGAGTGCCTTTGGAGTCTTTTGAACATCGTGGATTTGAAAGCCCTCCTGTGGCTGCTTCGAAGTTTAAAGGAACGAACGCATCTGGGGTTGGGGCTCTACAGAAGGGATCGAGCAAGAGACGGAAGCGGAGCTGGATAAAGACACGCATTGTGGGCAGTTATGCTGTTGGCGAGGATATTGCCTGGGAACGTGTTTTGGATATGTCTAAGATGACGCTGGTTGGAAGGGTTATGGGCAGATCTTTTGCTCGACCGACTGTGATGGATTGGGTGGATTCACACTGGCGCGAGGTGCTTGGCTACACTCCTGGGGTGGACATGCTGCTTCGAGGATGGTTTGCGGTGGTACTAATATCTGAGGTAGATCTACATAAAATTCTGGACCGAAATTGGCACCTGGATCATTCGCCGGTATTGCTGAAACCCTGGCATCCTCTCTTTGATGCCAGTCGGGAGAGGGTTGATTCAATTCCGGTTTGGGTCCGATTACCGGGACTACCATTGCATTTTTGGGATATTAAACACTTTCGTAAGATTGGGGATATTCTTGGACATTTTCTGGAGGCTGATCTCTCTTTTCTGGAGACCCATTATAAACAAGTTGCTAGAATTTTGGTCAATCTAAATATCCGGGATGGATTACCGGAGGTCATTAACTTGGAGTGGGGGCCTGAATGCATTACTCAGTTGTTGGATTACGAGAATGTGCCTTTTAGGTGCAGGCGTTGTCACATTTACGGTCACCCGGCGTCTGCCTGCCATCTTTCGGCTCGCTCTCAACTTGGGGGTCCCCGAAATCACTCGGATTTGAATGTTCTGGTTGCATCTAAGGAACCAATGAACTCCTCTTCGACGCTGGAGAAGGAGGGATTGTTTGAAGACCGGTCTGTGGCAGTAGTGGAGCCTGGTGGCATGGATACGGAAGGTCTGCGGGACTTTTTAGCTGTTGATAACTGTGAACCTGAAGATGACATACACTGTTCTGCACTATTGGACGTGACTAAAGTGCTGGATCCTTCAACCACGGGTATTCCCACATTTTCCATTTCGCCCTCAGTTAACGTGTTCTTAAATCTGAGCACTGTGGATGGGATCGATTGGTTAGAGGGGTTGAAACAATTATCTTTGTCAGGACACCCTGGGACTCTCCCGATTACCCTCTCCTCGGGCCCTTGTGGGGATCCATTTTCTCCGGTGGCGGAATCCTCTATTAAGCACCTTGTTTTACCCCCACTCATTATGGAGGACCAATCGAACCTTATGGAACCTGATCCTGGCAGGATGGACGCATTATCTGAACCCTCTTCTCCTGAGTCTTCTGCGTCGGGTTATAATCTGCGTTCTTGCACTAAACTATCTGGGGGGGGATTAGGAAAAGAGATGTTGCCATCGCGGAGAGGCAGAGGACGCAGGTCTCTTTTATCTAAGGCACAGAACAGGGCCAGATTAGATCTGCGGGCTGGGAAACAGGTTTCGATTGAGAGGGCACTTAGAGCAGTGAACGCCCGGACGCATGTTCGGATATGAAGATCATGTCCTTTAATTGCAGGGGCCTGGCTGGGTCTAAAAAGAAATCAGCCTTCATGAGGGTGCTTACTCTTGAACACCCTGATGTGATTCTGCTACAAGAGACTTTAGGACTAGGTGATATTGTTAAGGAAAAATTGGAACTTTGGATGGCTGGCTGGACCTTCGTGACTCTGGACGCTCGGGGACGCTCGGGGGGTTTGGCTGTGGGATGGAAGAATTGTGCGTTAAAACTCATCAATGCTTGGGGGATGCCTTCAGTCTTGGGCGCAGAATTTCTCTCTGTCGACTTGGGTACTTGTTTCACCGTGGTTAATGTCTACGGACCTTATGATAATCGGGCCATTTTTTGGGATTCAATTCTGCAGGAACCGCTCATGGATGGTGAATCGGTAGTGGTGGGAGGAGATTTCAATTTCACTTTAGGACAATCTGAAATCTGGGGCCCTCGAGCGCATGTGGATCCAATGGCTGGATACTTTCAACAGATGCTGGTTCGGAAAAATCTTCTGGACATTGAACCAATCAAGCTGAAACCAACTTGGAGGAATAATAGGAGTGGTGAGGCTCGGGTGGCTAAGAGACTTGACCGGTTTCTGGTGGCTGAGAGGCTGGTGGACAGGTTTTTTCAAATCAGACAGTGGGTTGGGAGTGGTGGGGATTCTGATCACTTCCCTATCTTTTTAGAGATTCGGCGTGGACCCAACAATCCTCCAAGCTCTCTTAAATTTAACAAGAACTGGTTAAAAGATGAATCCTTTAAAAAACTTTTTTTGGACCTTTGGAGGAAGTATGATGCGGATCATGAACGGACTGCGGCATTTCAATTTGCTGAGAACATCCAACGTTTAAAGGGGGCTGTCAAATTGTGGGCTGTTGATAAGAGAAGAAGGGAAGATACTGCATTGAAACAGATTGAGGCTGAATTACTACTGATCTATGAAGGGGATGGAGGAGGGCTAATATCTCCGGAATCTAAGGCTACTATGGTCAAATTGGAAAGTACCAGAAATAAACTTTTGCTGGAACAGGAGGAAACTTGGCGACTCAAGAGTCGGGCGATATGGCTGGAATGTGGCGATGAGAATACTAAATTCTTTCATGCATTTGCCAGGGGAAGGAAGTCGGTCAATACTATCTGGAGCTTGAAAGATGAATCTGGCATTGAACATTTTGATTTTGAAGATAAGGCTAGATGCGGGGTGGGACACTTTCAAAATTTATTTAAGGCACCTGCCCAGGCCTCTATCGCTGAAGTTATCAGGGTAGCACAATTATTTCCGAGGTTTGCTGTGGAGGAGGACAACAGGAGACTCATGTGTGCTATTTCTGAGGAGTAGTTAAAGGTGGTCCTTGGTAGCTTCCAGAAAGACAAGAGTCCTGGGCCGGATGGCTGGACGGTGGAATTTTTTTCTGGATCTTTATGATGTATTGGGGTTGGATCTTCTACAGGTGGTTGAAGATACACGTTTAAATGGGAGGATACCGGCTTGTTTCAATTCTACTTTTATAGCTCTCATTCCAAAAACTGATTATCCGACTAATCTTTCTGAATTCAGGCCTATTTCATTGTGCAATTGTATCTACAAGATTGTATCGAAGGTCATTGCTCGGAGACTTAAGGTCAACTTATCAGAAAATATTTCTGATGAACAATTTGGCTTTCTTGAAGGCCGTCAGATACATGAGGCTATAGGAGTGGCTCAGGAAGGTCTACACAGTTTGAAGACTCAACACATCAAGGGTGCTATTCTAAAAATTGATCTGTCCAAGGCCTTCGACAAGGTGAGTTGGATATATATCCGGCTTCTTCTCACACATTTGGGTTATTGTATCAATTTTATAAGGTGGATCATGTCCTGTATAACTACTGTATCTTTCTCTGTTTTATTGAATGGTGCGGCTACACCATTTTTTCACGCGGGGAGAGGCCTTAGGCAGGGCTGTCCACTTTCTCCCCTCCTTTTTATTCTGGTAGCAGAAGGATTGAGCAGGGCTATACTTGATGCTAAATTACAGGGGAGTTTTCGTGGCATTGGCATTGGTGATCAGCTATCTGTTACACATCTGCTATTTGTGGATGACATTATCATTTTCTGCTCTGGAGATAGAAGAGATACTAGAACCCTGAAGGAGATCTTGGAACTTTTTTCTAAAGCTACGGGGATGGATATAAATGAAGAGAAATCCACACTTACTACCCATCTGCTGAGACCGGAGGAGGAACGGGCTCTATTTGAATTGTTTCCCTTTAAGAAGACTGGGCTGGACGAGGGATTGAAATATCTGGGTTTCTCCCTTAAAGCCAACGTATATTACAAGAGGGATTGGAGATGGCTCATTGGTAAGGTGGAGAAAAGACTGAAAGGCTGGAGTCATAAATGGATGTCACGAGCTCGCAGGCTGGTGTTGGTAAAGTTCGTACTGGAAGCCATTCCAGTCTACTGGATGTCTTTGTCTTGGATACCCAAGGGTATCCTTGAGTCTATCAGGCGGTTATGTTTTAGATTCCTGTGGAGTGGCAAGAAGGAGGGTCAGGTTACCCCGTGGGTCAACTGGAAGAAAATTGCTGCTCCTAAGGGTCTCGGAGGGTGGGGATTAAAAAACATCTTTCATTTTGCTCATGCGTTAGCAGCCAAGGGTGGTTGGAGACTTATCAAAACTAACAGTTTATGGACCCGGGTTATTAAAGGAAAGTATCTTTCTGGATTGAGTCTGGACGAATGGATTAGGAGCCCTCAGAAGTCTCATATTGGGGGATCCGTGATCTGGAAAGCGGTGGTTAAATCCTTCGATCTGGTGGAGAGTTACCTGGCGTGGGATGTTGGTAATGGCGCACAGGTGAGAGTTGGCAGAGATCCATGGATAGGGAGTGAACGCACTCATCTGTTGCCTGAATTGGTTGTAGCTGCTTTGGGAAATCGGGGCATATACACACTGGACCAGCTGGCTGTACAGCGACCCGTGGACCCGTGGATTCAACACTGGAAAAACGCTGCACTTTTGGGATTGGAGGAACCTGTGGCTGCGTCTTTAAATAACTATATCAGTGGACTGAACCGTGCACAGATTCATCTGTCGGATAAGGAGGATCAGCTGATTTGGGAACTCGACCCGGCTGGCATCTACACACCGAAATTGGGATACACAGTGCTCTGCGTAGGGGATTTGATCGGGGATGAGGTCTGGTGGTGGCGATCTTTGTGGAAACTCAAATGCCCATCCAAAAACCGATTGTTTATGTGGTGTGCTCTGATGAATCGGGTACCGACCTGGGATAATCTACAGAAGAGAAATTTCCAGGGACCGGGGTGGTGTGTCTTATGCAAGAATGATGTGGAAACAATCTCTCATCTTTTCATACATTGCCAGTTTACGATTGCTGTGTGGAAAGAATGCTCTAAATTGATGGGCTTCGATTTCATTTGGGAAGGAAACTCTGTGGACATTGCATGGGATAACTGGTGGAGACGGACATCTGATAAAAAACAGAAGACCTTACCATTGTTGATTATATGGGGGATCTGGCTGGCTAGGAATGGGGCGATTTTTCAGGAAAGATCTTGTATACCGGAAATACTCAGTGCTATTTCTGTGGGCATTTATCAGGCTTGTCCCGAATACATTAGGGCTGCTAAACAGAGACGGGACTTGGCAGTTGAGATAGATAAATCTTCTCCTTGGGGATTCTTTGATGGTGCAGCTAGCAATGAGATCTGTGGTGGGGGAGCAATCTTATACATTTCTGATTCACATTTCTACACTCTCACGATGGGTCTTGGAGCGGGAACCAATAACTTTGCTGAAGTCATGAGTTTAAAATTATTACTCATTTTTGCATATGAGCGGGGTATTTCTAGGTTGGCGGTCTTTGGAGATTCGATGAATGCTATTAATTGGACCAATAAAACTCAAGCCTGCAGAGTTCGTAGAATAGCAAATGTTATCAATTCTATTCAGCTGGTCAAACAATCCTTTGAAACATTCATCTGCCGGCATGTTTACAGGGAAAATAATAAGCTAGCGGACCAGGCATCTAAAGATGGACAACTCATGGTTTTCGGCACTTGGAAAGTAACTGAAGAATTCAATGGACAGCGAACTGATTTTTTTCACAGACCTTTTATTGAATAATGACTACAATAAGTTAGTTTTATAAATTTTGAAAATGAAGTTTATATGTTTTTTTGAGAAGATGTAAAAGCAAAATAGTCCGGTGGGACAGATATAATTTGTTAAAGCAGAAAATAAGCAGTTTTGACAGTAGACGTAACAGTCTCATCAAGTGAACCAATATTAATTGGGCAAGGTTAATTCACTTTAAAGTGAATACTGAATGTAATTCGGATCTCTAAGGATGAATGGAATTACGCTTTTTTCTTAAGGAAAAAAAAAAGAATAAAACATAAAACATATTTTGATGTTTAATATCGTAAAGAATTAGGATAAATGTACAAACAATTATTGATTGCTATTCAGTGAGAAGAAAATAAATGGTCTTACTTTGAGTAAATCGTATTGAAAATGAAATACATGATTTTTTTTTCATTCAAAAAAGTTAGTGTACCTTTATTGATAAAGGTATAAATACTTGTTCAGAGAAATACATGATTATGTTTACACCATAGTAGCATAATTCAGCCGTATTGGTACTTCCTGTACGGAAATTCGGAACAAATTCGAAATCGTCGAATATTCGGTGTAGGTGTAATACGGATACAGATTATTAGTGGACAATTAAATTTTGAAAACCAATTTAAAAACAAAACAATTTTTTTTAAAAATTATTTAAACACTATAAAATAGAAATACCATTCAATTTCATACTTTCTTATTAAAATAACTATTAATAAGTAGTTACGGCCGTATCCGAAGTTGTTGAGATTTCGTATTTTTGTTTTTTAAATATAGATTAAATTTTATTATATAAATGTCTATGTATATTTTGGTATATTTGTAAATATTTGATTAAAAATATTATATATAAGCAAGCTACTTCCGTATTTTATCCGTACTAGATATTTTCATTACATATTTTTTTCTGTCTCGAATCGTATTCGTACTCGAATTATGCTACTATGGTTTACACAATAATCACAATGCAAAATTTATGTAAGGAAAAGTATTTGTAAAGAAAGCAATTTATGATTATGTTTATACAATAATCACAATGCAAAATTTGTTAGAATTAATGTAGAAATGATAGATGGTATTCATTATGGTTTGCTCAAGATAGCATGGGTGGTTTAACAGTTTCATAGTTTGTAGGATTTGATCCATTACTCTTGGATCTGGGTTTGGTTTTGTATTACCTATATATGTAAACATTATTAATTAATACAATGGAGTTAAGTGTATCTCCTCCTGTGTGTTTGTGCGAGCCTTTGTGCTATGCACCTCCACCTCTCTAATTTTCTAATTTGGTATTAGAGCCACTGTGGCCTGTTGTCAAGAGCCCATTGTGTCCTGTTGTGAAGAGCCCATTGTGGCCTGCTGAGAAGTGCCCTCCGTGGCCTGCTGTGAGTAGCTGTGTGAAGCCCTTTGTGGCCGTGAGAAGCCCTTTTGAGGCGTGCTATGAGAAGCCCTTCGTGGCTTGCTGTGAATGCCCATTGTGGCTGGCTGTGTGATTGTCGATTGAAGGAGGCCGTGTTAGCTGTAATCTCTGAGCTACTATATTAGCTTTTAATTTGGCTGTCGTGAGTTTCCAGAAGGCTTGTGAGAAGCCTAACATTGTATTGTGGATCAGTGTAAGTTGAGTGGCCACCGATTTGTGAAGACACCAGCATGTTTGTGAGGTCTGTGCATTAGATGAAGGTGCTGCCAATTTGTGAAATCATAGTTGTTTTCTGAAGGAGGAGCCGCGACTTGAATCGCTGTCTTCTATTCATGCTGCCGCTGCTACCAAGGAGATTCCTTTCAAGCTGATTGTTTGAAGCCTGCTGGCTAGTGTATAAAGGGGGATCCCTTCTAAGTTTGGGAAGGAAAATTGCCAATACATAGAGTAGAATGTGGAAAAACGCTGCGTGGGAGAGATCGCTGCCCTCTGAATTTGCTGCGTTTTAGCTCAAAATTTGAAGGAAATCGCTGAAGTTTAATGCCAAATTGCTGATGTTGTATTCTTGATGTGAGAGCTTGTTGCTATTTGGAGATTGCTGCAGCAACCATTCCCTCCCAGAGCAGTGACAACGTTGTATGGAAGAATAGTCTCGTATCGTGAAGGGCATTGAAGAGGGCCAATACACTGACTACTATCAGTGGATAGCTGTGTGAAAGAATATCATGTAGCAGCCTGCGTGGAGGAAGCTGTCACTATCAGTGCTATGTCTATTTTCATCAAATTCTAAGAAGCCACGAGTTGCATCACTGGTGTTGGTAAGTGTCGGTCCATTCTTTGAAGACAATCGTTGCTGTCTGGATCCGTGGAGACCGTTGTCAATTGCTGCTGGAGGAGATTGTTGTAGTTGGGGTTATTGTTTGTGCTATGTAGCAGCTGCTTCAGATCGTGTGAGTGAAGGATCTATTGTCTGTGTTGAAGGAGAATTACTGTCTGCCGTGGAGATTGCTGCTAAATGCTGCCCAAATTGCTGGAGAAACAAGCTAGGCATGAAGATAAGATCGCTGCCTAGCCAGCTAAGTGGTTCCTGCGCTGCGTGCTACGGGTGAGAGATCGCTGCCTGTAATTGCTGATAAACGCTGAAGGGAGGATCCACTGTGGAGAACAGAGCCTGCCTGAAGAGAAGAGCCGACTGGTGTGGCTGTTGGCTTGCCCAGCTACCTATGTAAAGAAAAGATCAATATGTCTTCTGATATGATGTACAATGTTGCAGTAAAATTTGACCCTGAGCCTTACTAGAGAAGACCAGATTCTAATTAAGCTGGAAGTGGTGATGATAGATAATTTGGTGGCTGGTGTTGCAGCAGTTGAAGCAAAAATAATTGATTTTAATGCAGAATTGAAATACATTGTAGATTGGATTGAAAAGCCAAACGATGTTGAAAATTTTGTCTTTGCTTTTGATGGAGAACACACCACGTTTACAGGTGTTGAAGAACTTGGTGATATGTATCAAAGAGAGACATTGACACTGCTGAACTATGAGCTAATGTTGCAACATTCCATTGAACAAGGAATAGTTGAAAATTCTACAGAATTTGTAGAAGCTGAAGGAAAATCCAGGACATGAGACGTGCAACCAAATTCCAGAATGCATATCAAAGTGAAATATACGTTTAGGCATGGAGACTTCAAATTCTCGAGCGGGAAACACAAAAAGAAAAACAAATATTATCTCATAGCAAGAAAAGTGAAGATGAAGCTAGACATCAATAATTACACTTAAGAAAATATTACCAAGTGGGGTAGGATTTAGTTAGACATCAATAATTACACTTAAGAAAATAATGTCCATTTAACTTATTTTATTAATATTGAATTTTAATGTGTGACACATAAAACACAAGAGGAACAAGGTTATGTGGTAGTAAATACTTGTTAATGTCGTAAAAAAGATGTATTTATTATTTATCAAAATATATTTAACAAGAAAAATGAAGCTATTATATAATTTAAAAAATAGATAAAGACTTTGAACATGTTTTTTTATTATATAATTTAAAATTTTCGTAGCTAATATATGTGATTTTAAGATTTTTTAAATATTTCCAATCAATACGAACAAGAAGAAATTATACTCGGAAAAAATTGAAAATGTAGAATATTGACATCTATATCAGATATAAAAAAACTTATTGATTTGGGAAGGATCCACTTACAATTACAAATATAAAAATATGAAAATAAAAAAACTAAATTAGTTTTTATTAAAAAATAAATTATCTTTCAACTCTTAAGAATAAAACATAAAACATATTTTGATGTTTAATATTGCAAAGAATTAGGATAAATGTACAAACAATTATTGATGGCTATTCAGTGAGAAGAAAATAAATGGTTTTACTTTGAGTAAATCGTATTGAAAATGAAATACATGATTTTTTTTCATTCAAAAAATTTATTGTACCTTTATGGATAAAAATATAAATACTTAACCAGATAAATACCTAATTATGTTTACATAATAATCACAATGCAAAATTTATGTAAGGAAAGGTATTTGTAAAGAAAGCAATTTATGATTATGTTTACACAATAATCACAATGCAAAATTTATGTAAGGAAATGTATTTGTAAAGAAAGCAATTTATGATTATGTTTACAATAATCACAATGCAAAATTATGTAAGGAAAGGTATTTGTAAAGAAAGCAATTTATGATTATGTTTAAACAATAATCACAATGCAAAATTTATGTAAGGAAAGGTATTTGTAAAGAAAGCAATTTTATAATATGGTAGCGTATGTTTTTGGTAGCTTTTTCTTTGTATTTATTAGTCCCTGCTTCGCAGGGATTATAGTGATCGATCGGTCGCTATAGCTATTTTGACTTTAAATAATTACAAATTATTTGAAATGTTAACCAAAGTTTTTGAATTCTTTTTTATTAAACTAAGTTTTTTAAATATAAAAAAAAAATTATATATTTTTAAAATTAAATTAATTTAATTTCTGATTGGCTAGAAACAAAGATTTGACATTTTTTTCCTGGTGTGCAAATAAATTTTTGAGATATAAAAATATTTAAAAATAAATATAAAAATAAAAAAATATAAATGTGCCACGTATATATTTATTATTGTTGTTAGATACTACCGGAGATATGCATTATTGCTGTAAGATACGATTTGACAATTCCAAGTACTTGCATATTTATTATGCAATTCCAATATTTATTGCCGCCGTCACCGCGTCCTGGGCCAAATCGTCATTCCCACCCACCTCAACTCCGATTCCTTTTGCCCACTCACAAGGACGGCTCTGTTTCTTAGCATTGTAACTGAAACTGACCTCATTTAAGACTCAGTGCCCTGGGGTTAGTAATACTAGGCAGCAATTTTCTATCACGAAAACTACCATCCCATTTTCACATTCAGTTTCACCTGCTGCTAACTCATGAATTTTTTAAGTTTGCCATGGATACTCATCAAGGGTGTTCCCATGATTCAATGATCATATACAAAATGACAGCAACATGAATTATACCAGAGAACTAATTAGACAGAGTGATAGCAATATGGAATATATGAGAGAATTGAATCTTGTGAAAGTTGATTTACAAAACATGGCCTCTGAGAAGGGAAAAAACAGAGGGAGTTTCAAATATTGGTCCAAATGGAAATAGAGAAAGAAACAACTCAAATTCGTTCAAGTTTGACAGATGTCTTTGGATTAAAACAAGGAGAGGATCTTCTTATCAGTAACACTATGTTAAAGATCTGATTGGGAGTAGGAACACGATTATCAACAGTAAGCAATCCTTGACCAAGTAATTGATTAAGACTTGAACCAACATATTTAACAGTTAAAAGAAATTTAGCTTGCATTCGGGCTTGGGTCATTACAGCCTGGTATTTATAAAGAAGCCAAGGCATGTGCTTGGTCCTATATGTTGCCTTTGGGGATGGATAAAATGGTTAATGGAATCATATAAAAATTTAATATAGTACGAAACATGGAAATTACATGCTATAAGTACAAATTGTATCTCTGCCTAATTGGAAAGATGAATATAATGCAGAATGTGTTTCTGGAATATAGTGTACAATGTATTCTTGTTCTGCGACATTGAGGTAATGATGCGTTTTACAAATTTTGATATAGATTTGTATTCTGATTGCCCAATTTTTAGTATAGTCTATTTTTGTTATGTTTCACAGAGAAAAAAGCATAAAGCTATGACAAAAAGGAAACCAGTTTAAAAATTATCTAGCAGACTACGAATGCAGCAACATCATACAGACAGATTAATTAAGAAAACAATTTAAAAGTAGCTTTGCACAAAAGAATGTCATGATTTCTGTTATAACAACTTTCTAAGCATTTTAATTACGCTGTGCAGTTAAAGTACCTTGCTATCAAGAATTGTGCAAAGCGCCCTTAAATGCCTTAAAAAAATTAATGTGCTACTTTTTCGATATCTAGCACTACAGATTATCGAGGAAAATCAGGGCACATAAGAAACCACAATCAACGGTGTAGTTTTAGGTGCCTTTTAGAATGAAAATTTTAACAAAGTGTTAAGCAGTATTGGGTTCTGACCATTTATTGACGTCATAAATTCAGCTCCTTTGAGATTAGTGTATTGAGCTAAACGGTTTAGAAATAAGAGAGATAGGAATCTACTGAAAAACTCACTTGCAGTTCTGACAGTTCTTCCAGGTACTCCAGAGGGCAAAGATCTGGTCTGGTTGATAGACCTTGTCCCACTTTAACAAAAGTTGGACCCAACCTTGTAAGTATCTTTCTGAGTTCTCTAGCCCGTGTACGCTTATTTTGATCCAGCTGACCACTCCGTTGATCAAGCACTAGAGTTATGGCAGAAGAACTTCGTTAAACTTCGCCCATACCTGTTCAACGAGAGGGACGGTAGGAGCTAGCTGGAAAACGCAGACATTCCTCCCCGGCTTTTTGATAGCCTCGGCGAACTCTTGGATTAGCAAAACAACTATGAGAGTCTTTCCGCATCCTGTTTCCATGTACACGATGATATTCTCTTCCTTAGCTTTCTGGCATAGTTGCAGCTGATATCTGTTACATTTATAGAACAGAAAAGGAAATGTACCAAACCTTCGAACATGAATTTCAAAAAGAATTTAACAAAATATAGGTAAATTTAACCTTCTGGCAATCTCTTTGGCATCTCTCTGTTGGCATTCTGTAGTAGAAGTTTCGGTTGAGAATTTCTCATTCCCGTGGTCGTGTAATGACTTTTCCGACAAATACAGTGGCATGCCCCTGGGCTTCCGTCGATCCATTGCAGACAAGGCCAAAGAATGCAAGTATCGCTGCAACCTTTACGCAGAACTCGACAGTCGTTGCAGCTCATTAACGGTTTTACTTGGGGTTCCACGAAAATTGTAGTATTTAAATAGACAGCCATAATATTTATTTTCCATAATAGCTGGTCCCTGCTCTTCTTCTCGGATAACATATTCTTTCCTTTGTATTTTCGTAATTACTATTTCTGACTCTCACACACCAGGTTACAGGTTGGTTTTCTTCGCCCTGGCTAACATCTTCCTTCCTTTGAGTTCAGACTCTCACACACCGCTTTGCAGGTAATAGAATCCAATGTGTCATAGAGACCATCTTCCTTCCTTTGTGTTCGGACTCTCACACACCACGTTTGAGTTTAGACTCTCACACAACACCACGTTGTAGGTAATAAAATGCGATATGTCCATCTTCCTCACACACCGCGTTTGAGTTTAGACTCTCACACACCACCACGTTGCAGGTAATAAAATGCGATATGTCATAAAGACCAATGCAAGCTCAAAAATAGAGACCGACGCCATGTGGAAGCACCTTGGAAGAGAAATTGCCAACTTGATGAGAATGTGGCCATTATGCAGTGAAAATGACGTGATTGGAAAAGGTGCCATGATTTTGGCTCATTGGAATGGGTTATGGATGGGATAAATAGCTGACTATGGGTAGAGACAACAAGATTGTTCACTCGGGTGATAAATCCTTGATGCAGAACAAGTTAATTGATGATCCAACGTTGACAAAATAGGAAGCCATTACTGCAAACAAATTGATTCGCACATCTATACAAGTGTGAACTGTGTTATATCTCTTAGTTAATGCGTGACCGTTGATGCACTATTGACTGCCTTTGAAGATAGCTTTCTTAGGATCTGCCTATCAGGATTAATGGGTGGCAGGTAAGCTATTTGAATTGCTAATTATTATTAAATTACTTATTCATGAGTTTACTTGTTGATCCCGTAGCAAAGGCATAGGTTTAAGATGGAGACCCACCCATAAGAGAGGAGGTAGCAGCACCGCTAGCTTAAACGTTAGTAATAAGTCATCCATCAGGCAACCTCTATGGTTCCTACCACCGTGGGATAACGTGTAACCTCGGACATCGTGAGAAAATGCAGTGCAGACCAGAGCACAATTATAATTATAAAGTGCAACGCCAGAAGTTCAGTCAAGAGAAAGCATCACGCGATCACATCTTGTCATCCAACCTCCTGTAGAGTGTATATAAGTCTATCTCAACTTTGCAGCTCACTATATGGAATCTGTGCTCTCTAACGAACATGATATTTCTTCGCTGGCAATAAGCATGATACTTTCATGATTAAAATGAAAAGAACAAAAAGAGATCCCAAGTTAGTACTTTCTATCCATATTAGAGAATTCATCAAATATCATGCACGCCCATCCTTTGAGAATCGTATATCCTTTAGTGCATGGTAATAATCACAATGGATTCTATCATTAGTACTAGTGGTGACAGAAAGCTGCAATCTTTTGAGTCTAGAGTAACAACGTTTCATACCTTCCATTTCTACATTCTCGATAGTTTTTCTCAGTAGCATGGAGCTTGTGTGTCCGTTCCCTAATCTCAACGCCTCTTTGATAACCTGGTAAAAAAGTAGGATTTTATTTTTCATATCTCATCAACGTTAAAATGGGTCAAAAATATGTTTCTCAGAAAAAATTCCAAGAAAGTGGACATGGGTGAGAATAAAGCATAAGGAAAAATTAATTAATGAAAAAATCTAGTACCGAGAAGTAGAAGTAGATAATGTAGGATATCTAAATTTAGGTAATTTTAGATTTCAGAAACATGGCATTAATCAATTAAGATAATCTTTTAAAATTAATATGTAAATTTTTTTTTGTGTTTTATCCAAAATCTTAATAACATTAGTCAATTAAAATAATTTTCAGAATTAATATACAATATTGAAATAAGAAAAAAATAAAATATTTGAATTATTTAAATTTAAAAAAATACAACTTATTATTTAATAAAATAGATAATATAATTGTAAAGACAAAATATTTTCCAAATATCATATAAAATCTTAAGCATTTAAGAATAAGTTGTATATTAAAATAAGAAAAAAATAAAATATTTGAATTATTTAAATTTAAAAAAATGCAACTTATTATTTAATAAAATAGATAATATAATTGTAAAGACAAAATGTTTTCCAAATACCATATAAAATCTTAAGCATTTAAGAATAAGAATAACTTATGAGCATTTCGAAGGCTGGGCTCGACTTGAAAATATAATGTTTGAAGGTCTTTGAGGATATGTTCTAACCCATCCCTGTTGCTTTAATTAACGTCCTCCATGCTTGGGACCATTAAAGAAATCATAGATCCCCAAAACTACAAGTATGCATAATTTTTAAGATATACTCACTTGTCTTTATTTAGATATGTTGGATCTATCACAAATGTGAAGAACTTGGAATTACAAAAATATCTTGATATAAAAATGATCAATATCATCTATCGAAGAACCACATTATATGTTAAAGTTGAATCATATTATCTACGCAAAAACACATCATATGTTAATGTTAAACTTAAGACATGATAAAGACTTGATAACCAATTAAACATAAAACTTCAACTATTTGAATTAATTCAACTTTTGATTACATTTACAAAAAAAAATTATCACTTTAAATTCACAAATATTAATTAAGCATTCCCCAAACTCATTCCCCAAACTGTATAGTAGTTTTCATTTACTTAAGTAGTTAAATGTAAAAAGAGTGGTAATTAGAACTTGCACCGAGTTGTGCAAGTAATCAAATAATTTGGAGATAAACGACTTTTTTCACCTAAATTTTCTCTATATTGAGGTTGAAGAACTTCCAATTTTTATAGGACTTAGTGAATTCAAACTATGCAAACTTTTTAAAATCCTTTCAGAACAAGGCAGAAACAATCAATCACAATTCTTCAAAGATACAAGGAAAGGTGATCATACAAATAAACAATATTTATTCCTATATAAATCCCTTCTTTCTCTTACAAAATCTCATCTTTTATTCATATATAATCCTTCTTTCTCTTATCATCTCTTGAGATCCATCACGTTGAAAAATTGAATCTTATTGTAACCTCCTAAATCTGGGTAGTCACAACAACACATTCAAAGTTGTAAAATGGAATTAGTCACCCCAGCAAAAGTCTCACAAAAACAATTATAATCAAACCTCTCACTCCCAGATTGGGATTTTGATGGCCATGATTATCATTGCAAGAGCCAAAATGTGATAAGGAAGTAAGAAACTCTTCTATACGAGCATTGTAAGGAAAATGCGTGGATATACAAATCAGTTTGACGACAGCCATGGATGTGCAAATAACTTCAAAACGGATGTGTGCTCCAACCTATGAATATGAAGGCATACATCCGTCGAGGCTTGTACAATCGAAATTCATATTCAAATGAGTACGGGGACTCGGGAGCGACAAGATTACAGGTAGCTGATATATTAAAGCATGACATCCGACAACATTAACATAGGGTGGATGCCGAGTACGTTGTTCCACTAACCTAAAATCATAAGTAAGGCTTAGTTTTTTTTCTCTTCAAAATCATTCTTTGTAAAAATATTAAAAACATTATTTGAATTAATGTACTTTGATAATAGAATTTTAATAAATATTTAAAAACAAATAACATTTCAATAAATATTCAAAAATTTATGTTATAAAAAAATTACAATGTTATATTTCATTTTACTTAAAGAGCAACGAAACTGCAAGAGGAGTGTCGTAAGGAGATCATTGAGGAAGGAAGAAGGGCAGCACCCTCATTAAGGCGTATATGTATGAAGGTTAAAGCAGGTTCATTAGATCAATAGATCATAACAATTTGCGCTAAGAGAAGTGCTCAGATTGTAATATTAAGTCAAATGATTATTATTATAAGTTTAGAGAACCTCATTGCCAACAACTAAGATTAAGTCAATTTGTTCATACCATGCAATTTGAACCATCTACATAAAGGTTAGTGATCAAAATTTAATACAAGGGGTTATTGTGTGAATTACCTAGATTCTGGGGTTATCGATGGGTAGTTTCTCTTCTAAATGCAAGATGAGCACATATTGTTTGAAATGCAAGTTTGCACTTATTTAAGAAAATGAGTACCCATTGTTTAAACAATGTTGAATCGTTATTTTGCTTAATAGCCTTTTTCAGATGGAGTAGATTTCATCTGTACAAGGTTGATATGCATTGATGTTCGTTATCTCCACTACACAAAGGCAAGTAAGGTTTTTATTTTAATTGGAAATCTTAGTATTAATAATTATTATTCATTTTGACTGAAACTATGAAAAATATGAAAATAAACATAGAATATCAATACTTGACTTGGATTGCTCTGCACATAAGCATGATTGTAATTGGAAGAACAAAAACATAAATTATACAAGTGATATTTTTTTAAATTTTATTTGTATTTTAAAGTATTTGCATTTATATGAATCAACTTAAAATAATAATAAAAATATTAAATTATTTATAATTAATTTTTTAATTTTATTTATAAAAATTTAATAAAAATATATTTATAAATTTTGAAAAACATGATAAAAATCAGAAGATAATTCACAAATCAAATGGATTTATCAAGAAGATACTACATATAATCTATAATTGGTTTGAAATATATTTAGGCGTTATAGCTAAAGATAAGGGATATATAGAAAGATAAAAATATATTTATTAATTAAAGGTATATAACACTGTATTTTAAATTATACTACGGTACAAGTGAAAAAGTACATGATTCGATCTTCAACATCAACAACTTTGACCATGGTGTATGCTGAAAAAGCTTCTCCATTTTTTTTGCTACATCAATCCTTTTTTGCTATAGTTAATTAGTGATTTGAAGATCTTTCTTAATCTATATAATAGATAGTACACTTATCTCATCCTCGTACAATCTATGATCCACACAGATGGACTTCTATCACAGATCAAAATATTTACTTCATTTAATTACATGGATTTACTTAAAATATATTTTAACATAGATTTCTTTGATATCGATTTCATGAAAAGCTTGCCAAAATTAATATCCACAACCGACAAGAATACTTCTTCGTACATTTAATTATCAAAGCAAAATAACATTTTAATTTATGACGGGATAATAAAATTATAACTTTATCTTCAACATTAATATATAAGGTCATTTCAAAACTTAATTTTCTACCAGTCAACACAGTTCAAACTTTTGATGCTTTTATTAATCAACATAGACTTTTGTATTTCTAAAATTTTGTAATGGTCAAAACATTCAGGATGCATAGTGTAAAGGACATGTGAAATATGTCTTTGTTCGTTTACTTTTTTGGTAAATTTCCTATAAATAATCTTTTTAATTTCTATAGAACATGTGAAATATGTCTTTTCGTTTACTAATGTCTATAGAACACTTAAATATGTCTTTTTGTTTACTACTTTTGGTAAATTCAAATATAGATTTTTTATAAATATATTTTGAAAATTCCATATGAATAATTTTCAAATTTCTATCTAAATATTTAATACCCTATTGACATAAATTTATTAGGTTTTTATTAATTTTAATATTAAATAAAAATTATAAACAAATTTAATATTAGTGAATAATTTCTAAATGTCAAAACCATTATAAACACTTGCAACATGTATTTGAAATTGTTTTCTCCACTTGAAATTCAAATTGTTTCAAATTATTTGTAAAAGATATTAGACTTCAATACTCTTAGGATTTCAATTCTTTTCTCCAAGTTTAAATTGATTCAACAACATACCCACCTTCAATGTTATTAGGATCTTCATGTACTATTCTCCAAGTTCAAATTGATTCTGCAATATATCAACCTTCAAAGCTTCTATTTGGGATCTCATAAGCATATTATTAGTCCTACCAATCCCAATGAAAAAACCTATAAGGAAAATATAGAAATTAAACTACAAACAAAATGTCTAAATGCTTCCTCACAATGGCATGCTATTTCAATATATATGGAACTTATACATGTCATCCAAGGAATCTTTAATGATTGACAAAGTGCCAAAAACTTTTTCTGTTATAACTACATGAGAGAGAATTTTTAGGATCCAATGTCAAAACTTTGGCAATCAAATTTTAGGATCAATGAGTAGTGCTTAAACTTAAAACACCAAGCCAACAACACTCCAACTTAAATTTTAATGCAAAGATTTGAGTAAAATACTTTGCATTAAATAGAATAATGAGAAAATTCTATTGTTCTATTTCAAACAATGGAACAATTCAAATGTTCTATTTTACATTTGAAGCAATTGTGAACACTTAACTAATTTTTCTAATAATTTTTAAAAAATTTTGTAAATAATTAAACAAATTATAAACATTATTTTAGAGCAGAGACTAGCTACTTTGCAGCAGCTATTTTTCTTATTAATAAAATTAAAAGTTAAGTCAGTATAGAAGAACATTTACGATTACTTGTTGCTAAATCTTGAATACACATTATTTTTTCAACGCATGTTATTAGTTATATGACATCCCTAGATTTCGTTACCTGCGTCATCCGTTATTTTTTGTTTGACCATGTCTCTATCTTAGCATCAAAATCTAAAAAAATAAGTAGTATCCCCGTGAGCACACATATGTAAGAGAATATATATATGTATACTTTTCGAAAAAATTGTAATTTGATTCCTCATTCAAATATAAAATTATATTTGCAGATATAAGCAGATATATGGACATCACAAATTTTTTGCAATGGAACATCTGTTGCATCCCCGGCTTCATAGATGGAATATATATATATATGCGCACGTGTTAAAATTAATCCAATTTAAAATTTAATTGAAGTCATTTGAGCATGTAAATGTCGCTTAATGAAGCACACACCTTGGGTTGAATTCAACGCTTACTTCCGATTTGGATGCAAAACATATCATTATATGTTAATTTATATATATTAATATTTTCAAAAATACAATTAAGTGATTATAATAATAATTAATCATCTATTCCGGGGTGGTAGGTGCGGGTGGGGTCTTATTTGACCCCGGCGGAAATAAAGTTGAATCAATCTCGTGGGGATTAGGAATCAAGACAAACAATGAAGCTGAATGGCTTGCTCTCGTCCTTTCTTTCAATATGACATCCTCCCTCAGCATCGGTAATCTCAGAGTTTATGGGGACTCCAGACATGTCATTCAAACAATCAGAAGGAGCTCCGCCCCTTATGGATCTAGAGCCTACAGGTACATGCAAAGAATAAAATCTTATCCTCACTTCTCTCAGTCCTCTTTCTTTCATATCCGTCGATCAAATAACAAGTTAGCAGATGAAGCGGCCAACAAAGGAACACTGCTTGACATTGGGCACATGGAGAACTCAAATGGTGCCTTGGATTTTCAATTTATTCCTTAATTTTTGTTAATGGCCAAAAACTTTATGGTTATGGGTTTTAAGGGGCTGAGTGGATTGAGGGTCCCTCTCCCCCCATCCCCGTCCTCCTCCGTAGTCAAGGATATGCATGCCCCTGCCACACGCCCTCCTCTCCACAGCGCATGGCACCCGGGGCCTCGTGGTGCTGTCAGCTCCCACGAAATTCAATTTAATGGGCCAACTGCCCCTCCCTCGCTGTATATTGCAATGGCTCGTCCTCTCCACTGCGTGATGCATAGGCTTTCCCTCGGCGATTCGGGCTCTCCTTCCTCCCGTCCCGGTCTGTTACTCCACCACAGGGCGGGCAAAATGCAGAACATCATGGCGGCCATTGCTGCGTTGAGCCGCACCATGGTCGAAGTTAAACTGGCAGTGCGTAATACATATAATGAAGTTTGCACAAATGTAAACCAAAACGCGGAAATGGCCAGGGATTTGAGCTACACTGTGAACCAGCTCGCTTGCCAGGATACCAGAATCGATGACCTGGAGAGAAACCTGTTCGAATTGATGGGCAAGGTGGATAATTTGCAGGAGGATATTGCAGTGCTCACCGGGAAGTCGCAGGGAAGCTGCGTCCATGGCAGTCTGACGGTCAACCAAGAGATTAAACAGGAAAAGCCGGATGCGGCTTCGGTCTACCGCAAAAATTATGGTTAATATGCAGTTTCAATTCAGGTTCCTCCTTTTTGATGTTTAAGATACTATGTTTTTCTGTATATTCCTAAATCAGCAGTTTGTAAGGGTTTATTCCTGCACTACTTTGGACAGTCTTAGCCAGGTTTTGTTTAGAACTCAAGCAGGGTTTTGTTTAGAGCTCATAATGACTCAAGCTCCTGTTTCTCTGTCAAATTTTTGGGCAAACTTGTAATGAATGGCTGTGCACAGCCTTTATAAATACATCTTTTTTCTCTGTTCCTGTTAAAAAAAAATAATTAATCATCTATTATTAAGGTCATAACCAAGCCAGATATCAAATTAGGATATGAGACCTTTTTGTTTATGAAAAAGATATTTCTCTACAAACAATTTAACTATTAAAATCTAAAAAAATATATATATAGTTTACACTATTGACAAAATACACTACCCTCTAGTTTACACTATTGACAAAATACACAACCATGTTAAAACAAACAATACTACTTTTCATGATAGTTTAAACCATTGACAAATGACACACAGCTACGTAGAAACCAACAAGGTTATCTTTTCATAAACAAATTTAGATCAATAATAACTGAAAGTTACAATATGGATATTTTTAAATTAATATTCTTACAATTAGTTCTTCACATAATCAATCCCATCTCCGTGACTGTCATGAAATTATAGCCTACATCCAAAAGATAAATTAATACAAATATTATAGTATATTAAAATAATAAACATCAAGTGAGCTTCCTCAGGGGTGAAATCAGAAAGAAAAGATTGATTAAATGTAATTTTTTGTATTCCCCCAAGACAAGTCAGCCCAGTGGGTAAACTGCCCCAAAACAGTGGGCAATTTGCCCCAAAATCTTATCCGGGATTTTGAACATCTCCACCTTCAGCATGTCTTTCGGGAGGCTAATATGGAGGCTGATATGCTTTCTAAGCATGCTCTTCATTCTCAGGCGGGGGTCATCATGTGGCAGGAATGGCAGGCTGATTCTCTTACTTCACAGGGTTCTTATCATCTTCATTGGTCTTGATGTCTTGATGCTTTTTATGTCTGACTGTTTTTTGTTTATTATGCACTATATTTTGCGGGTATTTTTCTTACTTTTTGGTTAGCTATATGTGCAGATACATCTTAGAGCCTGGATCCAACTACTGGTTGGACATCTATGCTCACACTATCTTTTTTTGCGGCAGATATGACAGTCGATATGGCTGCACTTTGGCATATTCTAATATGTTATATTATATTTTGATACTCATGATTTCGGACAGCTGTTGCTGTAGACTTATTTGATATTATTACATGATCACGGACTTATTGTTTATACTGTGATTTTTGGATCCGTTTCTCCACCCGGAGGGATTCTTGACTTTTATTGTGGACATATGGTGCTATTTCTGGACTTTACTGTTGTTGATGGTGACTCATCTGGCAATGTCTGGCAAGTCCATTTTACTAGATTTGTGAGCAGACATGTATGACTCTGACAGCTGGTGTTATTTACTATTTCGTATATTAATAGTAAGTTAAATTTTTCTGTGAAAAAAAGCACTGCACTATACGAGTAGATTATTTGTATATAATCCAATGAGCTTAATAAAGTAATGCAAATGATGATTGAGGCCTCAATCGCATCAAGAAATCACGTGTGAGAACTTGCGACCGCAGACTCAATTATACCGGACAGAACCCAAACGGAAGTCACTCAATTATACCGGACAAATTCTAAACGAAGTCTGTAGTAAAAATAATTTATTTTTAAAATTACAATCAAACTAAACACCAATTTGGTGTATAAGATCATTTTGTTTGTAGGACAAAGAATCTCCACAAGAAAACAGTGAATATAATCATTGTTCGAAACCACAAGAAGATAGTGAATATGATTACTGTTTGGTCATATTATCAACATGGTAGGTGTTTATTATTATTATGTATAATAATATTAAATAAAAAAGATAATATTTTGAAGTATATATATAAAATAAAGGAGTAGTCTATTTATTCTACGTTTTGGACTTTACGGTAGGTTTTGGTCGGAATTCGGTAAGTTTGAAAACGTAAAATATTTAAACTACACCTAAAATAAATTTGAATTTTGCATTAACATTACAAATATATAATATCTACTTTAACTTATAATATGAGATTTAAATATATAACTATCTAAATTTAAATGTCTGTGACATCTTGTAATGGATTTATATATATTAGCGGTTCGTGTAATTTTTTTTTCACTAAGCAAAGTTTTCTAAGGTTTTCTGAGCACGTTTTCCATCTTATTTGTTCGAAGTCCATTTGGAAATCTTTAAAAAATTTTAGAATCACATATATTAGCTATGAAAATTATATAATTTGAGTGCCATGGGGTATTCGAGGGTGCTAAATGTATTTATGGATTTAAAAACACAATTTAAACGCTTCCACCAGCCTACATCGCTGTCATGGTATGTTCAGAGGCCATTTGTAGAGCGTTTTCCCACATCGTCTTTGACGTTCGTGAGCTTGGAGACAATGAAGGCATTCGCACTGGACGTGCAGGCGCTGAAGTACTTGACCCAGCACTTCTGGTACACGTTTCTGAGTGAGAAGATGAAGAGAACACCAAGGTATTACTCTTCTGGTTGGAGGAAATGGGCAGCCGTTGCCATCCAACTGGTGTGGCGACGCTACAAAACAAGATCGGTTGCCTCTGGTTCCTTGCTCGCCTCCCTTTCCTTCGTTCGGCTGCGAAGATCGTTGACTAGAATTTATTCTTCTTCATGCGAAGAAAATCGCCTTTGTCTCTATGCCGCTCTCATCACCTCCCCTAAACCTAACAGTGACAATTTTTTCGTTTGACATTGCTCTCCAACCCAAGCATAGGTTAGGTTTAGCATTGATTAAAGAGCACCTGAGTGGGCCTCATGGTTAAGAACATGTGTTAGCTCCGTGGAGGTCACAGGTTCAAAACCGGCGGGGGGTAGGGTTGGTCATTGGCCCATTGTGACAAGGCTCGAAGGGTAGGCGACCCCTGGGATAGAGGCTAACCCCGATGGGCTTCAGGACGTCTCGGCCCCTGCTGAGTCACAAGTTATTGGTATATCTGGCTTGTGAGTTGTTGGATATACCCTTGGGAGGTTGTTGTTCCCATGGTTAAAAAAAGGTTTAGCATTGATTAGGTCTTATCCACCGTGAGATGACACCAACATAGGTGGCTTGAATTTAAATGTATTAAAAATTTGAATATCAAGAAATAATTTACGTACATATGTATATTCACTAGTTAAAGTTTTACCAAGACCAGTGTATGATATGATTTTATATGATTAAATTATTATTATTATAATATAAAAATTCAATTAGCTATTATGAATTAACTCTATTTTAATACTTATTTATTATTATTTTTGAATTCTTAGATTTGTATATATTTTTTATCATTAAATCTATTCAAATTATATATATATATATCAATCATTAAATTTATTTAAATTATATTTTCATAATAATATATCGAAATATTTATTATTATTATGTGCTTGAGCTTGCTAAATATCATCCACTTTCAAGAAGTGCCTGAGCTTGGTGACTCACAATATTAGAGTTGCACCATAGGGATTGAATTAAAGTAATTGAGAGACTTCTTTGAATTCTTCCTTAGTTGTTTTGTGGCATGAGTGTTGCACCACTACTAGCTACCAACCAAACCCTCACAACGATATTGTAATTTTACCTTATCGCATTCTTCCACTTTTCAATCGAACTGTCATCTCCCTGCAGTTTGGGTAGTAGGTTCCAAATCCACATAATGACTTGGATCCTAGCTAGTTGTTGCAAATGGGAGATGTTAAGCAAGTACACAGAATTTGACAATCTCATCTTAGTTGATCCCCAAGATATCAAGAACACGATGGCTTGGTGGTAAGAAAGAGTAACTTTGCCTAGCACTTGCGCTAGTCCACCGCCATCGCAACAGGAAAAGAAAGTGTTATGTTCCAAAGGCACGGTTCTGTCAAGCCATTTCATAACTCTCTCAGAGATGACCCTAATACTAGAGCAAGTGAACCACAACTTGCCCGAGTCTCCTTTTTAGTACTTATTGGGTAGTAGTGGCTAAGCCTAGCCTTAAGGCCATTCCATGCTGTACATTCCTGTTAGGGAATTTAAATGAGGTTAGCCCCAATTTTATCAACATGAGAGCCCACATTGTTATAGTCACTACACAAATCCAATCAACTTCCAAGAGGTACTTAGCTAGCTAGCTCCACAAAATTGTAATGTTCTTTGCTTCAATAGGGGCATACAAGTTGGCAAGAGCAAGGACCCTACCATTAAGACAAAGGAGCACCCACAACAATTTGGTAGAGGGGTCAATGCCATGATCCATTGTATAAGATGATAAATTAGGCTCGAGTTAAGAGTTGTTTCCCCCCTCACCCTTCCTCATTCAAGTTGAAACATAGTTGTAACAAGACAAATATAATCTAAGGTATCATTTAATACAAAAACAATCACTTTCACTTCTTGCAAACACAAAATATTCAAATTCGAAACAAACAAGTGAACTCTACGAACCATGGTTTTCTTGACTGGGTTTAGAAAACGCCTCACATTCCTTGATACAACCTTATTTGAGAAATTTCCACAAAGATGTCCATCTCCTTCTCATCCTTACTACTTAACACTTGGTAAGATCTTTTAGCAACAAAATTATTTTCCTCCATTGCTTGCATTACCCACCTATCTAAGGTATTTTTCTTAGGTCTTCTCTTCCCATCTTTAGTACCATCATTGAATTGCTTGTCGAGCCTCAAAGGAGGAGACTAGGCCCTTTATCTACCCCCTCATGGGAGGAAGTAGCACGAGTGGAGCCAATGGGTTACTTATTCATGGCCGTGTCTGTAGGCTTGGACGGAGTTGACCCAAAAATGTCCATGCATATGCCTGGAAAATTTACATCATCTATAGCAGTAATAAGAGGAGCAGTCCATATCTAACACATCTTCAAAATTATCCCTCTTATTTTTTTGCATTATCATATAGATTAAGGTTTCTATATCTCTTCATTGCTTCCATTCAGTGTTAGTAACACAAAATCAATCATCATATAACTTGTCATATTTATTACTCAAGTCATGGACTCGTATGAATTTTAGGCGAATACCTTGTTTCACTGATTTCAAGTACTCATGAAACTTCTATTTGCATCCTCTGTCACAAACATTGCTGCAATAGCAATGTTGCCCTGCTTTTCCCGATGCCTAGGCCCGACATGGAAAAACTTGGAACGAGAGTCAAGGCGCCAGAGCAAGAGCCAAGACACTAGAGAAATCCTCCACCTTATGTATCTGCAATCTCTATTTTCCTGCTCTGTCATGAACATTGCTGCATGCAGCTGTTGTTGTATTAAGAAAAGTTAGATGTATAGTGTATTTTATGGTTTAATTTAAAAAAAGGTTGTAATATATGTTTTATATCAGTAACATATCAACATATGTTAATTCTATATATATTTTTTACGTGGAAAAAAACAGTTACTTTGTTATTCAATCAAAGAGAATCAAAGATAATATTTCTTTATATATGTTTTCAAAAACTGTTCATCATCCAAAACAATCTTTTCTATTTGTCTATCTTTTACAAAGAAAAACTGCAATCTAAGTACAAATCATAAGTCCAAAACATTGTTCAACATTCTGTCAGATACTTAAAAGGCCTAGAAAAAGTACTAAGATCCTTTGGAAATCATTGTGTTTCCTAGAATTTCTTCAAAGTGTATATATCCATCCATCAGGTCCAAGAGCCTCTTTGAAATACTGTCTGCAACCTTGTTGAATTGCCTATAGATATGAGAGAAGGATATGTAAGAAAACTACATTTTTAATTCCAATACTTTGGTACACCACTGTCCAAATTGAGGACTTGTAGCTTAGCTTTTCTCGCATCCCAATCCATAATCACCCTTGAGTCTCCAACCACCTATAAAAGTTCAATACCTTCTAATTTTGCAAACTAGAGAAGATCCCACAGAGAAAGCATCTCAGCTTTTGTGTTGGTCCCCCCACCACATCCCATCCAAAGATGGAAGAGATGATTATTGTTCATTTTTAACAACATACTAGCACCACTCATACCATAAGAATCCGCACCATAAAAAAAACCAACATTTATATCATCTTCAAAACCAGGCATAAGGAGATTCATATAGTTTCTCTACTTTTCTTCCTTATAAAAATCTTGAAAAAAACCAACTATTCAGGAGCTGACAAAGTAAACAATTGATTCAATGCCTTCAAATATAGCTAGATTTCTAGCTTTCCAGATACCCCAAATGACAAATAGTGGAATCTCTTTGTAATGAACAACCTTTTTAAACCATTCTTCCATTAAAACTAGCGTAGATCCATCTCAAACCCGGATCTATCAAGCACCAAGAGGGATCCAATTTCTTGAGGTGTAATTTTTTTTGTTTTATCTTAAATTTTTTACACATTAAGTTTTTAATTACTTTTGATTTTTTATAAGTTATGAGCCAACATGGAAACGTAACGTGACAAACGTGACAAATGTGACAAATGTTACAACATCTCCCCCATACTGGGTTGTAACGTAACGTGACAAATGTGACAAATGTTACAACATCTCCCCCATACTGGGTTGTAACGTAACGTGACAAACGTTACAACATCTCTCCCATACTGGGTTGTAACGTAACGTGACAAACGTTACAACATCTCCCCCATACTGGGTTGTAACGTAACGTGAAAAACGTGACAAATGTGACATGTGACATCCATTACAGGATCTCCCCCTTACTACAAACGTGACAAATGTGACATGTGACATGTGACATCCGTTATAGGATCTCCCCCATACTATTACTTTTTACATTTTATTACTTTTGAAAACGTTACATGTGACATGTGACATCCGTTACAGGATCTCCCCATATTGGGTTGTAAGCACCTCGTTTACACTTGGTGCAATCATAAAAGAGGAAGCATCCCAAATACTAGAGAAATTGAAGCTCCTACATATTTCTACCCATGCCAACTTGAGGAAAGAACAATGTACAAACAAATGGGAAATATTTTCATTTTCCAATCTACATAGACTGTAAATGTCAGAGACAACAAAACCTATTTTAAGGATATTTTCCCAATTTAGTATTTTGTTTTCCAAACAAAACCATAAGAAACACTTCAATTTGAGTGGGGAATGCCACTTCCATAAAGAGTTGAAACACCATTTCCTTGTAAATACCACTGATTCTTCAAATATAGCATTATAGGCCAACCTCATAGTTATCTTACCATTTGACCCATTCCAAGCCCAAATTTAAACATCATCCCTGTCCTCCATACTGATACCTGATTGGTTCAGTTCGATAATAAAACTTTCCCATTCAACAACAATATCACTAGTCATTCCCAAATCGTTTGCAAGGAGCCAACATGCAAAAGAGGAGTCATGTCGACTAGTTCTTCTGACTTGAGCTAATACCTGAATGTTTAATCCATATAAATGCATCAGTAGGTGTTAAGATAATCTAAAGAAACATTCCCCCCCACAAAGGGGTCAATTCCAATACATACCTGTAGATCATTTCCAATTGTCCATGAGAGCCATTTACCCATCCAAAGGTACGATATGATTAGTCCCCTCCAAACAACAGAGGCATTGGATAAGGCTTTGTTGGTATTCCTAATCCATTCAACAAATGAGCATTTTTTTGAGAATGTGGACTCTATATATATGTTATAAAGAACTAAAAATATAGAAATGATAAATTTAATGTGAAAAAAATAATAATCATTTACAATTTTTTCTCTCTCTCATACACAATCATATCAACTATGAAAAGAAAATAAATAAAAATTATTTGGCATAATTTTTATCTTTTTTTATTGTATATGCATCTTAATTCAATATTTTATAAGGGAATTGCATCTCAATTGTTTTTTAGATTTTTTTCGATGTTTAATAGATCCTATGTTGAGATAAATTTATGTTGATATTTATATATATTTCAAAAAAATATTTAACTAAATCAATAAAATCATTATTTAATGTGACTTGTGCAGTGAACGTATCCGTTCACTAAGTTAATAGTCGAATCCGACTCTCATATTGGATAATAAGTAAGAATAATGTATTAGATGATAGGATAAAGATAATATGTTACAATGATGGCCCTGCCTTAAATATGGCTCGGGCATTTGATGTTGAGGAGACGCCTCATTTCATAACCTAACTTTAGTTAACCTAATTATTAATTATTTAATTATTAGCTTATTTTATGTTCGTAGCATTGCCACTCTCTTAGAAAGGCTTTGTCCTCAAAGCCTTATAATGTTTCTGCATCATTTTATGTGGTGTCGTAGATGACGAAACATGTCGATACGAATTGCTAAGAGTCGAACATAACTTCTGATATGTCGACGGATCAATCCATCCCAAATTGATTTGTTGTGGACTGATGGGATTCCCTACTGATGTGTCGTCAGGAGATTTGATCACACTAGTACCATTATCTTTCGACATTTCCCACTTTTTCAAATATCGGTTTTTATGGTTGGGGTGTCGATAGGGAACTTTCACGATGTCATTTTCGTTTACGAATGTCGCCTTTAGAGCATTGATCTGAGTTGGAAGTTGTATTTTCGTCTCTTGAGGATTTAAGTTTTTGTTATGTATCTTTTCCAACTTGTTTTCTAACTGCCTATTGTCATTTTGAAACTTCTTAATCAATTCGACCTGCGATTTTTTGTCATCTTCATACTTCTTAAGTTGTTCCTTAAGATCTTCATTATGACTTCTGATACAACTATTTTCTTCCTGCTTGTCTAGAAGTTTCCCTTCAATGTCGTCCATAGATTGTTCTATCTTTCGGCTATTTTTCAACTTCTTAATTTTTGTGACTAGTATCTTGTTATGATTTCTTAGTCTAAAATTTTCTTCAGCATTGTTAGATAATGCTTTATTACTCTTCGCGATCTCTGACTTATGTGTCTTTTTAAAGTCGTCATTTTGTTGTTGAAGAACTTTTATCTGTTGTCGACACTGACCGACCTCTGATTCTTGACTTTCTAATTTATGTCGTAATTGCATTAGTTCTTCATCTTTGTCACTAACAATTTTGTTCAAGTGTATTATTTCTGCTTCGTAATTATTTATTTCCTTCTTTATATCTTGATTTCCTAACCTCTGATTGAATTTATTTTCGGCTTTTAATTCATCAATTTGCGCATACAATTTTTCTATACGCCTTTCCTGATCAGAGATTTTTATTTCATTGTACCTTTCTTGTAATTCAATTCTTATTTCTGAACTGTTATTTATGTCGCGCATTTCTTCATTGTCTTTTCGATAACGTTTTAACGTGGCTTCTAATTTTTCTCGCAAATCGGCTTCCATGGTTTATGACTTCTTCGATGGTGGGATGATCTTCTTTGATTTCTTTGATGAGTCTTTCTTAAATTTGGTCGTCTTTCTTTGACTTGACTTATCCAACGATGGATAGTCTCTGCTAGATCTTCACTTCTTGTCTTTTTTCTTCGATTTGTCTTCTTTGTCTTTTTCTCGATTTTGTCTTCTTTAATACTTCTTATCTTTTTTTTTTTTTAAAATAATTATTATTTTAATAAAATAATAATAACTATTATATATATATATATTTTTGGATGCTTTCTTATAATTGTAATAATTTACAATTATTGAGTAATAATTCTTATTATCAAAGCAATAATAAATATTATTATTATTATGGAGAAGATTTTAAGAATTTAAATAGGATAATAATAAAATATTATTATCAAATTTATTTTGAAATGGAGTCAATTTAGACTTTTAAGATATAATAATAATTATGGGTTATTATTATTATAAATTTGGATACAAAATTTTAATAAAACAATATTATATAATAATAGTAGTAATATTATTATAATAATATTTTTTTTGTTTTATAAAAATTCGTTTTGTTTGTAGGGTTTCACGTGGACAGAGGTAGGAGATGGCAGAAAGGTGGCTGGGGGGAGGCGTTGGAGGGCGTGGCCAGTGGAAGGCGGAGGTGTACGCAGGAGGTGGACGTCGCAGCGGTGGGGGGGGGGGGGCAGGACGCAGGGGAAGAGAGTGGGCCGATGGGAGCTGGGTGTGGAGAGTTGTGAGATGGTGGCGTGGATGGTGGAGAGGGAGCTAGCCGGAGATGATGTGGGGTGATGGGAGATGGAGGGAGGGAGAAGACGTGGGGGTGTGGAGTGGGTGGAGACGGCATGTGCAGACGCAGAGAAGGGAGCGTGGACGTGGGGGGCAGCGTGGAGGAGAGGTGGGGGAGGTATGCGGGAGCGGAGGGCTTGTGCGTGGGATGGCGTAAGGAAGAAGGGGAGGGAGAGTAGTATGGTTGTGGATCAGCTTCGGTGGGTGTGTGAGTATGCAGGTGGATGGATTGGAGGTGCAAAAAAAAACTTAGCGCTTGTGTGGAGTGAACGTGGGATATGGGAATCCACACAGGGAGGGAGTGCGATGGGAGAGATGGAGTTTGGGACGAGGATAAAAGCCTCGTGATGAAGGTGTGTCAGAGAAGCTCTGAAATAAATGGCCAAAAGCCTAGTTTCAGTCAAGGACCGATAACTCAAGAAACTTGATAATTGGGCAGGAGCCAGGATGAGTGCTCTGATCCATGAGGATAGGTGAGCCAAAACCTAGCTCAATGGTAGGAGGAGCCGAATCCGAGCTCAGGTTGAAGGAACCAAAACCGAGCTCTGATACCAAATGTAGTGAACGTATCTGTTCACTAAGTTAATAGTCGAATCCGACTCTCATATTGGATAATAAGTAAGAATAATATATTAGATGATAGGATAAAAGATAATATGTTACAATGATGGCCCTGCCTTAAATATGGCTCGGGCATTTGATGTTGAGGAGATGCCTCATTTCATAACCTAACTTTAGTTAACCTAATTATTAATTATTTAATTATTATCTTATTTATGTTCGTAGCAACTTGACCATTACCTTAAAAATATATTATTATTATTTTATTATTTCTATTTATATATATACTATTATCCGTATACTATATATACAATTATTACGTACTATATGTAACCTATATTCTTAAACATACAAACATTATATAACATTACATATAACGCAACGTAATGTTTCATTACCAAAAATAAAAAGTAATTAAAAAAATTCACGTCGACTCATAAAATAAAAACTATGAAAAGTAATTAAAAAAGCAATGTTGACCTATAAAATAAAAAAAATAAAACTTAAACCCAGATCTTTCAAGCAAGAGAGGAATCAAATTTCTTCAGTTTAAGATTAAAAAAAAATTACACCTCAAGAATTGGATCCCTCTTGGTGCTTGCTAGATCCAGATTTAAGATGGATATTTGATAGTAATGTCTGACAACCCATCCATTACTTCACCAGGATTGACATTTACTTCCTCTCGAATGTTAATATTGCCAACAATGATAGTTTCATGTTTGAAATTGAAGTGATACGTATAATCTAGTAGATGTTCCATTATTTGACGCCGACTATATCTGGAGTTCCATATAATCTGGGAGGAGTACTAGATTCCATTGACGCTGTATTAGCGACGATCTTTTATTGATCGAATTATAATGAGATCTTTTGTGAATGTAAATGTTGCGAGATAGTCTTCATTCACAATTTGGTTAGCTTTAGTTAACCTTCTACGATGTACGACCTCTTCCCGCCATCGATCATCTAATTCACGTATATCAACTTTGTCTAATAAAATTTGCTGCCATGTAATAAACGTAACAATTAGACTTGACACCATTCAATGTGTAGCGTCTTGATCTTCAATTCTATTTGTTTGGGTGATTGAGTTTTGTAAAGAAGCACAAATAATACCTCTGTTTAACTCACCTTCACAGATCTCATAGCATTGAGAACTAAGTGTCTTAGTTCTTTGTAATAAGATACTTCCATTATTGTGCTCTACAGCCTAGTATGGGGGAGATGTTGTCACGTAAGGTAATGTTACATTACCAAAAATAAAAAGTAATTAAAAAAATCATGTCAGTTTATAAAATAAAAAATTATGAAAAGTAATTAAAAAAACCCATGTTGGCCTATAAAATAAAAAATTAAAACTTAAACGTGGATCTATCAAGCAAGAAATATATTAAATTTCTTGAGTTTAAAATTAAAAAAAAACAATTACACCTTAAGAAATTGGATCCCTCTCAATATTTAAGAGATCCAGGTTTAAAATGAATCTATCAAACCCATACATGAACCTTCGAGCAGACCCAACGCTAGTCTAAAAAAACTTCCCTTTCATGGGTGTTTCATGGCCTCTTGCCTTACAGGATCAACACAGACTTTTAGTGCTCTAGGGTCCTAAGAGAACCTCATGTGAAATTTTGGCGAATTTCAAAAAACAAAGAATATGGACAGAATAGAAAACTATATTTGTATTACAGAAATCCGAATGGAAAATTACAGAGCAAATTATAGATTCGATAGTGCATGAAGATATGAACCTATGAGTTCTTCCACTTTAGGTTCATAGGCTCCCAACGGAGTAATTCCTACGTAGGCTACCAAACCCAGTGATCTAAGATGGTTCAGGTCTTTTTCTGATAAGCCAAGATCACACAAGGTGTGAGGTTGAGAGCATACGCAAAGCCGAACATATAGACATAAATATCCAAAGCTCAAAGACGAGGAAGCTTAGAAGACTCATGCATACAACTGACTCCAAAATGTGAATGAATGAATGAAGTGCTTTCCCTCTTATTTATAACAATTTTGAGGAGAAATCAACAAGCTTTGAATCATTCATTTTACAGGACTGTTGGGAGACCTATGTCATCGAAAATACACAAAGAGACCACTAACCTTCCATAGATTCTCTGTAATGTGGGTCAATACTTACCAAAATTCGTAGAAGTGCTCCGAGTTACAGATATTCGTCCAAAAAGGTTAGGGTGATATGACAAAAGATACATAGTGGATATTTAGGGAATCCCACATAAACTAGTAGATATGATATATATGACTAAAGTTGTATGCTAAAGATTACACAATGGAGATTTTTATGGAATCCCACGGAAAACCATCAAACACCATTGTTGGTACGAAAGAATTTAATCAAATTCCATAGATCCATAATACTCGGGATAATACAGAATGTCCCACATCTTCGTATAAATATGTCTGATTACAATAGGACGTCCCTAAAGATTCTGCACCCATATTTTCATCTTTACCAACCACTGATGATGACTTGACACAAAATCTCCGAGCATCTGTCTTTCATCCATTACTTCAGATTCCTAAAGATCTTGTATCTTTTGCAAGGCGATACCATGTGCATTGTACTCATCCTCTATGATATATGGGTCCACTGCGTTCCGGTTGATGGTGAATGTACTCCACCAATCAAGAAACCAGTAAGGAATTTCATTGTTTCAGGAAGTCCGTATGCTTCCAAGTTTGATAAGGGTGATATGATTTGGTTATGTTATCTTTTTGTAAAAATTCCCACTACCTTTGTTTGTATTCAGAATAATTGTAAGGCATTCCTGGAAAGATTTGATCTGGTTGTGCCGTCGACCATAAATGCAGGTTCCTGGGGCAATTCAGACAATAGTATTGATGCTCTAATGTGGGAAAATGGTTATATATTTTCCAGATGAGATCGATATCATGAAATATATGCGTTAGTGCATGGAAGGAATTTGAAACTTTTCTAAGTGATCTTTCATATACTAAGTTTGGAACAATGATTGTTGATGTAGGCCTTCTATGGACTTCAGGTACTAGTCTTGGAAGTATTGAACAGGGTTGCAAATTCATATCAATAACTTGTGTTCTACATAACTGCCAAGTGGGTTTCCATTGTCGTCGATAGTCGACCCAACTCATACTATCTGGAATTTATTTAATATTTTATTGATTTTCTTTCCATTTGCTGACAATAATTAGGTAGTAATCAAGCTCGCTTGACGCAGTGCACACTTGTATAGGCTCGCTTGACGCAGTGCACACTTGTATAGGCTCGCTTGCTATCTGAACTAGGTTTTCTCTGCTTAAAAAATCAAGGAGAATGTTGTCAGATCCTTTAATATGTTCAATATCAAATAGAATAGGGCCTGCCATCTTGCAAATTTAGCATCACTGTATTTTTTGACTTCTTTATTCAGAACTTTGTTCATGGCTGCTACATCTGTTCTTGAAAGGAACTTTTTATTTATTAGGAAAATTTCAAACTTATTTATGGCATTAAGTGCAACTTTTATTCTTTGTCCAAAGCTGAGTAGTTTTTCTCTGAGTCTTTCCAAACCCAGGAAGCAAAATGTAGGATTTCTTTTGTCTTCTTTTTGTTCCTGGTCCTTACATGCTTAAGTACAACACACCACCCGATATTACTAGCATATGTTTCAACAATTTTGGGAAAATCATCATTTGCTACATGAAGAATAGGCAGAGTCTTAAATATGGCTTTGATATTCTGTACAACTTTAGTTTGTTCAGGTCCCCAAGGAACTGGTTCCTTTTTCAATCGGCCATTTAAGATCTTGCAGTCTTTAGCACAATCCTTGTAGAAATGTCTAACATAATTCAAACTTCCTAAGAATCTTTTTAATTGGGTTTTGTTAAGAATCTTGTTAGGAAATTTATCAACAAAATCAATTACACGCTGTTGTAAAATCAGAGTGCCATTTGAGATTATATGACCTAAGAATTTGATCTTAGTTTGAAACAACTCAAGCTTTTTGGTTGAGAGGACTAGACCAACTTTTTTGATAACCTTCAACAATGTTGTCAAAAGTTTGAAATGTTGTTCAACTGATTCTGAAAATACAAGGATATCATATATATACACTATTAACCAATCAAAATAGGGTTTCAAAACATTATCCATAACTCTTTGAAACTTTGAAGGGGCATTTTTCTGTCTGAATGGCATAACATTCCATTCATAATGTCCTGCAGGGACACTGAAAGAAGTCTTGAATTTTTCCTCTTCTTTGATAGCCACTTTCCAGAATCCATATTTCATGTCAAATTTGGAGAATATTTTGGCGCCTGCAATTCTATTGACCAGACTAGATTTATGAGGAATTGGATAAGTATCATCAGCAAGCACTTTATTGAGGGGTTTATAGCAACAATCCTAGGTACTCCCTGAATTAATTCAGAATGTTTATTAACATAAATTCCATAGCAATTCCATGGACTCTTAGAGTGTCTGATCAAACCCTTTTTCAACAGTCCCTTTATTTCTTCTTCACAGAGTTTTTGATAATAAGCATTTATTGGTATTGCTCTACTTTTACAGGGCTTTCCAATATAATGTTCTTTATAGGTGAGTTGTATGAAATGCTTAGACTTTTTCCACAATGGAGTGGGATTTTCAGAACATACCTGACTTTGAAAATTTTCCTTGAGATCTTGAGTTCTTTACTGAATCTGGGGATTTTTCAATTGATCTTCAATTCTTCGGACTGATTTCAGATTCTTTAGCTCTTGTATTTTTTTCTCTTTTTGTTGAATGGTTAGTGCAATCTGCACCATGGTGGAGATCTGTGGTGTAGAAATAAATGGAAGAACAATATTAATTCCCTTAACAACTTTTGCATTCCCTTGGCGAATCTTTATATTTGGAATAGTGATAAAATATCCCGCTTTTCCTTCTGGTATTCTTTCTGAACCATGAGGTTCAACTGCTGCAAGAAAAGGAGTCTCAAGTATACAGGAAACATGTATTTCTAAAGGCAAAAAATTCATATTTAAGCAATGATGCTAAAAATGTCATGTCCCCTCCCATCAATCCAACGCAAGGAAGGGAACATGACTACAAATCTTGGTCTTTTACACAAAAATCAGCCCCATTCATCAAATTCACAACAATAAAGCAAATGTGTGCAGATGCCATTCAATCTAACACAACATAAGTAATATTCTACACACACATATATCGAGCAATTTCCAGCATATTGATAACATGCATCAATTTAAAAACATTTGCAGAAGTAAACACATAAAGAGAATACTTATCTCGATGTAATGTTGTCCCAAGCAACTAGCTATGTCGCTGCAACATTCCACCCAACCATAGGCCAGTTGTGTTTATCAATCTCTCAACACAACTGCCACCCCCGAGCTAGGCATGATTTCTACAAGGAAAATGGGACTCTCAAGCTCAGCACAACCCAAGCAACATCATATCTAAGCCAAGCTAGCCCACAACTAGGTTTATCAGGCCAATGTGAACCCTTCTATTTTTGGATGCTTGCACTCAAGCTCAAGCCAAAAAAATGGATACCCATAACCCATACCCCAACATACTCTTTCTACACACAACAAACACAATCATTGGGCATGGATACACATTTTAAAAAATGGGATTTAGAAACAAGATGGCCATGGGTTTTCCCCAAATCGTGGGCATACCAAAACAGATTGTGAGAGGGAAAAACGACCAAAGGGAAGAAAATGATTTATCCCACAGATATATGATCATTTAGTGGGCCAACATAGCCTCTATGGACCCCAAATCGATTTCCCCTTCCTTCCCATAGCTTTGCAACATAAAAACTACTTCCCAATTATGGAAAATGAAGGAAAAAGATGGAAAACGTGAAGGAAAACACCCCAGCTAGCTCAAACTGCGTGAGGGAGCAAAGACTATGGGTGAATAATGGCTTGGGGAGAAAATTGGTGGCTCCTTTCTTGCCCAGGTAGGCAAACACGTTTTTCCAAAAACTGATGGCTTTCCCATACCCGAATTTGGAAAGCCATACCTCTCCATTCCCCAAGGCATTAACTACCTCAACCAAATCTTGGAAGAAATAAATGATTGGGTACAAAGGTCAACATGGGTATTTGAGGGTTTATGGGTTTTCTCATTGACACTTGGCTTGAATTGATTGGCTCCAAGGGTTTGAATATTTCCCTCCCAATTCCTTGTAAAAATCATGCCCCCATCTCTTGTTGCATTGCATAGCTAGTTGTGGGTATTTTATTAAAATGCATATTTACATGATATTTGAAATTCCATTGTGCTTGGCTAGCACGCAAACCATATGCATCACTAAATCTATGGCGGGGCCTTGGCCTTGAGCTCCTCACCACGAGTTTATAACAATATTACATCATTCATATTTTAATGCAGTGGGGTCAAAATCAGGATATTACAATCCCATCCCCCTTGGAATAACACCGTACTCGGTGTTTCAACACTTAGGAATACATACCCACTTTACACATGTCCATAAAAATTCACAAAAGGTGGCAGGTCTGTCCTGCATTTCATCTTTTACTTTGAACTTTCAGGACCAAGTCCTTTGGATTCCACAAGCCACTCCTGCTGGCTTTTCTCTTCCACCTCTGTAGGTGGGAATTTCTCCACATCAATCCCTTTCTTTTCTTTACCTTCGAGCTGATCCACAAGTATGGAGACTTTATGGCTTCTACCCTCTTGCCGTTCCTTTATTGGGCAGTTGCGGCGTCAATGATTTCCTCCACATTTCCAACATTTCAGTGGTTGCTTTATCTTTTCCTGCTCAATTTCCTTTGAGTCTTCCCACTTGGAACGTTTCTTAATGGGATGATTGGATGAATGCTTCTTCATTGATCCACTTTCCTTCCCATTGCTGATTTCTCCCATAATGATTTTTACCTCTCTTTGCAGACAAATAGAGTCCTGCAAAACCTTGTGGTTCATCTCATTCTGCTGCTTTTGTAGCTTGAGCATCTCTCCAATATTTTCTTGGGTATTGGAAATTGTTTGAAGAAGAATTTCAACCAAGTCCAATAGCCCTTGTTTTGCTGCCATGGTCAATGTGCACAACTTCCCACACTTTGCTGGCTAGCACCACTTGCCTTGTAACAACTGCAATCAATTGATTTCAATTTCTCACCTGTGAAATTCATCATGGAAATTTCTCTTAGGCCAAGCATAACACAAATATTAAAATCAGTAAATTATTTTCCTAATTGACATGGAAAGTCTAGGATTTACTCATGAGACTTCCACACTTTTTATGCTTTCCCAATCATACACATGAACTCATTCATGTTCATCCTTTCACAGGGAATTTACTATTTCAGCATTCACAATTTATTTCAAGCAAATAAACACATTCTACTTCCAGTCATGACATGCATTCAACAATTTTCTATTTCTAGGATGCATTAGTCAAAAGGAAAGAGAAGAGTAAGAGTTTCCCCCTCTTAGTCATGTTCCAATCTGGAGCCACACCACCACTGTGGTTCCATGCTCCTTAGTCTCTCTCACTTCAATGTGAATGCTTGAATTTCCCTTTCTTGGCTATGACACTCAGTGTCTAAGGTCTGTCTAAGTATTTTCAACCAGGGAACCCTTCCCCATTGTTGTCTACAGAACCTTTGGCTGCTAGGACCCACACAAGTCCATTAGCACCATCTTCCATTGCTGCTCATACTGAGCTCTCTAGGACAGTTACATGTCCACATGCATCCCTAGGATGCCTTCATAGTCCTTGCTTCCAACAATACCTACACTCAAACATTGAATCAATTCATATGTTTAGTTTATTCTCATAGGGTTTATCTCTAAACAAGAATTTAAGAAATCATGTACACACGTATTTCATAATAAATAAGCAAGAAGCTACAAGATAACCAAATACTTATCTGTATTGGATGTATTCACTTTATTCCACAAGCTCCTTTTTTGCTTTACAAGCCTTGGATTTCCTGTGGATACAATAATGAATGTTGGGCTATCACGTAGGCTCCTCCACAATCATTCGAATAGGCAATGCTAAGCCAGTGCACCGACTGGGTTTATCAAGCATCCCATTTATCAATATGATAAACCAGTACGCCAACTAGGTTTATCAAGTATTTAAGGAATGTTTGTCCAGCACACCAACTGCTCCACAACATTCAATGCCCAACCAGTACACTGACTGGATTTACCAAGCATTTATGGTTCCTTCAAGGTCCTTTCTTCCTACAATGACCAAGGTTTCCAACAAAGAAACAACAATGTATTAGCTTGGTTGTCATAAGACTTGTTCATGAAATTTTCATTATCGGAAAATGAATGAAAATTAAATACTTATTTGTATTGGGAAGTTCCTCGCTACTCTACAAGTTTCCTTCTCCACTTTACAAGACTTGGATCACCTGTGGGGTGGATGCTTGGCCATCACACATGCTGCTCCACAACATCAAGTAGTTAATGCCCAGCCAGTTCACCCACTGGATTTACCAAGCATTGGTGGTGCCAAACCAGCACCATACCTGGTTTTCCCTCTCCATTACCAAGCCAACACATCCATCTGGGTCATTAGCCAATGGAAGGAAACTGCACCACGACCATTTCTAGGTCAAGGCTCTACTACGGATCCATAGGCATCTCAGGGTTTCCAGTCAGTCTCGGTACCCCACCTTACTGCTGACCCAATATATATTTTATGCCTTCATCAATATCACCACGCCTTCACACACACATCAACTCTTTATCCACACAAGGATGGCACTCCTTCTCCCATGCAAACCAGTGTTTCCCTTTAGGAACTCTATAGGTGACTTTCTTGACCGCAGGCTAGCATGGCCCCACAATACCCACTCACACTACACAAGGATGATACCCCTTTTATACCACACAGCTCCTCGGTCCTATCCATCCCTTCTAGTGTTCTTTAGTGTGAGTGTAGAAAGGTTACCAATGCCCCGTACAGTCCTCCTGAGTACCCTTTCTTCACTTTGCCTCTTAATGTGCAACACCAAATTGTATCTCTGTAAGCTGACAACACAAGAAGGATAAGCAAACTCATTAGTATTTCTTCTCTAAAATTGTAACCATATTTCATAACATTCACTATTAAGTTTTGAAACACTAGGAATGCGTCCATTCTCTTAGGGTGTAGTTAATATTGACAACCCTAACATAACCCAACACCCGAAAGTTATTCATCCCTTTCCGATGTGAGTCATGTAGTCCCTAGTCACACTCAAGCAGTCTGGAATAATAATGAAATAATAAAACATGTTCTGCATATGAACTCTAGTAACCAGACATGCATATTCTTTAGCTAGGGTTACAAAATACTTATCCCTTTTCAGATGTATCTTTTCTTCATTTGCGAAGAATGGGGGCTCCCTTTTCTGAGTCAACAGTCCTTCGGTTTTCCACCCCAATCTTTTCACGTTCCATAACCCACACATGCCTTCTTGGCATAATTTTACCATCTCACTCACATGGTTTTCCAACATGCAGTGCAGCTGGGATATTACCAAAATTTACAATGGCGTTTCACCCAAAACCCATTTCCAAAGCATGGGATCCTTCCCATGGAGTTTGGCTTCTGCAGGTCATCACACATGGTCTTCTTGACACACTACTCAAACAACCAAACAATCAACATCATTTAACAATCAAATTCAAATCTTATTTCCCTAATCAGTCAGTGGCATTAAATTCAAACATGAATTTACAATTCTGTCTCCTACAGAAATTGATTGGTTTAACCATGAGGCCATCCTTATATCGTTTGGCTCCTATAAGTGGCATCACTCTGTCCATTATGGCTTTATGCTTGCTACCATACATGAACATCCACTTACAACATGTCCTCTTGATACAATTCTAGAGAAGACAAACAACCATTAACAATTATTAGCAAAGTTTCAAACCTAAAATTTACAAATATGTTCCATGCATAAGTTAAATTTCACAACCATGAGAACCTTCTCATAATCTTTGGCTTCTGCACACGGTAGATCCCGGTCTTTACTATCGACTTATCCTCATTGCCATACTCAAGACATTTCTACCTGAAATCTAAAACTTTCAATCATCCAAACACGTTGTGAGTATCTATGCAAATAATCTTCTCATTGCTACAACAGTCACTGAAGTGATCTCAGAATTATAACATTGAATAATTCAAGCACTTTCAGCTGTTAACATTTGAAATGCAATGAAATATATATATCTATATATGCATCATTATCATAATAAAATTGCAAGACACAGTCTCATTATCCCTGCAATTTAAATAAAAACTCCAATATTCATTACTTCATAGCCATATTCTTTGTATGCCACTCTTTGCTTTCGATAGAGCACTTGGTAGACCATCAAACATGACTACCTTCTTCATGCAATTATTCTCCTGCATTCATAGCAGCTCATGAAATGATTCCAGAATTACCCCTAATTCATCATTTCATCTATTATCTAATTGCAATGAAACATTCATAACACAACCATGCATTCACACAATGCATCTTAACATATGCATCCACACATGTAGGCATGCATAACCATAACATGACCATTTTCCCTTGCATGCTTTGATTATTAAACTCATAACCAACACACATGCATGCCATTTTTTTTTTCATGTGAATGCATTGAGGTTTCTAAGCAACTATAGGGTGTAAGGCTCCTTGCCTTCACTTACCCACACCTCATCATACTCGACAAGATGACATTCACATTCAGGCACTCAGTACCATATGCAAACCAAATCAACATAGTTTAAACATAGTTGAATGGATCTTACCAAATCCTCTTTCAACATCCATGTAATTAAGCACACATAACCATTACCTGTATGGCTGTCATTAACATCGCTTGATGTTACCTAATCAGTTGGCCACTTTCCAAGGCTACACACTCCTTTTTCCAACCTTTTGATCACGAATCATTACTCCAACCTTCCCTCTCAAGGTTTGTTGGTCACATGCTGTGACTTCTTTTCATTTTCGGTCATGCTTCTATGGTCTGATTCCTACAACCATTATCAACAACATTAACTGTCATCAACCATAGTCAATACCATTAATGGGCTACTGCATGTGCAACTTCACTACCTTTATCCATATGCAACATCATGCTCATGCATAAGCAATTCACATGCACTATGCAATGACTCTTTAATCATGCCCACTAATTCATATGCATTTAATTTACTACTCTCTTTCATTTCCAACATCCCTATGCCATAATTTATATGCATGACAACTTCAGAGTTATAAATACAATAGCAAGAGGGTAACAGAGGGATTCTCCCTTCCAATTCCCCATCATGACATGGAGCTCCTCCTCCACATCACAGTTGATCCTTTTCTTAGCTTCCCTACCAAGCACACAAGGATTCATTAGCTATGATTTCTCACCAAGTAGCAATTCAATACATATACATATGTAAAAAATTTATACTTGCCACTTTCTAAGCATAGAATTCTTATGTTGCAAACATGAATAGTTTAAGGTGAGAAATTTCTCTTTTTATCAACATTGCCTTACTGCTCCAATTGCTTTTAGAAAATATGGCCAAGTTCAACTTGACCTTTCTTAACTTTCCATAGAATTTTCTCACCATCGACGACGTCTCAGGGGGATGACGGGGGGAGCAACGCCCTCGTTTTTTTTTTGTTGTAAATATTTCAATTTTGCGCAATCTGGTGTACAAGTTCAATGCCATTTTTCAATTTCTGGAACCTCAAAATCTCCCTAGAAAACTGCTCAAATTTCCTGTTTCGACAGAGTTATCCATCTTTCCCCAACCTGATTCGGTGGACTTATCCCTTTGTCTCTAATCGATGCACTTCCAATTTGAAGCCGACTGTTTCAGCGCAACTTACCATCTTGCGCCGATCGCTTTGGCGAGTTTTCCATTTCTCGCAGATCGATGGACTCATCCTTTTCCGCCGACCGTTTCGGCGCAACTTACCATATTGTGTCGACCGCTTCGGCGAATTTTTCATTTCTCGCTGATCGGCGGACTCATCCTTTTCCGCCGACCGTTTCGGCACAACTTACCATCTTACGCGGACCGTTTCAATGAGTTTTCCATTTCTCGTCGATCAACGGACTCATCCTTTTCCGCCGATCGTTTCGTCACAACTTACCATCTTGCGCCGACCGTTTCGGTGCAACTTGCAATTTGTCGCCAACACAGACTTAACAGAAAACTCAAAAACATTTAGAAAAATTTTGATTTTTTTTTTTGAAATTTTTGCTGAGCAGGAAGCATGCTTAACTCTGCAAGTTACCTAATTAGGCCCATATAGACCCAATGCTGTAGCCTACCCTCTGATACCACTCTGTCATGTCCCCTCCCATCGATCCAACACAAGGAAGGGAACATGACTACAGATCTTGGGCTTTTACACAAACCTCAGCCCCATTCATCAAATTCACAGCAATAAAACAAATGTGTGCAGATGCCATTCAATCTAACACAACAGAAGTAATATTTTACACAAACATATATCATACAATTTCCAGCATATTGATAACATGCATCAATTTAAAAACATTTGCATAAGTAAACACATAAAGAGAATACTTATTTCGATGTAATGTTGTCCCAAGCAACTAGCTATGTCGCTGTAACGTTCCACCCAACCATAGGGCAGTTGTGTTCATCAATATTTCAACACAACTGCCACCCCCGAGATGGGCATGATTTCTACAAGGAAAATGGGACTCTCAAGCTTAGCACAACCCAAGCAACATCATATCTAAGCCAAGCCAGCCCATAGTTGGGTTTATCAGGCCAATGTGAACCCTTCTATTTTTGGATGCTTGCACTCAAGCTCAAGCCAAAACAATGGATACCCATAACCCATACCCCAACATACTCTTTCTATACAAAATAAACACAATCATTGGGCATGGATACACATTTTTAACAATGGGATTTAGAAACAAGATGGCCATGGGTTTTCCCCAAATCGTGGGCATACCAAAAACAGATTGTGAGAGGGGAAAACGACCAAAGGGAAGAAAATGATTTCTCCCACAAATATATGAGCATTCAGTGGGCCAACACAGGCTCTATGGACCCCAAATCGATTTCCCCTTCCAACCCACAGCTCTACAACATAAAAACGACTTCCCAGTTATGGAAAATGAAGGAAAAAGATGGAAAACGTGAAGGAAAACACCCTAGCTAGCTTAGACTGCGTGAGGGAGAAAAGACCATGGGTGAATAATGGCTTGGGGAGAAAATTGGTGGCTCCTTTCTTGCCTAGGAAGCCAAACACGTTTTTCCAAAAACTAATGGCTTTCCCATACCCGAATTTGGACAACCATACCTCTCCATTCCCCAAGGCATTAGCTACCTCAACCAAATCTTAGAAGAAATAAATGATTGGGTACAAAGGTCAACATGGGTAGTTGAGGGTTTATGGTTTCTCTCATTGACACTTGGCTTGACTTGATTGGCTCCAAAGGTTTGAATATTTCCCTCCCAATTCCTTGTAAAAATCATGCCCCCATCTCTTGTTGCATTGCATAGCTAGTTGTGGATATTTTATTAAAATGCATATTTACATGATATTTGAAATTCCATTGTGCCTGGCTAGCACGCAAACCATATGCATCACTAAATCGATGGCGGGGCCTTGGACTTGAGCTCCTCACCACGAGTTTATAACAATATTACATCATTTATATTTTAATGCAATGGGGTCAAAATCAGGATATTACAAGAAACATAGGGTTGCTTTAAGAATTTCATAGTTCATTGAGATTTGAGTATTCCCTATTCCAGTTATGGAGTGAGATGTTTTTCTCCAATATTTGGTAGGGATAAAATCTTTGTGCAACATGTTCACATCTGCTCCTGAATCTATGATAGCTTTGAGCTTAAAAATATGGTCTTGAATTTTCAAATTGATCAATACCAGGTATTTTTGATGTTGGATAGAAAGAACCTTCATATTATCCAAACCCTCTAAGCTTGTTGTATTATACATGCTGATATTTGGATTTTCTCGTTCTGGTGTTGCTTCTAGAGGAGGAGGCCTTAGTTATTCCTTTAATTTTTGGATTTCTTCTCTATCCCAAATATCAACCTTATATGCGTTTTCTTCAACAAACGTTCCTTCTAAATCCTGAACTTTTTGCTTTAGTTATGTTACCTCCCTTTTCAAAACATTTATTTCTCTTTCTAAGTCATTTAATGTAAGGGGCTGTAATTTTTCATTTCTATTATGCCTTATGAAGGACTTAGTATTTCTCTCAAATGAAGCATCAACAAATATAGGCTTTTTACCTGATGAACCCTATTCAGTTTTCTCCTAAGGATTTCTCTGAGTTGTCTTCATCATTGTTTTCAGAAATGAAACTAAAAGGGTGCTTTTCATTTCTCCTTAAGGTAAACCTTGGATCTGTGCTAGCATATGGGAATCTTCTCCTGTATTTCTATGGGCTATGCATACTTTGAGCTTTGGTGCAACTTTTTCTAACCCATTTTCTTCTTTTGTGGCTTCATCCGTGTCTGAACTTTCTGACATTTCTGAGCTACAAGGCACTTGTTAGGATTTGAATAGTGACAATTTTAGGATATAATTAGTGCTTCTTGTTCTAGTTTAGACAGATCCTCAGTATCATATTCAAATTCAGATGTTTCAGTACTTGAGATGAACTTGTCTTGGGAAATGTGCACTTCTTCATGTTTTACAAATGGACTATGAGGACAATCATCAGTAACATGCATGTCTGATCCACATCTATTTCAGTGTATGGGCATTCTAGAACTCACTGTTCTTTCAACATTTCTTCTTGCTTTATTTTGGGAATCTCTTCCTCTAGTCTTCTTAGAAGCATATCCCTGTGGGCATCTATTTGAAAGGTGTCCCGATTGTCCACAAAGCCAACATGTTAACTTCTTCCTTTCTTGTGCCTTGAATGTTTTCAGCTTGATATCATGAGGAGTATAGTAATGGGTATTTGGCATCCTCTTATAAAATCCCCTTTTCTTTAGTCTCTTAGGATCCTTGTTGTATTTTGAATATTTGTAGGGATTAGGGATGTTCCTGACTCTTTTAAGAATCTGTTTGGCTTTTCTTCTTTTTCTCAGAGGATCTTCTATTGAGAGACCATATTTTTCACATATAGACTTACTATCCAGAAATCTAGACATTTTCTGAATAGATTTATTTACTTTAGTGCTAGTGTAAAGACCAACAAGAGCATAAGTGATTATAAAATAAATTTCTCCCCAAGTGTATGTCTCATAAGGTTGTTTGAAAATGCCTTGGGATTTGAGATAATCAACATATTTACTAGGGAGAGCAGCAAGATATACTTGCTTCCAAAGCAAATTTTTGCTATATGCTACTTCATAGATGCGCTGCATCCATTCTCTATGGAAATCATCATAATGAGCCATGCTTTTACATTTGGAATTCATTAAAATCAAAGCATGCTTATCTGAAATCTCATGTTCTGTTCCACACCAATGTTCCAAGATTATTGTAGTGAGCGCACCAATCATATTACTCACTCGATTTCCATTTTCATGATATACTACATCTTCACTTTCATCCTTTAAAGTTTCTTTTTCCGTTTTTTCTACTAATGCATGAGTTATTCTATTTCCCACCACTTTTCTAAAGTGCCAGTGAAACATTGTATGAGAGATTTGCATGCTTCTATTTCTTCTTTCCCTTTCACGCACATGATTCTGTAAGAAACATACATTCTGTCTAACACCTGTCTAATTTGTCTTACAAAAATATTATTAATATTCCATTCTAAATAGTTTTCATCTGAAAATTGTGGGACATCTAGCAGTTTTCCTTTTCCATACAAATCAGGGGCAGAAGGTCCAGACATATTCCATGGCCACCTTTCGTAAAGATACTATATATACCCTATATTCCTAAACATACAAAAGTTATATAACATTACATATATAAAGTTTATACATAATTATGTAACGTATTTACCATCTAAATATATATATCTTTTCGGTTATAAAGTCATTAGTAATGATGACCTCCTACGAATTAATCATTAAATCATAATAACAAGCATATTCACAATTATGCTATTAAATTTATTAATGCCAATTTTAATCAACTTAAACATCAAAATATAAGAAAAATGAACGATGTACTTTACCGTTATAGTTGGATGATTAATTCCGATCGACACTTTTTGAGTCAAGTTCTCGAAATGTATGGGGTCCAGGTAATCACTTTTTCTTTTAGTGCATTATCGTGTATCACTTTTCTATTTGTTAATATATTTGTTTCTTTCACTTAAAATGTGGATTCTTTTGGTTTGAAATTTGGTAATTTTTTATAAATTATAATTTTATTTTGGTTATGGATTAAGATTTAAAAAGATTTGTGATTTTAAGAGTCGGTTTTTGTGGGATGTATGGAAATAACTCAAGATTCAGAGGTATATGGTAGGAGTGGAAGTATGCCCCTTACAGACCACTAGCTAGCTATTTCAATGAAGTGGTTTTCATTGAATACCGGTAATAAGTCAACTTGCATTTGTGGATAGTAGCAAATGATGGTTGTCCTCACTACTAGTTTGAGTTATGAAAGGTTTTTCCATCTTATCAAAAACATAATTATAATTTGATTTATTAATGAAAATTTTGCCCTTAAATTTATTAGTCCATTATCCATTTTAAAAAGATCGTGAGAATATAATTTGTCCACTTTTTAACTCATTTTTTTCAAAATACCCATTAAAAAATTGAAAGACCCTCTCATCTCAACACTCACCCATTTAAAACCCCCGGATGTGGGTGCGTGATGTCATGACATCCTCAAGGTGTTTGATTTGGGTGCCATTGCTAAGCTTAAAGAGGACCTAGCTCATATGCAAAAATAAATTGACGAATTGGAGGAAGTTCTTGGCGCTCCTTCTCGGATGGCGGGAGAAGAAATCAACAATTCGCAGGGGTAAATTTTCATTCCAATTCTTTAGCGCTTCGACGGAATTATATTATTGTTAGTCGCAACTTTGCGTATCTAGTCTTGTATGTACCCACTTGGTTTCCCCCTTAGGGGCAGGTTCGGATCCGTTGTGTCTCAGTTAGGTGTTTTTGACAAATTTTGTTTTGTAGGGTTCGAAATTATATTAAACTAGAAAAAAGAACTATACATATCAAGACCAGAGCAGTCTTTTTCTGGATGAGTCCAGATAATAGAGATAGGACAACTGCCCCAAAACTAGAAATGCCTGAGAGTCATAACTAGCTAAACTAAGTATAAGCAGTTTAAATCCGTTTATCATATGATTCCCCCATAGGCCGGGGGTTATAACCAACCAAATCAAAACTGAGATTGAGAAAACTAGCTACCAAGCTAAACATAAGACTGAAAAGGCCTTAATTAGCCTGAATCATCATCGGAGATGTTTATAAAAGAAGGACCAGAACCTGGGGTTTTCGCCTTGGCAGCACAAAGACCAGCATCTGGACAACGAGGATACACCAATTGTGTGGCATATGGGAAAGTGGGCGGTGGTTTGTTGAACCTTTTCCCAGTGAGATCCTTGGCCAAAGCATCCAATTTGTCGATGGGAAAGTGGATGGTGGATTGTTGAACCTTTTCCTAGTGAGATCCTTGGCCAAAGCATCCAATTTGTCGATGGGAAAGTGGGCGGGGGATTGTTGAACCTTTTCCCAGTGAGATCCTTGGCCAAAGCATCCAATTTGTTGTTGATGTGAGCATCAACAATAACCTGATTGCGAGCCATCCTTCGCATTCCTTCCTCCAAGCTCATAAGTCTGGAGACCACAAAGGAGCCGTGCTTCTCATCTTGAAGCCTACCCTCCACACATTCTTCCAACACCATACTAAATGGAGATTTCATGCTCCAGAACAAGCTTAAATTTCTAGTGTAGCACGTTTCCCGTGTTCTGGTTGAACCATAATCCTTAACCCTACCCCCAAATTCATCCACAAGTTTCTGAGCCTCTAGGTGTTGCTTACCAGAACACATTTACACCTCCAGACGCTCTGTGCATTCCCTGGCTTGTTGATTGATCCTAGAATCCCTTTGCTTTTTCCATCTCCTCAAGAGCCCGCGACATCTGGGTACGTTGCATCCCATTCACTGTCTTTCGCATGGTGACCTTGCTGTGCACCATCCTAGAACCAAGGGAGCGAGGGAGGCAAGCCGAAGGCCACCATTCATAGAGAAAGAGAAGAACAAGCAACTCCGTAGGGGGGATATCAAGCCAAGTTTGATGTCTCTCCCTGTGATTAACAATGTTAGACCAAGAAGGGCGCTGAGTATATCGTCTCCTAAATAGAAACCCCATAAAAACACTAACATCCTTCCCAACGTGGATCAAATGGGAATGAAAAGCCATGAAGACCATGAATGCTCGCACAAGGGAATGTTCAGAGCGTTGTATTGCAGGCCAGTAGATGATAAGAAGATTGTACTTGGCCCATAAATGGGCTATCATGACAAGAGAAGGTTCGAGAATGTTTAGAAGGTGGGAATGGCCACCTGCCAACCCTCATGCCCCTTCCCATATTCCTTTATACCACGTGTTCATTACCCCTTGTCGTGACGGAGTTGTGATGGCACTCATCGTAGGGGTCTTTTTGACATAATTTTGATTCTTTATGGGACCTAATTTCCTTTTGTAGGTAGGCTGACACTTAGTTATTTTCACTGTTTTGATATAATAGTCATCTAAATGGTTTTTTACTGTTTAGCCTCAATATTTTGTACATTAATCCCTCTTTTCTATTAATATAATTGCTTCTATCCTTGCTTACAAAAAGTCACTCACCCATTTAAAACAAAATACCTTATTTAAACCAATATCTTCATTATCCTCACTATGTTAATCACCATTATTAATAAATATATTAATCACCATTATTAATAAATACAAATAAACAACGAGGTTTAATGAGTAGGTAAATGATAATCACTTAAAAAAGAGCACTAACATTTTTCATCTTTCGTAAAACAATCCACACTTTAATAATTATGATAGGATCTTTTATAATTATGATGGGGAGGTGTCAATTTTTTTGTTTCCATGGAACAATTTCTAATTTCTTATTTTATCAGAAGAACAAAATTACACTTTTTCATATGCTTTATAAGTAGAGTGTACATGTTTGAGTAGAAGTATGTATCTTTTTCAAACCATCCAAATAAAACTTTCAAAATAGGAGCCAAAAGACCATTCGCTTCATTATAGTGAATAAAAACCTTAATAATCCATAGATTTTATTACCCCATATCGCTAGGGATCAAAACCCCTATTTTTCCTTAAAGACATATTTGTATAAATGAAATAAAAACAATAAGACATATTTCTATAAATGTAATAAAAACAATAAGAGATGTGGGATTTCAACTTCTTCATAATAAAACTAACAACATTCTCTAATGTGTTAAAATATCATAGAAGGGTGGGTGATAGTATTCTTCAACTTATCCCTCTCTATTCTCTAGTAGAAACCACTAACCTGAAACCATATGAACACTTTCTTTTCATAAAACATCTCCATCATTGTTTCTATAAATGTGTATAAAAGACAGGGAAACGAACGTGTTGCAAAGCCCTCACACCTCCTCCAATAAAGGATGCAAGATAAAATTTATGCAATTCTATTCAACTCTCATCCAGTTTATTACTGTTAAGGAGTCACCCAAAACTTGAAGCTTTAAGACCCCTTTTTTCACCTACCAATATAAGAGCAGTTTGAGAGCCATTAATTATGAAAAGTTGTTTGTGCTAGACCTAAGCCCCACTTTAAATTTTATACAATGAACTTCATTTATGCAAAGAACACCTTTTTCCCTACAAATCCGAGGCTCACCTTATGCAAGTCCATCAAAATAGGCCCAAGAGCCATCTTTATCAATCTCTTCAATGAAAACCTATCTAATAGGTCTTGTTCGTTGTTCTTGTGGGAAGTTCTTTAAGATACTTATACCTTTGGTTGCACATTGCAAAGGGAGAGTGTATCTGACTTCAAAAAGGCTTCTATTTCTAACCAACCAAATTCCCCAGGATATAACCAAGGGTAAATATTTTAAGGCCTTTACCATATGATTTCCACACCATTGACGAATAGCCTCCTCTATAGTGCTTCAAGTTGAAACATTTTTTAAACTTGTTAAAAGTTCTACTTCCTGCCATACTTGTTTTGTTTAGCAACAATCCACTGCCATACATATATTTCATTCTTCACAACACTTATAGAGGGAGCATTTCCCAAGCCCATCTCTATTCTTTCTTTGTAAGACATCCAAGTAAGAGATTTAATATTTAAAAGAAACCACATGGATATTTATCCTTGGAAGGGCAAGAAAATTTCCAAACATCCTTCCACCACCAAGCAATATCTCTCTAGTCACACTTTGCACTTAAACAAATATATAACCAATCTTTGGGGTATAGACACTTGAGTTTTTTTTACCTAGGCCAAAGTATCCTCTTTGTATTGTAATCTAACATGGCTTGACTTCATCCTAGCGATGAAAGAGCCCTAGACCTATGCCTACTCACCTATGAAACCCAAATTCTTAGTTGTTAACCTCCCTAGACCCCGGATGTTTGTCACCACTGTTTCACCTCTTTGAGAGAGCTTAAAAAACCCCTATTCCATAATGAGTGAACCATCAACTCAGGTAGTTTGTTGTCAAATCTATTCCTAACTCAAGGATATTCTTTGATCCTTATCCACGTTCCATCCCCTACTTTCCATACTAAACCCTCACCAATTAGGGGGGAATTTAAGACAACAACTTTCCATATTACTAAGACATTGTGAATATTTTTTTGAGGTCTTCTAATCTATTCCTCAATGAGAGTTGGAGCAATGTACTTTTGATGTACCACTTTTAAGCATAGGCCCTTTCCTTGGACTAGTCTCTAGATGCTTTTGGCATCCAGTGCTTTGGAAAAATAAAATATATTTTTAATCCCCTGACCTTCAAGGCATTTAAGAGTTGCTAGATTTTGCCACTTTACCCAAGAAGTGCTCCTCTCATCTTTGCTTCATGACCAAAAGAATCTAAAACTTAATATTCTAAGTTTTTTCTAGTACACCCCTTGGTATCCAAGAAAGAAACATCTAGTAAACTGGGATGGCCTCCAAATCAACCTTAACTAACACCAATCTCCCCCATTTGGACAACCAATGATGACACCAAATAGATATTTTTTCAAATATTTCTATCAACCAATCCTAGTCCCTCTTTAGATAGGTATTGGGCTTTAAGAAGAAGACCAAATATTTTAGTTCTACTTCCACATCAACCTACTTATGAGGGAACAAATTTAAAAAATAGTTCAAATCTACATCCTCTAATCCTATACATGAATTAGTAGATTTTTCAATGTTTATCACCATCCCTGTGGCAACACAATAGAGATCCAGGACCTCTTTCAACGTTTTCAATTCCCTTCTTGAGCCATCATAAAATACTAGAATATCATCAACAAATAAAATATTTGAGAACCAAACATTCCCACCTATCTTGACCAGGGTAATTTTTAAGGGCGAAATTTCGCCAATTGGCTATTTTTCGGGTTTTTTTTCAAAAAATAAATTCACTATTTGGTCAGTTTTAGTCTCTAATATCGCCTATATTTACATAAAATATGTTTTTTTTATCATAAGATTCGCCAAAATTTACACATTTCAGTAGTAAATTGTATGTTTCATGTTTAATATTCACCTACTTATCTATATACATGTTTTTTTCAATCCAAAATAATCGCCTAGGATACTATACTTAAGTATAACATTAGAATCCTTAAAAATACCCTGATCTAGACACCTTTAAAACTCCCTCTCCCTTTTGCATCTAAGAATGACCTACTTAAATTATAATATACTTAAACCCATAAATTAAGAGCAAAGATAGAAAAACACAAGAGAAAACAGATAAAATTAGAAAAATATCTCTTGTATGAAAGATATTCAAAATATAAAGCTATGTTCACTTGCCTCTTCAAGGGGGCGACCTCCAAGAGCAAAGCTCCAAATACAATAATAATTCTTGAAAAAACATTACATAGCTTACTACTCTATATATAGTGCTTCAATAGCCAAATCCCTATTTGCTTGTGGTCTTGCTATTAATGAGGGTCAACCAACTAGTCAACCTTTATTTAATAAAGAAGGTCCTTTTACATTAAGACACTACCCACTAACTATCTAATGTGCCTTGTTGTCTTGTACATTGATAAAGTATAGGGGTTAAGGTAGGACCCTAACATGCCCTCCCCCTTCAAAATAAACATTGTCCTCGAAGTTGGTGACGACAGAATTGCTGCAAAAGGGATAACGATTCCCAAGTAGTATCTTATGGTTGCATATCCTTCCTCTACATTAGAACTTGATGGATTATGCACTAGCATAGTTGATGCACTCATGTGCCCAAATATACTTAGGGTTGGAGCCAAATGGATCCTTCTGCGTCGAGTTTTGGTAATTTTGTTTGAACTCAACAATTTTGACTCACACCCTTATTGAAACAAGACACATGAAATACTAGGTGGATCTTGGAATGTGCTTGGAGTTCTAATTTGTAAACCAGTTGATCATTGTGTTGAACAATCTGATATGGGCCGTGAAATTTTGGTGAAGGGGTTGTGGAGAGCTGTTGAATGTTGGGATCCTTCTGAAGTTGCTTGATGAGCCGATATGTTGTAGCATTGGTGAGCCATTCTTCTCGTGATTCTTCTAACCATGTAGGTATCAGAGAAGATAACGCAAAGAGGGATCCCTCTTCCTCCTATTTCCTTGACAAAGCATATGCCATATAAGTTTCTCCAATATAAGTATCTCGTGCTCACATGGAAAAAATTATATTGGAGAAACATGTTGTTCAAATTAGTTAAGGATTACGGAGCACAAAGTAGACATATTGTATAATTGGCCCAAAAAATATCCCTTAGCCAAACATGCCAACCACAACTCAAGCCACCATATTTGTATTGAAGAGGCTAAACTAATTGTGAAAGAAGGTCATTACAAGAGGAGGAAGATTTGTGAAGCCATTGAAATAGAGAAGATTCCATTTGATTTAAACGAGGATGATGACATCAAATTAAGTAATTGCTAGTGTCGAGTTATTCACCTTATTATAAATAATATTGGCAAGTCGGCCACTTCCCTAAGAAATAATGAAGACACATAAAATCCAAGATAAAAAAATATGAATAAGTGTTCCTATTCATTGCCGTAATTTTGAGTTTCTTTTCTCCTGATGATGAGCTCAACTACGAGGCTCAAAACATTGAGAACCAAAAATCAGTAATGTAGTGATCCTCTTATTGTGAATACACATTGTATGTTAGCACCATTTTGAAAATGGGCATTGCAATTGTAATAATGGTTTTAAGTTGTGTAGAGATTTCGTCATAGAAAATTTTCACTTGGTAATTTGTTGCTAGTGATAAATGATATTCTATTGTGTCCTTCCCCACAATGCTACATAACTCTCACACTTGATCCAAATCATTGTAATCACAACTTTGGGGTGCATGATGTGTTGTACCCCACACCCTAAAGTTGGAAAGTGAAAGCAAGCAATTCCAAGTGAGTGGTAAAATTGCAAAAATACGACCATGGGAAAAGATATGAAGAGAGAAAGGCTTCAAGAGCTTGAAGACATAAACTGAAAAATTCAAGAATAAAGTCTGAATTGAGAAGAATATTGCAGTTCTCCAAGTATGAGAACCAAGAGCTGCAATACAAATTCTTGTTCCATGGAGAATTTCTCATGGGAATTATTCAAAGGTTGCAACTTGCGTTGCAAGCCATGGATGAGATTTTACAAAATTTTAGAATAGTGAAGATTTCGAGGAGAAAGAAGTTTCTAGCTACCATGTAAAAGGAGACCATCCTCTACCACATATGCACAAACCCTGATTGAGGTATGCATTGTAATTAATTCATTGTATTCTCTCTCTTCCCATCAATATGTAGATGCTTTTTTTTGGTGAATTTGAGAAGCATACATGGGGTATTGGTTCTAATATTGGTTTGAGAGTTTTAGGCTCTTGAAACTAATTTTTTTCTCTGTAAAATGCATGCAACCCACTCAAGAAACATTGTATCTTAACCTTCTCCTCTTTAATATACTAGCATACCTCAATAGATCTAATTTTTTTTCTCATAATATTCCATGGTCATACTCTCCAACTTTTATTCAAAGAACTCCTGCATATTCTTGTCATAATAGTGCTTAAAAAAGTACTTGTGCTATGATTATTTCTTGAACTACTTGCAAGAAATCCTTTCTCATTGAAATGCTTAACAATTGTGGCTTCTAGATTGGATGAATAGTTATGTAGTAGAAATTAATTCCTTATTCCCAACAACCAAGCTTCAACATCTCATCCCTTCTTGTTTTCACCATCAAAGGTTGGTCTTGATCAATTATGTCCAATATAATCATGGATGTTTATGGTGATATGGAGCCTCTTCATTGGCGTTTTGTCAAACATAACCTACATATTGCAATTCCTTCTATGTAGGCATTCCAAAACATACGACCACAATGATGAACTTGAAACTTTGTGACATATGCCCATCCACATTAATCTTGAGGTGGATTTGTCCACAAAATCAATCCCATCGACTTAGCGTATATTTTCCTCAATCTTTAGTGAGGATTTTTATAAAATAATTTTTATTTAAACTGAAATTTCTTCTTATAGAGTCTAATTTTGGCCCATATAGCCTGTTAGGATATTCCTATACTCCATCCTAGTCCTAACAACATTTTCCATTTTTGCATTTTCAGTCATGCATGCAATTGCATGCATCCCAGTCATCATTCCCAACACCTAGCCCTTAGTTAGCTAGCCCCAAGAGCTTCCTTCTGATCAGTTTCAGCCCTTTTAGTGCTTAGTGCGCCCTGCATGCAATTGCATGCATCCCAGGTGCCCTCTCTCACCTACCACTCAGTTGCACTTTGTTAAGATTCAATATGCTAAGACATAAAATAGCAGCATTACATTCCATTTCACAATAATAGCATATACAGGATCACTGAAGAAACAACAAGCATAGCATAAACACAAGAGACAGAGATTTATCCTGGGAAACCCTCATGGGGTAGAAAACCCAACAAATCTTCCTCAATATAGATGACCAGCAATATACAAAGATGAAACCCTGAGACATGATCTCCTCCTCCACAATAGCAGACCTCTGCTCCACAAGTGCGCTATCCTCAAGTGAGTAAGTGTGTATAATGAGGAACACACCTCCTCTATTTATACACTACTTTGATATGTATTTTACACAAGTACATGTAGGCTCGTATTTAACCATTAGGTTAAATACCCCATTATAACTGACTGGGCCGACCCCCACATGGTGGGTCTAATAACCCTAGTTACCACAACCAATTCGGAGGAATAAACATCTCCGGATTCATAGTATAATCACATCGGAGGTATGGAACATCTCCGGAATAAATAATATACAAATATAATATTCATAGAAGTTACAATATTCAACACTCCCCCTTAACGAGAAGGATATTATAACAACATCTGCAGGAGCAACGAGTCATACATCATACATGATACATCTATAAATCATTGGAAGCTTTCTTAACATCATCAGTAACTCAACCAGTTACTGTAACATCAACATCTTCAGTACCGAGTCTTTATCTTCTGCAGCACTCGAACAACTATAGCAACATCAACGTCTGGATCCTCACGATCATCAACATCGTCATCTAGACCATCACGATCAGCATCATCGTCACCATACGATCATCAGCATCGTCATTACACGATCATCAGCATCAGCATCGTCATCTCACGATCATCAGCATCGTCATCACATGATCAGCAGCATCGTCATCACACGATCATCAGCATCGTCATCACACGATCATCAGCATCGTCATCACACGATCAGCAGCATCGTCATCACACGATCATCAGCATTGTCATCTATATACATGATCCTTCCTTTCAGAATTACTGGATCAATCTCATCACAATCATATTTAAGACTATCCTTCCTTTCGGAATTACTGGATTTACTGTCTAAGGATGATTAGTCCAACCACAATCATATTTAAGACTATACTTCCTTTCGGAATTACTGGATTTACTGTCTAAGGATGATTAATCCAACCACAATCGCATTTAAGACTATCCTTCCTGGATTTACTGTCTAAGGATGATTAATCCAACCACAATCGCATTTAAGACTATCCTTCCTGGATTTACTGTCTAAGGATGATTAATCCAACCACAATCACATTTAAGACTATCCTTCCTGGATTTACTGTTTAAGGATGATTAATCCAATCACAATCACATTTAAGGCTATCCTTCCTGGATTTACTGTCTAAGGATGATTAATCCAATCACGTGCATTTTGAACCAAGGTCCAGGGACGATGCAGTCCTATCCTCTATTCTCGGAGACACCTGTCTACGGCTCACTTTAGAACTTGAGTTCAAGGATGATCCAATCCTCTCAAGTCCACCAAGGACTTCATTCTCGGAGACCTCACGTCTACGACTCTCTTTAGGACTGAAAGTCCAGGGATGATCCAATCCCCTCAAGTCCACCAAGGACTTCATTCTCGGAGACCTCACGTCTACGGCTCTCTTTAGGACTGAAAGTCCAGGGATGATCCAATCCCCTCAAGTCCACCAAGGACTTCATTCTTGGAGACCTCACGTCTACGGCTCTCTTTAGGACTGAAAGTCCAGGGATGATCCAATCCCCTCAAGTCCACCAAGGACTTCATTCTCGGAGACCTCACGTCTACGACTCTCTTTAAGACTGAAAGTCCAGGGATGATCCAATCCCCTCAACTGTCCACTAAGGACTTCATTCTCGGAGACCTCACGTCTACGGCTCTCTTTAGGACTGAGAGTCCAGGGATGATCCAATCCTCTCAACTGTCCACTAAGGACTTCATTCTCGGAGACCTCACGTCTACGGCTCTCTTTAGAACTTAAGTTCAAGGATGATCCAATCCTCATTTGTATTCTCATCTATACAGGTACAAATATCCAAGAGCATGTATCACATCAAAACATGTATACATCACTAATCAAAACATGTATACATCACACCAAAACATGTATACATCTAGCATGTATTCTCACTAATACATCTAACATCAAAACATGTATACATCTAAAAATAAAAGATATATAGGAGTTCTAAATCTAAATAATTCTAAGTAACTAAGTGCAACAAAACAAAATTTAAGGGACATACTTGTTATCAAGTACTATACTACTCCCCCTTTCGAGGAGAGTCCTTCTGGACTATACCAAGCTTGTCTCGGAAGTATTCAAACTTTACTCGAGACAAAGGTTTAGTCAGGATATCGGCAATCTGATCCTCAGTGCTTATATACTCGAGCTTGATAGCTCCTCTCTGCACCATGTCTCATATATAGAAGTATCAGATCTCAATGTGTTTTGACTTATCGTGGAACACAGGATATTTAGACATCTTAATGCAGCTTTGATTATCACACATAATCACAGTGGGATCCATTTCTAAGTCAAACACTCCATATAAAAGCTTCTGAAGCCATACTGCTTCACAGCTGGCAGAGCAGACAGCCATATATTCTACTTCAGCAGTACTGAGAGCCACACTAGAATGTTTCTTGCTGAACCATGAGATCATGGCAGATTCAAGACTATAACATCCACCTGATGTACTCTTTCTGTCTGAGACACTTCCTGCCCAATCAGAATCTGAGTAACCATGTAAACGGAGTTCATGACCTCCAAGATAATATAGACCAAAAATCTAATGTACCTTTTAGGTACCTCACTACATGCTTTGTAGCTATTAAGTGAACCTTTCTAGGTTCTACTAGATACTGACTTAGGGTATTTACAACAAAGCATATATCTAGCCTAGTATTTGTTAAATACATCAATGACTATATAGGGTTAGGTCCACTAAATACGATGAGTCATTAACTACCAACTTCAAGTTGGAGTCCATGGGAGTGGCCATGGCTTTATACTCCAACATATCAAATCTTTTTAGAAACTTCACATCATACTTACCTTGATTTAAAAGATTCCTTTTGGATCTTGCCATAATTCTAGACCTAAGAAGTAGTGCATTAATCCGAGATCTTTTATTTTCATTTCTGCAGCCATTTTCATGACCTGTTTCTCATTCCTTGTCAGAAAGAGATCATCGTCATACAATAATGGTATGATAGGTTCATCATCCACAACCTTAAGGTAAAGGTTAGGAACATTTTTACTTCTGGTAAAGCCCAAGCTTTGTCATGAAGCTGTCAATTTGTCCATTATTCACACTCAGCATTGAGTGATCTTCTGCATATCTATCTGTGCCATCTCTCGTCAGATGGGTCTACTAATATGAACCTCAAAATCATTCGAACTCTGTGGTGAGTTCCTTCTTGCATCCATGTCATATGTGTATAGAACCCATATTCAACCTTGTAGAAAAGGTTGAGATCCAGATCACCCATGATGATCATTAAGCTCATCAATTGACTACCGATCCTGGGAACCCATACAGAACCTGATGACATTATTAAGAGAATGGTCTTATCTAGTCCCTTGGAGCAAAATGATTCTCTTCCTCTTTCTAAGAGAATCTCTTAACCACAAGCTTTCTATAGTGTGTTTGATTTGTAAATCTTTTGTTGAACATCCATCGCTTGTTTAGAGTTCATCATTCATCATGATCTTTCCTACAAATCAAAATTAAGTACATGATTAGTAATACTTCATAATCATCAAATCATATTGTCATGATAACCTATTATGCATACGAATATTATTTACATAGTTATGCAACTATTTTGACCAATACTTTGGCACAACACTTTTCCATATTCTGTATGCATACAGTGGCTATCTAGATGCCTTCCATCTCTACCAGAACATACTATTGAGAGTGTGCACATCTCTCAGCATGTCAGCAAAGAGGTTTCATTCTAGACAAGCAACAATGGAATGTTTGTCTAACTTACCAATCATATGCATATTAGTAGTATACTGTTCAATGCTCTATGAATGTTTACACTCAGCATCATATATTCTAAGAATACAAATATGCATACAAACAATATCATTTACTATTTCAAATAACAACTCAAATACTTATCTTTTATGTTTGTGTGATTGCTTCCCGCTTGATCTTCTATATGTCTTTTGAGCTTCTATTCATTCTATACCACTGTGCATGCTCAAATGTGCACTAGTGTCATCATCATGATCTCATACACAAACATACATTCAATGTTATCAAAACATTATAGTTCTAAATAATCTTGAAAATGTATAATCATGATTATAGATAATATTCAAGGTTTCAGGGAAGTCTTCCTTTACTTATGCATATTCTTGTTTGATCTAGTTAGTTAAATAATCAACCAAGATAAGAGACATGATATGCATAAACCCTTGATTACTAACTTTATGAATAAGCATAACCAATCATACCAAGTATACTTATATAAGGGATCCTAATCACAAGGTAAGATTTTAACATGACATAGGAAAACATACTTGGATTAGTATACCTACTTAGTTATGTGCAACATACCTAAACAATCTCTTCATTGATTTAGAGATCCTGAGCTAGAACCTGCATGTCTCATAGGTTAAGCATAATACAACAAGGTCATACATACCTCGTAAGTAGAACAAAGATTATGGATGAGTCTTTGTCTTCATGTGGTCATGGTCATGGAACTTGATTTGTCTTTTGTGATGTACCTGTATCTTGTTAGCAGACAACATCAACCTCACACAACACCATAATGCATTAGTACAATCATATAGTCCTAATCAATGAATGTCTTCGATCATTCACATGCATTCATACTGTTACTAGGGTGATAAGACAATTCTAACATTAATCAAGATTGTACTAATAAATAACATGAAGACCAACACATTATGAACTTAATTAAGAATCAGATTTCAAGGCATACCTGAACCTCCTTAAGTCATACCTGTCGAGACCTTTTGTAGTCTTCTTATGTAAGGCCTTAGCCTCAACTCCCCGTGAAACTTGATCTGGAGCTTGATTAGGGTTTGCTAGAGAAACCCTAAAAATTCAATCTTTGACTTTCACACTTCTGAATGGATGGAAGAATGTGTCTTGCTGAGCTGATCAACCTAGCATTCTTCAATTTTTGAAATCTCCAAAATTTGACCCCTCAAAATTGCCTTCGAAACTTCTGGATCTTCTAGACAGGAGCCCGAACTAGGGTTAGATGAAGCCCAGTATTCTACCCAACCAAAAATTCGATCTTGGTCTCTAAATTTCAATTTTCCTGAGTAGCATTTAGCCGTGGACTCCGATTCCAAAAATTCTAACTTCCTCCGAAACCCTAAATTCCGGAAGCCATGAATAAAGGTGCTCCAAAAATAATTTTGTTTTGACAGAACTATGCACCTGATTGTTTCTGCTATAACTCTGAAATTTCTCATCCACAGGGTCTGAAAATTTTTTCTACAGTAGCCTGACCTGTCATCTTTCCATCCTGACAGGTCTGACCTCAATTGGATTTTCTGAGAGAGAGTTATGCCAAGTGTCGCAACGTGACCTGTTTATGGGATAAAACAGAAGAGCGAACTTGTACAGCATGCCACGTGTCACTATTTGAACTTCGGCCTCTGAAAACATTTCTTGAGATATCTCGCCCTTTTATCTTTCCATCTTGACAGGTCTGACCTCAATTGGACTCTCTGAGAGAGAGTTATGCCAAGTGTCGCAACGTGACCTGTTTATGGGATAAAATAGGAGAGAGAACTTGTACGGCGTGCCACGTGTCACTGGTTCACCTTCGGCCTCTGAAAACGTTTTCTGAGATAGTACAGTCTGTGTACTACCTGTCACCTTTTACGAAATTTAATTTGGAGCTTCCTAGCCCAAGTTATGACCTTTTTTCCAAGGTGACCTTATTTTGACTGAGATCTGGAAGAGGCAGAAACCCTAACTTGTACTGATCATAACTCATAAAGTACAACGAATCTAAGGGTGCCCTTTGGACACAAGATACCTGGAGATGTTATATTCGACCTGTAAACTTTTCAAACCCTGAACCTTTGCATAAATGGATTTATAGCGAAAGTTCCACGATGACTGGTTTTTGCTATGTAAAACCCTAACCTTCAAATTGTCGTAAGTAAAGCAAGTGTCGTAAGTGCCATACCTTGTCTTCCTTCAAGTTAGCTCTGATACCATGTTAAGATTCAATATGATAAGACATAAAATAGTAGCATTACATTCCATTTCACAATAATAGCATATACAGGATCACTGAAGAAACAACAAGCATAGCATAAACACAAGAGACAGAGATTTATCCTGGGAAACCCTCATGGGGTAGAAAACCCAGCAAAGCTTCCTCAATATAGATGACCAGCAATATACAAAGATGAAACCCTGAGACATGATCTCCTCCTCCACAATAGCAGACCTCTCCTCCACAAGTGCGCTATCCTCAAGTGAGTAAGTGTGTATAATGAGGAACACACCTCCTCTATTTATACACTACTTTGATATGTATTTTACACAAGTACATGTAGGCTCGTATTTAACCATTAGGTTAAATACCCCATTATAACTGACTGGGCCGACCCCCACATGGTGGGTCTAATAACCCTAGTTACCACAACCAATTCGGAGGAATAAACATCTCCGGATTCATAGTATAATCACATCGGAGGTATGGAACATCTCTGGAATAAATAATATACAAATATAATATTCATAGAAGTTACAATATTCAACACACTTTAGTTAGTTGAGTTATCTTTAGTTCTTTCCTTGATTTAAGGCTAGACTGACTCTCAACTGACTGTATCACTCCGATGGACCTCCAGTGAGACTAGACTGCCTATTCTAACTCCAGTTAGCTCCTCATGCGCCCTCCACTGAGTCTCCTTCATTCAGTTAGTGCCTCCATATGCCAGTTACACCTACCACACTCAGTTAGACTCAGTTTGACATCTGGTTGATAGTTACTTGTGAATTGATGACTCCACTGATGATGATCAGGACTTATAGTTGTGCTTCGATGACTCTCTATTGATCTAATGATCATTCCATGAAGGCTAATTCGAATTGCCACCTTGGCATTCGAATCCTCTCACCATTGTATTATTTATTTGTCCATATTGTGATTAATGAATTAGTGTGTGATGTTATTCCGCTTCTATCCGAGTTCTATTGTATCATAGTTCTGTTGCTCTTTTACACTACATTGTCCACTCTTCTTCTATTTTCCTTCTTAATCTTAATCTTTCTTGTGAGGTATACATCATCTCTTAGATCTGCTGTGAGGATTTTCACATAGCCCTAGTGCTATAACCAATAACCGCTACAAGGAAAACACCCCCTAGCGAAGGTTTTTGAAGAGGTTTTAGTGTTACAATCCATTGGGAAAAATTATCGAATGAACCTTCACTAAAACCTCTGTCTTTGGTAACAAAGGTTTTGGTGGAGGTTGTAATGGATGTTCATTATAATTAAAAGAATATGGGTGAGCAAAGGTTCCATGGAGGTTTTTTATTTGTGTGCATATATTGACAATATGCACCGACGCACCAAAGTCAAGTTGCATTGGTGCATTACATTTATATAAAACAAATCGATGCATGCCTAATGTCTTTGAAGCATTGGCATTGATTATCCTTATTGACACATCAATGCACTTTTATCTCTCATATGCCCCAGTGTGCATAGTGTATCCAAAACTACCAACCAATGCATATTGTATATAAATATGCATGGGTGTCTATATTACCATGTGGACCAAAGTGTCTAGTAACATTGATGGTGACAATGACGACAATGGTCCTATTGTTATCTATAGAAGCACCAATGTGTGTACTATCTCTAATCATAGTTGTGTTTATTATTTATCTAAAGCACCGGTGCATATTCTACATTGCGCGCTATAATATATTGTAATAATTGCAATAACAAGAATAGTAGCATTAACAATATCATCAATGTGAATGCTATTGTTGTGGTTGTTAAAATCACTAGTGTGTTTATAACACTTATGTGCACCGATACGATTGACTAATTAAAAACACCAGTGTGTAATAGAAATTTAAATGCACCATTTACTATTTATGTATGCCCCTCATTGTTCATCGAGTTAAAAAAATACAATGCATTGATATGTTTATATGTTATTTTTTTTTTTCAAATAATGATTAGAAAATCAATTTTTTTATAGCAATATTGATTTTTGAATTTTAATTATTTCGTTTGGATACAATGATTGCATTAGTGTGTTATACCATTGGATTACACGTCTATTCACTGTAACAATGTAAATAGTCCATATATTTAATTAACAACGTAGCATTTAGTAACATTGGACAATGCAATAGAATACAAAAACACATTTATTATGTATGAATAAGAGAACCTTCGTCATACAAAATGGGACAATATAAATGTTCATTATGAACAAAATGTCAATATGTAATTGTTACGCTTACTAGTAACCCATTGCCATCCAATTGGGACACCATGCCCAATACATAAAACAAAATGTCTAATTTTCATAAACATACAACTTACAGTAACATTCAATTTTATTGATCTTTATTCTTCACTTGAAATGTTGTCATTGCTCAAGCTGCTTGCATGCCTCATTTCTTCATCACTTGTAGACAATATTGTAATTGTATTATTTAACTTAATGTTTTATTGATTGTCCTGACTTTGTTCCTCCTCTTTATGTTTCATCTATGAACATAGAAATAAAGTGTAATGAGTATATTTACATTTATAATATAATATACTTGAGTGTGTAAATAAAAAAAATGTACCATAACAAGAAGTGATTATATACCTAGAATTTTCCCTGGGATTTATATACCTGAAATTTCTCATATGCAAAGATATATTTGATCTGTGGTGATCCCTTACAAACTTGTATCTTTAGAAAAATCTAGCCTCTCACTACAACAAAACCTTGTGATTAGTGTCTCTTTTAGCTACCTTTTTGGCATCCACTAACATTTTTAGTGTATTTTTCTTCATTTTCTAGGCAAAGTCGACGCTATTCCATAAGATGGAAATTCTCTCGTCATTTTTACATCCTTTTTTGCAATTAGGCACTAAACTAGACGCTAATTTCATCCACTTTAGCACCAGGAATAAGGCCTAGTTTTGCTTCCTTTTGTGCCAAAAATAGCGTCCTCCATATCGCCAGGGTTAGAGCCAAGTTTAGCTTCCTCTTGTAATCCAACTCAATAATTAGGCTTGGATTTTCCCAACATACCAAAGATTCCCTTCAATAATACTTTTATCTTTTTAACTTGCTCGACTTGATTGCTCGAAATCAACCATGACACCACAACCAAAGGATTGTCTTTTTATGTCTACTCTTTTCACATGATAATGTTGACCATATGCCCACATTGCAGGATATATTCTTAGTTGTATCAGACAATTTTTTTTAGTGCAACTAGTAAATACAACTATATATGCATGATTAAATAGGCAATATTGTCGACAATGTATTGAAAAAATATTTTGTAAGATTTATAAATGTACCTTTCTTTCACAACCTCTAGACATGTTGATCTCATCTTCTATTACGTTTTCATCTTTACCTTCCTCATCTATTTGATTTTGTATTTGTTCACTAACCCATTGTAATGTGCAATCTTTTCCCCATTCCCCATTCCCTAGATAGATCTATGGGAAGTGGATTATTCCTTGGGTTTGATCTCTTAAATTGTCTCCTTGATTTTAACACTTCTTCCCTTTTTATCATACAATTCAATACATTTATTCATCCAATCCATGTGGTAAATAATGAACTTGTCAAGCGCAATGCTTTCATCGACACCTATTAAAAATCAACATGTACATTTTCAAATCGTAAATGCCATTATTTTAATTTCGAAAAAAATGAAAAATTGTAGAGTTAATGATTGAAAAATAACCACAGTGATCATGATTTTACTTACCAACTTCTAATTGAACACCATTAGATTGAGGTTTTTCTCCATCTCTAATATTTGAAGCATGTTCTTCATCCCACAATCATGGACCAACTTCAAAATCTTTATCAAGGAATTCACATAGAAAGAAAAATGCTTCATTCAATACATACCCTTCAGCCATGCAACCCTCTAGATGTGGCTTTTGTCAAAAATATATTTTTAGAGTTTTCATATACCTCTCAAAGAAAAAAATCCACCTCATTGATACAACACTTGCCATTTCAATGTCATTGACTAGGTGTATAAGCAAATGGACCTACAGGTCCATGAAACTTGTAGGGAACTCCTTTTCAAATACACATATAGTTTATGCAATTTATTTCTTCCATCTTGGTACTTCACTCTCATGGATCTCCTTGGAGGCCACCTGCCAAATATAGTAATGCTAAATTAGTATGAACTTGTAGTGACATTTAAAATGAAATGTAATATAGCTTTGTCTCACATACATGAACATTTCATACCACATACCTTGTAAACGCTGGCAATTGACTTATGTAATTCCTCAAGTCAATGGTAAGGCATGAACCCCCCTAATCGCCAAGGGCATGATATGCTATCAAATTAACAACTAAATTAGATTGGTTCATTAGTTTTAATATAAAATATCATAAGAAGTACAATAATTATATGATAACAATAACAATTATATGATGTTAATACCTTCATAAAATTGTGGGAATCATGTGTTTTAAATCATGGCATTCCTCTACGCGATTTAACAGTAGGATGTCGACGTCCACATACACTTTGTCATTGTTTCCCAATAGAATGCTTCAAATCTACATTTTCTTCAATTGCATTAACACCTTGAAATAATGAACACTATGCATTAATTCTTTCTTTCCATGAAAAATAAAACATCCACAAAAAGACAATTGTCTCAAAGTACTCATCCCATGTAATATCACCATGATGAACCTCATGTTCACTGCACTCATTTTCTAGTGTATTTGTAGAAACCATTGCCATATCCTCTTTTACCAACTTTGTATTGCGGCATTTTTTAATAATACGAGTGTTAGGCCTAAAGTTTGCAACTAGACTACTGGGTTACATAGTTTAGGCACCTCAAATTTAAGGGTTGGTTTGATTTAAGCAATGATGGTTATAAATGATGAGGGATAATGCTAAAACATAAAAGCTAAACTTAGAGATCTAAAGACATTAGGTCTTGCTAAATAAAGATATAAATCTCACACTAAGATTACAGAATAAGAGGAGTCAGGTTTTAAAATCAGTGATGATGATAAACAAAGGCTACAATCCATAAACATTTGCATCATAAAAAAAAAATGTTTAAAAACACTTTTCAAACATGTTTCTTAAAAGATTCATTTGTTGTTCGAGCATCCATAAAGAACACACCTGTATGAATGAAATATACAAGCAAAGATTCAAACTGAATCACAGAACATTCAAGCACATGTAAGGCTAAAACTTGGCTCACAATTTAAACCAAAAAACATATCTCAACATAAAGTAGATCCTTATATTAGCAAAATATATGTCTTTTTAGAAGTATTGAAAAATCCTCACGACCCTCATAAAAAAGGTAACCTTGGCTTTTGTCTTTCTCTTTACAATTTAAAGGCATATGTTTTAAAACAATTTTTTGAAGATCCACTATCCAAGGATCTAATATGCTAAAAATAACTACAACTAAAACGTAGGAGAGACTAGATAAAAAATAATAACAGCTGGTATATGATCTCGATCAAAGTCTTAGATAAAAGGTAAAATTTCCAGCTGTAACTCTAACACTTATCAAGAAAAGGATCAATGACTTCATACTTGTCAAGTTGCCTCTACCAACATAGTTAGTCCATCTAAAGCTCGTGCCTTTTTATGAAGATGAGTGCATTCCTTTTGCATCTGACAAAGCTTTTGCTGGAGCTCTTCATTTTCCTTAACAAGTTCAATATTCTTTTGCTGAGCCACCTTCCTTCTCTTTACAACTTCATCAACTACTTGAACCAACTCTGCATAGTCTTTATTCATCTCTTGGATATCCTTCTTTATCATTATATTATCTTGAATTAACCTATCATTGGTTTAACTAACATGCTCACTTTGTAATTTAAAATGATTTATTTCTTCCTTTTGCTTTTCTATTATGAATTCTTCAACTCAGAGATCTTGATCTTTATCATCCTCTTTTGGAGTATTATTCTCTTCTGAAGCTGCTTGTTTCTTGGAGGTTTCTCCAATCTATGGTTCAATTATGCCTTTTCCCTTATCCTTTGTATCATCAAATCCTAAGACTAATTTCCCTTCGGAGTTTTCATCTCCAAAACCATCTTTAGCCGGCCGATTTTCTTTAACGAGATCTAGGAGTTTCTTCATACTCTGATCAATCTTATCTAACAGCTCTTCCGGCGTGCCTTCCAATTCCTTTGCTTTATGATCTTCTTCATCAGATGAACCTTCAATGCTGACTGTTTCATTCTTCTTAATTTTAGGATCCAAGATAGACCTCATATTCAACCTAAACTGATTTGATGGTCGAGTTTTAGGCCTCCTATAAACTTTAAGTGGAATTGACGAACAAACAGGAGAGATTTTAAAATTATCAAGAGATTAAACTTCAAAAGTACTCTGTTCTGTATTTTCTTCAGTTTTCTTTTCCTGTTTATCATATATGACACCAGAATTAACATGTGCGCTATCCTGAATTTGAAGGATTTCTATTGGAATTTCATCAAAAATAGCAGGGGTTTGGACATCCATTTCCTCTTCAACAGGTTTGAATTCAAAATTATTCTATTTCCCCTCTTCAGGAACAAGTTCCTGTTCATTACTTTCTTTTTTATTATGGCTGGAAGATTCCTTCGAAATTTCCTCTGCAACGCTATTCTGCGTTCTTTTTATACAAACAATTTGGCCTTCATTACATTCATACTTCTTTTGCTCAGACCCAAAACTAGACCAAAAAATGAAATGTAACCAGGATCTCTTATACTTCTTCAATTCTTCAATCACTAATAACTTCACTAATCTGTGATGGAAGATACTATGACTGCTAAAATTGGAATGATTTTGAACCCTAGCTGCCATTTTGCCCAAGATTTTCAGGAAAAAGTAGGGTAAATATAGTCTTTTAATACCTACTACATGTACCAAGAACCACATATGATATAAGAACACTGTCTCAAATCTCCCTTCACAGGTCACGTATCTCTGCATTATCTGCAGAACGTCGCGCCATTCCTCTAAAAGACAGGTTCTTTGGATTTGCTTACTCGAGTCAGGGTTTCTGTGCTGAGAGAGGAGAAACTGGTTATAATTTGCATCCACTGGATGCTTTTTGAACCACCTTTCACCTTCTGTGGACACATCGATTGCAAGTGCAATTGATTCTTTTGTCACTTGGAACTCAAAACCATCGAAACTTACCACTGATCCTTTGAAATTCAAAGCAAAGTGATTTGTTACCTCAACATTGTGACCCTTAATTCTTTCGCACATGGTGAAACAACCTGCATCCTTTAGCTTATTAACAACATGTGGAATTTTTTTAATCCAATCTATATTTCCAGGTTTAATTCGCAACAGTTTCCCGCCAGGTCTGCTTGGTCCACTAGGTCTCTTTTTCTTATCGGGCTCCATCTTCGGTTCTGAATGATGAAATCTGAATACCAATTCTTCTGAAGCTTACTCTCTGTCATGAAATTGTGGCTGAAGAAGAAATTGTGTCTCCTGGAGAAAGAACTCACCATTTGAAATGAAGCCACCGATTGCACATCCAATCAAAATTGGGCAACCAACATGATTCTAATGATTCAAATGACTGGAACATTAAATTCAATCTTACATATGCATAAAACAAGATAAACCATTAGTCAAAACATTAGAAACATTTCCCAAGGTTCAGCTCTGTAGTGATCATGAGATATGCGCCTTAAATCAACTCTGTCTACGATTTGACATTCTGGCAGTGCACACATATACAAATGTAACACCATGCGCAACCAGAATATACCGAAACCAAAATATGTCATGTTGACCTCTAAATCTTTATTTCTTTGGATTAAAACTCAACTCATAATGTTTTTTGAATATAAAAAATACTTAACACTTCAAACATTAGGAGCCAGGCTAACACTAACATAACTTAAAATGCAAAGTTAATTCAATCTTAAAAATGATTTCAAGCAGCCAAACCAAGCAAAGTGAAATAAAGAATAGAAAAATATGGGTGGCACTTCAAAAAAAAGAAGGTTGAAATATCTAGGACTAACACATGGCTCCGTTTTGGGGTGGCACTTTCCCCGAGATATGCCAAGAATTGTATACCATGTGCCATTATCAATCACTGTAAACCAAAACTACAAATATTTACAAATCCATTGGGCTGGAGTCTTATTCAAAAATTTGAAACTCACCGGTATTTACAATGTGACAATGTTTCCTCCAATCCTATTTTGTGTAGAAGTGTTTCAGAAATCCCCCATTAACCGGGCCCAAGCTCCCTACCTTCCAAATTATGTAATATAAATGTGTTATTCCCCAAGGGTTTAAGAATTCTGAATGGACCCAACCACAAATGGTCAAACTTTCCATGTTTTGATTTATCATCTCCATGTGCATCTCATCTAAGTACCATATCACCAGAAAAGAAATTATCCTCTTTGATCTTTCTGTCAAACATTAGCTTTATCTTATCCCTATGTATTTGAGCTTTTTCAGCAAGCAATTCTCTCCCTTGTTGCAGCTCAATCAATTGGAAGATTCTCCTTTGTACTTCATTAGGTTCTTCTAAATTATCTTACATAAACTTCATCACTGGAAGTCCCAAGTGTACTGGAAAAAAAACATAAATGCCATAAACCAATTGGAAAGGAGATGTATCAATAACCTTTTTGGTTTTTACTCGGTCTGCCCAAATAACATATTTGAACTTGCTGTCGGCATGCTCTTTTATTTTGAGAAAGCAATTTTTTGATATTATCAATAAGGCTTTTATTGGTTGACTCAAGCTAAACCATTACCCTGTGGGTAATATGGTGTTGAATGTTTAAGTATTATTCCATGGCTTTCACAGAAATCCACCACCTTAGGAGATTTAAAGGCTGCAACATTATCAGTCATAGGTTTTCAAGGGCGGCCGAATCTACTTAAGATATTCTCTTTTAGGAATTTAATTATCACTTTATTTGTATCCTTCCTAGTGGGAATTGCCTCAACCCATTTTGTGAAAAATCAGTGGCGGTTAAAATATACTTGTGCTTCCCACTTGAGGGAGGGTTAATCTCTCCTACAAAATCCAACCCCCACTGCTGAAAGGGTGGATTCATTGCAATAGGTTTCGAGGGAAGGGAAATTAATTTATGCTTACCTGTAAATTTTTGTTACTCAACACATGCTTTTACACGGGCATATACATATGGAAATATTGAAGGCCAATAATAGCATGCCCTTAGAATCTTGAAAGCAGTAGACTTCCAGTATCGGTGTCCTCCACAAACGCCGACATGTAAATCAGTTGTTATTAAATCTGCTTCATCTTTTTGCACACATTTGAGAAGCATCCCTGCAGGATCTTTCCAAAACAAGGTTTGCTGAACTAAACAATAATTCAGTGCTTTCAATTTCAAAGATCTATACTTCCTTTCAGTGATTTCCTCTCATTTGTACCATTCACTCATTCATGCATTGCGCATTAGAGGAGAGAGAGAATTCTGCGAAGGAGGAGGAGGATTGGCTTGGCTCCAGGGTTTGGGTTTGTCTCTCTTATTTGTGAGACCTTATTTTTAGCATTGTACTTTGGTTATCTATATTGAGGAAGTTCTTGCTGGTTTTTCTTCGTGTACCTTGTTATTGTGTATCTTTCAGATGCTTGTTATGATGCTATTGTGAAAATGTATTAAATGCTCATGAAGTTAGAATTTATTCTTTAGTAGCATATAATCTTAACATGGTATCAGAGCTATCCTGAAAAGAGCAACTTTCATAGGGTAAATCTCTCTCTCTCTCTCTTCGAGCATACAAATTAGGGCTTTTCACTAAAGTGGAATTTTTGAGTGCAAGTGGCATAGGGAAGTGCGCCCCTCCTAAGCACATCTATTGGCACCAAGATCAAAATTTTTAAGTGGGTGAATCTTCTAGAAATTCAAACCCTAGTTTGAATTTGGACCAGAAAAACCAGAAAACTAGAAAACTAGAAAAAGCCAGAAATTGCAGACCAGAATGTCACAAGTCAAATTTCAAGGGTGAGATTTTGGAGTCTTCAGAAACAAAGTGTACCAGCATACTCGCCTCAGACAAGCGCATCTTTTGGTGAGTTCAGTTTTCAATTTTGAGAAACTTTAATTTTTGGTTATTCTCTACTCTCCGGGATAAAATGGCCCCAAGCACTAAGGTTGATGACAAGTTGGAAGGCATAGATAACTTACATGATTGGAAGTATAGGATTGGACTCATTCTAGAAGAGAATGATCTTTCAAAGTTTGTTAAAGAAGATGTACCGGAACCCGAAGAAGCTGAAGCAAAGGAAAAGCACAAGAAGGACATGATTAGGGCCAAGTGGATCATAGTAGATTCCATCAAGGATCACTTGATTCCTCAAGTGTCCTCCAAGAAAACACCTAAGGAAATGTTTGATGCCCTATCAAGGATGTATGAAGGAAAGAACAACAATCGAAAGATGAATTTGAGAACTCAACTCAAAATCATGAAGATAAATCAATGTGAATCTATCCAAGATTACTTTACTAGGGTTTCTCAATTCAAAGAACAACTGGAAGCAATTGGAGATAAGCTTGGCGAAGATGAACTTGTGATGACTGCTCTCAATGGTCTCACTAGACCTTGGGACTCTTTTATCCAAATAATGTGTGCAAGAAAGGAAAGTCTACTATTTGAAGTAGTATGGGAAGAATGTGTTCAAGAGGAATCCAGAGTGGCAAATCGAGAAGCACTACTCAACGAAGATGATCAAGCCCTATCTACTCATACTAAAAGAGGAAAGGGAAAATCCCATTTGAAGAAGGAAAATCATAAGGAGTTTTATCCACCTAAGAAGTTTCATAAGTAAAAGAAATGAAACTACAAGTAGAAAGACTTCTTTTCTTATCAATGTTATTATTGTGATAAGATGGGACATATTGCCAAAGATTGTCCAGTGAGAAAAGAATAATACAAGAAGAATAGTAACAAAAGACATCATGCTTATTTAGTCGAAGAAGAAGGAGAATTTTGAAGAAAAGCGCTCCCCTCAAAAAGTTTCACTAGGAGAATAGGAGAAGAAACATACATGCTTGATTCAGCAACTCTGATGATGAAGAAGGATGTACTATATATCAGCTTTAGAAATAATTTAGAATTGATTTGATAGAAGATGTAGTTGTTATCGGGTCAAAAGAAGGTGGCTCACATAAGAAACAACTTTGATCTATGGTAGAAGACTTTATCAACATTATAGATCATAATCAAGAAAGGCACCGGACCTTAGAATCAGATGATGGAGTAGAGGTCACCATCAGACATTCTAGTAATCCCTATAAGGAGACTAGGATCAAAAGAGATCCTACCAAATAAACAAAGATAAGTATTTGAATTATAATTTTTATCAAATTGTTTAAATGAAATTGTTCAGTTGTGTAAATATTTATATTCCTAGATTTAGGCAGTATAGTATGCATGTTAGAACAATTGCATTAATGAGCAGTTTACTACTAATATGCATGTGATGGGTTAGTAGCCTACGGTGCTATACAACATTCCATTGCTACTTATCTAGAGTGAAACCTCTTTGCTGACATATTGGGAGTAGTGCACGCTCTTAATAATGTTCTGGTAGAGATGGAAGGCATCTAGAAAGTTACCATATGAATGTGGGATATGGATGAATGTTGCATTATTGACTAAGATAGCATTATGACGGTGTGACCTATGTTTCTATGCATATGTTTTGGAAACTATGAAATGTTTCTAACCATGCTACTGAATTTGACTTGTAGGAAGTATCGTACACGATCACCTACAAATGAAGAATGATGAGACTTGTTCCATAGAACAAGTGACAATGGTACAACTATAAACAAGACTAAGTAGAGGAATTCGACTATGACGAGATGTTGCTCTAGTATCCAGACTCATGGCGTAATCAAAGTAGAAGAAGATATCGAGCAAACTCTAGGACTTAGAGAACCACATGTATGCAGATTGAAGAAGAATTTGTACGGGCTCATAATTCACCCATGGATAGAATGACGAGATCAAGGATCACCTAGAGTGATGAGACATCAACCTTTTCTACAAGGTTGAAGATGAGAAGCTCATAGATGGGTGCAAGAGAGAACTTGCAACAGAGTTCAAGATCTTGGTATCCAGTGACTTAGAAAGATGAAATAAATGGATATACAAGATAAAACATGCAGTGGATGGAATTATTGTGGCTCGTGGATTCTCTCAAAAGGAAGGAATCGATTATGAAGAAACATTTGCACTAGTAGCAAGGTACACTTCAATTAGAACCATCATGGCACTTGTAGCCACGCTGAAGTGGAAGTTACACCAGATGGATGTGAAAACAACTTTCTTGAATGGTGTCACTGAAGAAGAAGTGTACATAGAACAACCACAAGGATTTGAGGTTGAAGACAAAGAGACGCATTTCTGCAAACTAAAGAAGAATTTGTATGGGTTGAAGCAAGCTCCAAGAGCTTGGTATGGAAGAATTGATAGTTTTCTGACGAGCTTGGGATTTACCAAGAGTAAAGATGATCCTAACCTTTACTTCAAGGTTATGGATGATGAACCTGTCATATTATTGCTATATGTGGATGACTTATTCTTGACAAGAAATGAAAAGAAAATCTCAGAGTGCAAGAACAATCTCGTTGCAGAATTCGAGATGAAAGACTTTGGCTTGATGCATTCTTTTCTAGGTCTCGAAGTATGGCAGAGCCTGGAGGGAATCTTCCTTAACCAAGGGAAGTATGCAGTAGAAATATTGAAAATATTTGATATGTTGGAGTGTAATGCCATGGCCACACCCATGGATACAAATTTGAAGTTACTATCTGATGGTTCGTCAGAATTGGTGGATATGAATCTATACATGCAGATTATTGGGTCATTTATGTATCTGACGAATACCAGGCCATATATATGCTTTGCTGTGAACACCTTGAGTTAGTATCTGGTTGAGCCTAGGCATGTTCACCTTGTAGTTGCAAAGCATGTGACGAGGTACCGAAAAGGCACAATAGACTATGGTCTCAGTTATACTAGAGATCATGACTTTAGACTATTTGGTTGTACACAGATTCAGATTGGGCAAGAAGTGTCTCGGAACGAAAGAGAACTTCAGGCAGATGTTACATTCTGGGGTCATCCATGATCTCATGGCTAAGAAAGAAGAAGTCCAGTGTTTCCCTCAGCACTGCAGAAGCAGAATATATTGCAGCCTATTCTGCCAGTTGTGAAGCCATATGGCTTCAGAGGTTGTTATCAAGTCTATTTGATCTAGAGTTAGATACCACAGTGATTCTATGTGATAACTAGGGTTCTATAAAGATGACAGAGAACCCCGTGTTCCATGATAAGTTGAAGCACACAGAAATACGATATTTCTACATTCGAGATATGGTGCAGAAGGGAGCTATAAATCTCCAATATGTGAGCACCGATGAGCATGTTGTAGATGTGTTGACTAAGCCATTGTCCTGTGTGAAGTTTAAGCATTTTCGTGACAATCTTGGTGTAGTCCGTAAGGACTTCCCTCGAAAGGGGGAGTAGTGCTGGTATTGTGGTGCAGTGGGATTGATCATCCCTAGACAGTGATCCCGTAATTCCAAAAGGAAGGATAGTCTTAAATGTTGATATTAAAGTTCAGTGGGATTGATCATCCTTAGACAGTGATCCCGTAATTCTAAAAGGAAGGATAGTCTTAAATATTGATCCTGAGTTGTGGTGGGATTGATCATCCTTAGACAGTGATCCCATAATTTCGAAAGGAAGGATAGTATTAAATGCTGATCTTGGATTGTGGTGGATTGATCATCCCTAGACAGTCATCCCGTAATTCCAAAAGGAAGGATAATCTTAAATGTTGATCCTTAGACTGAATCCCTAGTTTTGAAAGGAAGGATTGTCTAAGATCTGAGTGTTGGATTGAATCCCAAGTTCCGAAAGGAAGGATTGTCCATGATCCCTAGTTCTGAAAGGAAGGATCACTAGAGTTGTTGGACTGAATCTCGAGTTTCGAAAGGAAGGATTGTCCATAATCCCTAGTTTCGAAAGGAAGGATCACCATAGTTGTTGGACTGAATCCCGAGTTCTGAAAGGAAGGATTGTCCATGATCCCTATTTTTGAAAGTAAGTATCACTAAAGTAGTTGGACAAAATCCCGAGTTCCGAAAGGAAGGATTGTCCAAGATACCGTAATTCCGAAAGGAAGGATCATGTGTGCTGTAGGTGATGATGTTCCGGTGCTGAAGATGAGGATGCTCCAGTGCTGCAGATGTTCGAGTGATGAAGATGAGGATGCTTCAGTACTGTATATGTTCCAGTGATGAAGATGAGGAAGCTCCAGTGCTGCAGATATTCCAGTGTTGAAGATGAGGATGATCCAGTGCTGAAGAATATGATGATCCGGTGCTGAAGATGAGGATGCTCCAGTGTTGTAAAAAATGATGCTCTAGTGCTGAAGATGAGGATGCTCCATTACTGAAGATGATGATGCTATTCAAGAATTTCCAATGATTTATAGATGTACCAACCAATGTTCCAGATGATGTTGTTTATGATGCCCCTCCTCCCTCCGATGATGTTGTGTAGAGTTACACATGTTGTTGTTGTTGTCATTAGAATACAATTCTTGTTAAGGGGGAGTGTTAAATTAATGTAACTTCAAAGAATATTCTACTTGTACTTTATTATTGTAACTCCGTCAGGGATGTTTTACCTCCAATCGGGGATGTTTTACCTCCGATCAGGGATGTCATTATTATATTTGGTCAAGTAAAATTCATGAGGTAAAACCTCCATTGTAATTCAGGTCATTAGTACCCTAAAGAATGCAATATAATATTATTTGAGTCTTTCTAGGAGAGGTCAGCCCAGTCAGTTAAAGTGAGGCCGACCTAGTTAGGTTATTTGTCAAGTGAAAAGTAAAGTATAAATAGAGAGTGACTTCCTCTCATTTGTACCATTCACTCATTCATGCATTGCGCATTAGAGGAGAGAGAGAAGTCTGCGAAGGAGGAGGAGGATTGGCTTGGCTCCAGAGTTTGGGTTTGTCTCTCTTATTTGTGAGACCTTATTTTGGGCATTGTACTTTGGTTATCTATATTGAGGAAGTTCTTGCTGGTTTTTATTCCCCTTGAGGGTTTCCTAGGATATATTGTTGTGTACCTTGTGATTGTGTATCTTTCAGAGATCCTTGTTATGCTGCTATTGTGAAAATGTATTGAATGCTCATGAAGTTAGAATTTAGTCTTAATTAGTATCATATAATATTAACATATTGTGTTGGATGATGATGGTATCATAAGTCTTCATATATTCATATGAACAAGCAAAAATATCTACAAATTATTTAAGCAACTTCACATATCCTGTTCTTTGTTCGTTTGAAAGTGATTTATACAACTTTATCATTCTTGGTTCAACATGAGTTCCAATGTTACAATCAATCACATTCATTCCAGATGACTATACTGTTGGATTTAATAGGGTGTCATTATTTGAAAATAATCTTTCCAATGGCACAAGACCCTTCAGAATAAAATTCCATTTCAATTCAATGATTTCATGGTTAGCAATTGAGTTTTTAAGATGAGAAACATTCTCAATTGCCTCCTCTTCATCCTGATCAATTTCTGAGGTGGAAAAATCACCTATGATCTCCATAAATCTCTTTATCTCCTAATCATCATGAAATACCTTCCAATGCTTAATATTATCAGGAACTGAGGGCATGTATATAACCTCAACTGGATATCTGAGTTGAGTTTGTTTTGGAATTTAAAAAAAAGTTGCTTCTAGAGCCAAAGAATCCGCAGGCTGATTTTATTCTCTTGGGATGAAGGAAATATTAAATGCTGAAAAGAAGTTATCAACAAGGTCCCATACCTCATTTTTGTAAACTTTCAACAACTGTTGCTTCACTTTTTATACATTCTTAACCTGTTGAATATCAATTCAGAGTTGCCAAAAACAGTAAGCTGCTAAATATTTAGGTCTTTTGCAACCCTCAAACCAGGTATCAAAGCTTCATTTTCTGCAGTAATATTTGTTGTCTGAAATTCAAGCTTGAAAATCAAAGAAACGATTTCACCACCTGGAGAGATTAGTACCACACTTGCTTTTTTGTCCAAGATATTGACAAAATCATTCCATATTTAGGAGGAATATTAGCAACCACAATATCCATTAAGATACTCTTCATGGGGAGTTGTGTTAAGATGAATACAAGGTCCTTAATGACTCCTAAACATTTGACAGCCTTTGAATCAAAAGAATAAAGGTCATGGTATGGTTTTGTGACATTCAAACCCAAGGCCTCCATGACTACTTTTGGCATCAGATTATGTGATGCACTAGAATCTACAAGGCAATTATGAAGCATTTTTTCATGAATAGTAAGTGTAATAAAGAAAGGAGGGGGAAAATATGATTTTCCCTCTGTTTTAGGGCCAAATACAATAGTAGGATTCTCATCTTGCAAATTTACAATATATGAAGAAAGGGGACTATTTTGTGAATTGAAAAGTTTAAGGGCAGGTTCCCTATAAGATTGGTTCCTCATGATTTCAGTCAATGGAACGAGTATTTTTATTTTGTTGATTTCATTCTCAAGACTGAAACTAACAAGACTTTTACTTACCTCTTCAGGATCTTGCAGCTTATCTTTATTTGGCAGGTGAGCTGATCTTTTTTCTGGAACAACCCTTTGCACTTGTTTGGTAGAATCAATAACCTTTTTGTGTTGGATTTGAGGAACATATTTTATTCCTGATCTTAAATCATAGTTCCATTGAGGAAGAGTATGAAAAATTTCTACTGAATTTGAGTGATCAAGGTCAGGCCAGTTTCCTACTTCTTGAAAAACACCCATGCAATACTAATAATCAGACTTAGTGAGAAAACCTAAAGAGGATTCAAGATTGTTCATTTCCTGTTCTTGATCCCCCATTTAAACCTCATCCACCTCTTCAGGTTCATTTACCATATTTTTTTGAAAAGGGGGTTGAATCCTTTGATCATCATTGTTTCTCCTTTCTGTAGGCAAAAACCTTGGATTAAAGGACCTCCTAAACTAGTTTTGATTTCGATTTTCAATCTCTTGAGGAGGTCTATTATGGGATTTATTTTCAACTTACAATTTAGAAAGCTTAGAAGAGAGGTTTTTGATAAACTTACTCATTTCATCAATTTTATTTTCAGTCGACCTCATACTTGAAGTAGAAGGTTCAACCTCTTTCATTTTTTCTTTTCTCCTTCATGATATTATGATTTGACCCTAAGTTTATCAACTGCCATCAAATTTGACTCCACCTCCAGACCTGCTTCTTGCATGTTTGCAAGGGTGACATATCTTCTTTCTCATACCAATAAGGAGAAATCAACATCGAAGGCATTAACATAAGTAAGTTTTGCTGATGTCTGGGTGGGTTTTATCTTTGTAGGGATTTTTCCATACATTTTGTTGAAAAGTTTTGAAAACTTAGTAACGGATTCATCAAACCTTTTCTTCAATGCTCCAAACTCTGTTATGTAATAAAGGTAATCTTTTGTATCCCTCCATTCTTTCATGAAAGCTTCTTCAAGAGCTCCAATCCTATCTATAGAACCAACTGGTAATTCTCTAAACCACTTTCTAACTTCTCCATCAAGACTCTGAACAAAAACCCTCATCCACACATATTCATGTTCAAAATTTTGATTATCAGCATAACTAAAGTGTGCATTCCAATGTTCTTCTGCTGTAATCTCTCCTTGTCCATTAAATATTGGGAGATACTTTTGATAATCACCTCCAGGAAGTGCATTAAGGGACTGGGGAAGAACTAATGGGGCATATATGGCTGCCACAATGGTATTCATCCTATTGGGAGGATGACCAACCATGTGAGGATTGATCTGGAGGTTTAAAGGGTGTAAAGTTATGGCTATTAATTGACTTATAGGAACCCCACTAGTAAGAGACGTATAGGGTGTTTCCTGAGGTTTCAAGGAGTCAAATTGTTCTGAGTCTATAAGCTCTTGTTTCACTTCCTTTGATGACAATGGATTGGTATATACTTCAAAGTTATCAAACTGAGTAGAGGGATTTGTGGTCTGAAACTGAGGAATAGAAATAGAAAGTATTTGTTATTTTTCTTCTTCTTTAAAAGTTGACAAATCTGAAAAATGAGTGTTCTGATCCAATTTACCTGGTATTTCTGAAACTGCAGAGAACTGAAATATCCCTAATGATGTAGAATCCAACTTCTGTCTGGATTCCCTCAATATTTTCTTTGGATCTGGAACCCCTACATGCAAAGGAGAAGAAGGATTTGCCCTGGTTCCTACCTTCTTGGGAGCCACAATGACTTTCTAAATTGTACAAGTGAAAAATGTAGTCTATGAAACTGTATTGATTCTGTTCATGATCAAAATCAGAGCAATATCTAATTATACCCAGGGAAAAATATTCAACTTCATTCCTCGGCAATGGCGCCAAAAGATGTTAGTCCTAAAGTCTGCAACTAGACTAATCAACTACATAGTTTAGGCACCTCAAATTTAAGGGTTGGTTTGATTTCAACAATGACGGTTATAAATGATGAGGGATAATGCTAAAACATAAAAGCTAAAATTAGACATCCGAAAACATCAGGTTTTACTAAATAAGGATATAAATATTATACTAAGATTACAGAATAAGAGGAGTCAGGTTTTAAAACCAACGATGATGCTAAACAAAGGCTACAATCCATAAACATTTGCATCATAAAAACATATAATGTTTAAAAACACTTTTCAAACATGTTTCTTAAAAGATTCATTTGTTGTTCTAGCATCCATAAAGAAAACATTTGTATGAATGAAATCTACAAGCAAAGATTCAGACTGAATCACAGAACATTCAAACATATGTAAGGCTAAAACCTGGCTCACAATTTAAACCAAAAAACATATCTCAACATAAAGTAGATCCTTATATTAGAATAATATGTCTTTTTAGAAGTATTGAAAAATCCTCACAACTCTCATAAAAAAGGTAACCCTGGCTTCTGTCTTTCTTTCTACAATTTATAGGCATTTATATTTTAAAACAAGTTTTTGAAGATCCACTATCCAAGGATCTAATATGCTAAAAATAACTACAACTAAAACATAGGAGAGACTAGATAAAAAATAATACCAGCTGGTATATGATCTCAATCAAAGTATTAAATAAAAGGTAAAACTGTCAGCTGTAACCTTAACACTTATCAAGAAAAGGATCAATGACTTCATAATCGTCGAGCTGCCTCTGCTAGCACAACTAGTCCATCTAAAGCATGTGCCTTTTTCTGAAGACAAGCACATTCCTTTTGCATCTGACAAATCTTCTGTTGGAGCTCTTCATTTTCCTTAACAAGTTCAATATTCTTTTACTGAGCCACCTTCCTTCTCTTTACAACTTCATCAATTACTTGAACCAACTTTGCATAGTCTTTATTCATATCCTGGATATCCTTCTTTAGCATCAGATTAGCTTGAATTAACCTATCATTGATTTGAATAACATACTCATTTTGTAATTTAAAATGATTTAATTCTTCCTTTTGCTTTTCTATTCTAAATTCTTCAACTGAGAGATCTTGATCTTTATCATCCTCTTTTGGAGTATTATTCTCTTCTGAAGCTGCTTGTTTCTTGGAGGTTTCTCCAATCTCTAGTTCAATTATTGCTTTTCCCTTATCCTTTGTATCATAAAATCCTAAGACTAATTTCCCTTTGAAGTTTTCATCTACAAAACCATCTTTAGTTGGCTGATTTTCTTTAACGAGATCTGGGATTTTCTTCAGACTTTGATCAATCTTATCTAACAGATCTTTCGGCGTTCCTTCTAATTACTTTGCTTTATGACCTTCTTCATCAGATAAATCTTCAATGCTGACTGTTTCGTTCTTCTTAATTTTAGGATCCAAGATAGACCTCATATTCAGCCTAAACTGATTTACTGGTTGAGTTTTAGGCCTCCTATAAACTTTAAGTGGAATTGACGAACAAACATGAGAGATTTTAAAATTATCAAGAGATGAAACTTAAAAAGTACTATGTTCTATATTTTCTTCAGTTTTCTTTTCATGTTTATCATATATGAAACCATAATTAACATGTTCGATATCCTGGATTTGAAGGCTTTCTATTGGAATTTCATCAAACTTAGCAGGGGTTTGTACAACCATTTCCTCTTCAACAGGTTTGAATTCAAAATTATTCTGTTTTCCCTCTTCAGGAACAAGTTCTTGTTCATTACTTTCTTTTTGAGTCTAGATGGAAGATTCCTTCGAAATTTCCTCTGCAACCCCAGTCCGCGTTCTTTTTATACAAATAGTTTGTCCTTCATTACATTCAGAATTCTTTTGCTTCGACCCAAAACCAGACCAAAAAAGGAAATGTGACCAAGATCTCTTATACTTCTTCAATTCTTCAATCACTAATAACTTCACTAAGCCGTGATGGAAGATACTATGAATGCTAAAATTGGAATGATTCTGAACCCTAGCATCCATTTTTCCCAAGCTTTTCAGGAAAAAGTAGGGTAAATGCAGTCTTTTAATACCTGCTACATGGAACAAGAACTGTACATGATATAAGAACACTATCGCAAATCTCCCTTCACAAGTCACATATCTCTATACTATCTGTAGAACGTCGTGCCATTCCTCTAAAAGACAAGTTCTTTGGATTCCCTTGCTCCAGTCAGGGTTTCTGTGCTGAAAGAGGAGAAACTGGTTATAATCTGCATCCACTGGATGTTTTTTGAACCACCTTTTACCTTCTAGGGATACATCGATTGCAAGTGCAATCGATTCTTTTGTCACTCGGAACTCAAAACCATCGAAACTTACCATTGATACTTTGAAATTCAAAGCAAAGTGCTTTCTTACCTCAACATTGTGACCCTTAATTCTTTCGCACATGGAGAAACAACCTGCATCCTTTAGCTTATTAACACCATGTGGAAATTTTTTAATCCAATCTATATTTTCAGGTTCAATTCGCAGCAGTTTCTTGCTAGGTCCGCTCAGTCCACTAGGTCTCTTTTTCTTATCGGGCTCCATCTTCGGTTCTGAATTATGATAGCTGAATACCAATTCTTCTGAAGCTTACTCCCTGTCTTGAAATTGTGGCTGAAAAATAAATCGTGTATACTGGAGAAAGCACTCACCATTTGAAATGAAACCACCGACTTCACATCCAATCAAAATTGGGCATCCGACAGGATTCTAATGATTTGAATGACTGGAACATTAAATTCAATCTTACAGATGTATAAAACAAGATAAACCATTAATCGAAACATTTCCCAAGGTTAAGCTCTGTAATGATCACGAGATATGCGCCTTAAATCAACTCTTCCTATGATTTGACATTTTGGCAGTGCTCGCATATACAAAAGTAACACCATGCACTGCCGAAATATACCAAAACCAAAATATGTCATGTTGACCTCTAAATATTTATTTTTTTGGATTAAAACTCAACTCATAATGTTTTTTGAATATAAAGGATACTTAACACTTCAAACATTAGGATCTAGGCTAACACTAATATAGCTTAAAATGCAAAGTGAATTCAATCTTAAAAATGATTTCAAGCAGCGAAACCAAGCGAAGTGAAATTAAAGAATAGAAAACTATGGGTGGCACTTCAAAAAAAAGAAGGTTGACAGATCTAGGACAAACAACAAGGTTTACCTACACATATATTAGGTGTATTTTTTACCTTAAATAATCAACCACATGCATCGGTTTTTTACAATATTGGATAATAAACTGTATAATGTACTTATACTATTAAAAAAAAATGGATAAAGCACTAAATTACGACATTTAATAAGTTAACTTGATATTTGTGTACTTAATTTCATACATCAAGTCTTACATCCTCCTTTGAAATATCTCTATCTATGTTCATCGCCTCCTTTGATTCCTGTAATATAGAACACAAGACTATAGTCAAACAATAACAATTTAAGTACCCAAAGAAATTTGAAAATTAGCATAACGCAAGTTATTTAAAAAAAAATGTCATTTTATTGTCTTCTCTCTAAAATACATTAAAATTTAAATTGCACAATAAGCATCTATGTTGATGAGATTGATGAGACCATAATCCCACCATCTATGGATCACTTATAAAATTCAAAGAGATATTAATTATGGCCTAAAAAGCATTAGAAGGGGATTTATCTAGAATTGTTATATTCTTTGATACAAGATCATATTCAACGGGATTTTTGAATGGATGTCATAAAGGATTTTCAAAGAATATGTAGTTTCAAAATATGCTTTATTAGGGTTTTACCTTAGGAGAGTTTTCAAATGTGAAATTTGTAAATTGAACAACATCTTGGCAACATTTATTTGTCACTAGGATGTGTTTTCCCAAGCTATGGAAAAGGGGCTATTAGCCTCACCATTCAAGTCGTGCACTGATTTGAACAAGGAGACTAAAAAAATACATCGTTTACACCTCATCATTGACACCAAACAATTTAAAAAAATAAAAAAATACTGAAAATCTCTAAATTTTATAGTTTTTTTTCACAGAAAAATATAACTTACTATTAATATGCGAAATAGTAAAATATGTCCAACTGTCAGTCCATGTCCAATACATACAAATCTGCCAATGAGGAATCCCCGGAACAAACCGGTTTTATCATCAATATGTAAACACGAGGGCTGTCTAAAACAGTCAACAAAAGCTGCCAACTCCCATAGGCAAACTGCTATGTGTCCAATAGTATCAGAAAAGCAAATGCCACAACATCAAAAGTATAAGCATCTCATAAAAAGTCCAAAATATAGCTATCCACATACAATAAATATCGAAATCACCCCTGCAGGAAGTGGAGTGAAATACGAATATTACACCCGATCTGTGTCAACATCTGCATGTAGGTGATATAAGGCCGCAAAAATATATGAGAGAAAATATAGTTATGCCCAACAAGTAATTGGACGCATCATAATCAAGTATCTGCACATGTAAACTACAATACATATAAGTATCCAGCCGCATAAAAATCATAAGGAATGACAAAAATATGAGCAAAAAAGACAAACGCCCTCAAGTCCAATGTAACAAGTAGGAACCATGAGAAAATAGAAAATCATCCTGCCATTCCTGCCACATGATGATCCCCGGCAGAGAGTTGAGAGCCCGCTTTGAGAGCATATCCGCCACCAGGTTGACCTCCCTGAAGATATGTTCAAAGTGAATGTGCTCAAATTCAAGAATGAGCTTTCTAGCCTCCTCCAACCAGTGTTTGAGCAGGAGAACATTCAGAGAAGCATCACCCTTAGCCCAAGCGATAATGGCCTGTGAGTCACCATAAATAACAAGGGAGGAAATCTTCCTTTGACGGGCACAGAATAACAAGAGCCATAGGGCGCAAATCTCACTTCGAGTGTTTGAACCATTACCCAGGTTTAGCCAATAGTGAACAGTGCTAGTATTGGAGATGTGAATAGTTGCCCCGGCACCCCCAGCTCCATTCAAACGAACAGCAGCCCCATCGAAAAAACCACAAGGAAATACAAGTATAGGAGGAGTCAAACGATTCCTCAATATCCGCGTCTTCGAGCCTACACCCGCACCAAAAACAGAAATGTATTCCTTGTGTGCGGAAATGATCTTATTGCATAAATATGCACTGTGTGGTTTCAGATCTTCAAAAATGTATGCATTGCGAGCACGCCACACCTCCCAGATCATAAAGAAAGGAAGTTCAACACAATCATTGTGAAGACTCGTCCAAGCCTCCAACCATTCACCTAAAGAATGCACCCCCCAACAGAACTGCACGCCGGATCTGTGAGCAACCTGCTCCCATAGATTCTGAATGAAAGTACAAGTCGAAAACAGATGATCCACTGTCTCCTCCAAACAGCAGCAGAGTGGGCACCTGCCCGGACCACAGAACCCACGACGACATAAGTTATCCCACGTGAGTATCCGGTTTGATAACGCAAGCCAGATAAAACACTTCACCTTGAGAGGAATGACCAGTTTCCAAATATATGATTCCCACCAACAGATGACATCATAGGAATCGGCAAACAGAGCATCATAGACCAATTTTGCAGTAGGCACACCAGAAGCCACATCCCAAGACCAAGCCAATCTGTCTGCCTTATCAGATAATTGTGTGTTTGAGTGATAAAAAGGCCCGATATATGCATCCCATTCCAATCCCATAGTGCCAGATAAACCCAGCTGTGTGGCCGTTAACCAAAGAGGCCGACCCCCCATGTACTGGCCCATCGCATGTTCCAGAGTGTAATAGCCTTTAGAACTGAGATGGGCCCTTAATTCCAATGACAGTATATGCTCAGAAGGACCACCCAGGATCGGGTCAAGTCCCAGCTTTATGTCTCGTCCATTGCCAGGTATCCAAGCAGTCCAATGTGAGATGATTTTTAAGGATCCGAGCAACCCGCTCCAAATATTGGACACCCCCACCGTGACAGGCCGATTCCCCCAAAGCCAAACCTCAACAGAGGTGTTCTTTAGGTACTTAGCTCTAATAATACGGCCCCAAACAGAGTTGTCAAAAAGAGCACGCCACAGGCTCTTCGCATGCAGAGCCGTAACAAAAAGGTCCAAGTTCTTAATATTCCAACCCCCTAATTTCCAAGGACGAGCTAGCCGGGACCAACCAATAAGGTGATATTTTTCCTGACCACCACAACCCGACCATAAAAAGTTAAACAGCTTACGTCGAATGTGACAAAGAACAGACCGTGGGACTTTGCAGAGTGTAAACCAGTACACTCCCAAGTTCTGTAGAACCGCTTTAGCCAGAGTGAGTCTGCCCCCCATAGATAGGTTGCGATAGCTCCAATGACTGATACGTCCTTCAAATCGACGGACGAGCCAGCCCCAATCCTTCACCAGATAGTTAGTCGGCTTTATAAAGAAGCCAAGGTATTTCGTTCCAGCCTCCAATTCCAAGAAATTTAAGGGAAAGACTGTACAGATGGAGTTTTCCACCTCCCTCGGTAGAGAGTGTTTTATGAAGCGTGATTTGTTATAATTGATGATCATACCAGAAACCGAGTAGAACAGGTCCAGTATCCTCTTATGATGTACCCACTCCTCAAGAGTACCAATACCGAAGAGCATTACATCATCCACAAACAGGGAGTGTGAGACAGATATATCTCGAGCTATTTGAATGCCCTGAATCCTTCCATCCCTCTTAGCCGTATGTATAGATAAACTCAGTCCTTCAATAACCAAAAGGAAAAGAAGTGGTGACAGAGGACAACCCTGTCGAAGACCCCGTGAGGCTTTAAAAAATTCCGTAGGAAGGCCATTGACCAGAATTGCATAATTAACCGAGGTTACACAAGCCATAATCCATTTCATCACCTTCCAAGGCAGACCAATTTGAATCAGAATAAATTTCAGGAAATTCCAATTCACCCGATCATATGGTTTCACCAGATCCAGCTGAAGAATAAGGGCAGAAAGATGTTTCTTTTTTATAGAGTGGAAAATTTCATGTGTCACACCCACCGCATCATGGATCTGTCGACCCTGCAGGAAACCATATTACTCAACTGAAATGTGTCTGGATAGTACCGGTTTGATCCGGTCAGCAATAACTTTTGCAATAATCTTGTAAACTAAATTACAGAGGGCAATAGGACGGAACTCATTATAATTGGTCGGGTGGGAGGTCTTCGGTATAAGAGTCAGATATGTGGAATTGAGAGCCCCAGATACAGTTCCTTGTTTCCGGGATTCCTCAACAGCCTCTCTGATATCCTCCCCCATAATATCAAAGAAGTGTAAAAATAGTTCCACGGTCCATCCATCCGGGCCCGGCGACTTGTCTTTTGAGAACCCACGCAAAGTACATTCCACTTCATCCAGAGAGACCGCCAAGAATATATCATCCCCCTCCACCTCATTGAACATGCGAGGATATTCCTTAATAACTTTAAATTGCTCCGCCATAGAGGTATTTTTAGGGTCACAATAGTATTCCTGATAGTGGTGAACAGCCTCCTCCATCAAGTCATCAGACCCCCAGATCCTCCTTCCACAGTGATCATTAAGGTCCCAAATAGTATTTTGCATCCGACGAGAGTCAGCAAACTGATGAAAAAATTTAGTATTCTGGTCCCCAGACTTGATCCAAATAGCCCGACTCTTCAATCTCCAGGACTCCTCTTGTATAAGGAGGATACTCAATTTACGGCTCTCCAGAGAGGAAATTTTCAATGCTTCCTCAGGGCTGAGATCAGACCCAGTGGAACCCTGCATCAGCGTGGTCAATTCCAATTCAATCTCCTTTAGTTCACGACCCATATCAGCTTTTTTGTTTTTTTCCCATCTAATAGTGTGATCCTTTAAGGTCTTCAGTTTCACCGCCAGCTTGTCCATGGCCGAGCGTTCCCCCGTGACATCCATCTGAAGCCAACAGTTCCTCACACTCTAAGTGAATTCCCCATCCATAAGCCAAGTAGAGTTGAATTTAAAAGGATAGCATTGTGGTCTGGCTTCCACTTCAAATTGTAGAATAATAGGCAGATGGTCACTGATTTTGATTTGGTGGATCCAGGACATGTAATTGTGAAGTCCATCCAACATAGATTCAGAGATAAAAAACCGGTCAATACGTTTCTGGATCATCATATCACCCCCCCTACCATTTGTCCAAGTGGGAGCCATCGGACATGGCGCAATATCAACCAGTGAAAATTTCATGAAGAGTTGTTTGAAGAATGGTCCCATCATGTCTCTACGAGCCACCGAACCCCAGACCTCCTCATCTCCCCATGTGAAGTTAAGATCCCCAGCCACAATTAAATCTTCCAGATCCAGCAAATGATTCGTGACCGCATCATCCCAGAAAGCCAACCTGTCAGCATATGGCCCGTAGCAGTTGATGATATTGACATTTTTATCCATCCCTTTGATATTGCCCGATAATAAGATGCCCAGAGAGGTGATAGAGGGATCAAGTCTCACAACCGCTGGGTTCCAAGCCGCTAAAAGACCGCTAGATAGACCAACTGCGTCCACGGTACAAACCATCCACCCCGGCTTAACTTTATTAAAGAAAATACGTGCCTTATCACCACTTACCATAGTTTCCTACAATAGAACCAAATCGGGATTTGTAATATGAAGAACTCTCTTGAGGGCCATTTGTTTGGGAAGCCCTCCCACACCCCGAATATTTAGGGAGAAAAAGATCATTTGCGAACCCTTGCAAGGGCTTTCAATCCTCTAAGAGCCCGGGTATCAGTAGTTAAGGGGGAATCCACAGTGACACAGCCATCCACATTCCCCCCCGTGGAGACCTTCTTATTTTTCCTGACGCTCCTCGTTTTAAGGGGAGAGAGATCCAGGGCCAATCCACCCCTACGGGACCCTTTAAGAATACAAGAGTCCCCCGTAGTACCAGTAGCTTTTACAGGAATAGACATCCCCCCCCCCCCACCAATTCAGTGGAGGGCACATCTAAATCCTCCCCCCCACCATCACCAAGGGTCAAAGACCTTCCAACAGGCCGGTTTTTGTAATAAGTAGGGATAGAAGCCTTCTTTACCATCTCGGAGTAAGAAGGTATGAGTATTACCCTATCGCCAGGCTCCACAGAGCTTATCATCCCTTTAACCGAGTCAACAACTGGATCCCCCACCACGGGCCCCCCAGAATCAGTGGCATCCCCCACCAAAGGTTCTACCAAAGGCAACGACCCCCCACCAGTCACACATACATCCCGAGGCTTCAGAGGGGCATCAGTATCACTGGAAATAATCACAGTCGGAGTGTCTGTATGTGGTATCCCGGGAGATACCGAATTGTCAGGTGGGGTGTAAATTCGTCTCGCCGCATTCCCAATCTCAGACAACTCGTTCCCCGTGGCAAGGCCATCCTCCCCCCCGGGTTCATTAGATATGTTTTCAGTACCATAGGATGAGGAAATCATGTGATGTTTGCGACTCATATAATTCCCATTATTACCATGATTTAAATCAAGAGCATTTATAAACGATATATCCAACTCATTCAGTGAATGAAAAAAATTTGGGTCTTGAGATTCTAACTTACGGAACAGAGCCGAATCCGGAGCGTCCAGAGTGGGAACCCGGTTGGAGTAGCCGTCCATCGAACCCGAGGTATCCAGCTCAATATCACTCCCATCATCAGACGACCAGAAAGGACCACCATCCTTGAGACGCCCAGAAGAAGCAGGTGCCATGCACTGTCGCCACAAATGCCCCACTTCCTTACAGTTGGAACAACGAAAGGGGATGCACCAATAATCTATAATCTGAGTAAAAATCCGGCCATGCCAACGGATGTTTAGTACATCAATTAATCCCAAGGAAATATCCACCTCTACGAGGACCCGGCCCATGCGCCAATCAAAACCATTCAGATGCTCATCCTCAACATGCAGAAACCTCCCCAAACTGTTTCCAATAGCCTCAAAAGCCCCACGATTCCAGAGAGCAAGGGGAAGCCCAGGCAAAAGGACCCACAAATGTCGTAGGCGCACCGAGGCAGTTTTCGGATCAAAATCCGTCTGCCATTTGTGCAGCATTAAACTTCCAGAACCGTGAAGCCAAATTCTGTCCATAATAAGAGTGCACTGTGCCTCTTCTTCAAACTTGAAGCCGTACCACCCACAAGCCATGGCGAAAATTTGAGGAGTGTAGTTTAACAGAGGCTGCCACTTCGCCGTGACCCAAGCCACAATATCACGTCGATTCATAGCATGGTATGAAAATTTCCCCACAAGTACCGTCATATTGGCCTCAACGACCTCCTCTAGCCCAATGTCACGACCCACAGTCAACCAGGACTCACCAGGACGTCGAAAATATCTCCCATTCAGACGACGGGCCGCACGAGAGGATGAACCAGGGTTTGGTTTGTTACCCACCTCAGGATAATCCTGGCCGCTGCCAACGGAGGGGTCCGACCCCCCCGACACACCATGTGTTCGTCTCCCAGCCAGGTGTCGACGGTATGCTTTGCCACGCGGAACAATATGGCGACCACCATGGTTAAGGGCCCTCTTCCCCTTAAGCTATTCCTTGAAATGCTCATTAGACTGAAATAAACCTGCCTCCTCAATCATATAATCGGAAACGTTAAGGCTGCCCTCCTCCGGAATAGTGTGTTCCGGCACCGTATCGCCAAAGGCGGTAGCCATTTGATATAACCACAACCAAATCCGCCGCGGAATCAAATCAAAAACCTTTTTCCAGCCAACAATAAACCGAAACAGGAGGAATTGATGCGGGTGACGGCAACACAGGATCTAAGATAATGAAAAGTATGATTAAAAATGCAAACCCCAGACCGCACACAGGCCCCTTCACAGAGACCCACACGGCCACCACGCGCCAAAGAAAGCAGATCCGGAGCTCAAGGTTCCGACGAGCCCGTCAGTGCCCAATACCAGCCACAGAAATTGAAAACTGCCCGCGAACAATCCCTTAATACCGCTTACAGACAACCCTAACCGCACCGTTCCAACACCAGGTTATCACCACATCGCCAGAAATGCTATTTCACCGCCGCAGAGACCCTAGGCACAGGTAAGCTGCCCCTATAAACCCTAGATTTTCTCCATGAAACCCTAGGTGTCCGCTCCCGACCGCCATCGCTCCGCCTTCCTCAGTAGGTTATAAGTTTAAATCCAAAAAAGGAATAAGTAGGTTATAGCTTAATGTGTGTGAATACCAATTATTGATCTTAATCATTCAAACTAAAACCTATTAACTATCTAACTTCATACATTAGTTAAATACGAAAAAATTATTTATTTTTAGCAATAAGAGCATATTGACGCTACATACTAAATTCAAATTCTATTCAATGAATGAAAAATCCTTACACACACTTCAAATTATCTCGTTGATCTCGCTTCTCTCCATACATTAATTAGAATTCGGTTTTTAATTAAGTTGCACGTGAGTGAAAATCGTGTTGTTAATATTTTTTCCAAATATGCAACTTGAAAAATTGTGTTGGCATGGAATCACCTAAATATCTATGAGTGCAAGGTTAAGAGCAATATGAAAGAGGCTATGCATCCCTCATAATTGAACTTGCCCAAAAGGAAAGAACTAAAAAAGAAGTGTACAATACCCTATCTAATACCCAACATTGACAAGTGTACAATATCGTGAAGGACTGATCCATGAAAGTAAAAACTCAATGAGTTATTCAAAATATGCCTTGTGTGGAACCCAAACAACATGTTAATATTGAAATTGTCCTCGGTTTTTTGTGTGTTTGTCTTAAATGTTTATTCTTTTTTTTTTTCATTTTTTTTTTTATGTTTATTCAAATTTCGGTTTTTTGTGTGTTTGTCTTAAATGTTTATTCTTTTTTTTCATTTTTTTTATGTTTATTCAAATTTTAAATGTTTTGATGAATGATTTTGATTTTTCTTTTGTGTTATGTTATAGTTTTCTTTTGGTTTTAATTAGTTTACCCTTAATGGCATTTTTAATAGCTTATCAAGTATTATATATTTTTCAAAGTCCTTAAAATGCTTATTAAAACTATACACTTATACAAAATCTAAAGTTTAACCTTTGTGTATGAGTTTATGTGCTAAAATCGCATGTGGAGTATTCCTGCAGTGCAAGGTCCAGATCAAATACCCTTGCGCGTTGCAGGAATCGGGCACCATGAGGGTTCGTGGTTTCTTGATAGCAGAATGTGGCCATTGCATTTGATGATGAAGGACGAGCTTCCAGACACCTGTTTACTTCATTATGACAGCTGTATAAACCATTTGTAGACTATCATTAATAAATTTGGGGTTGTTAATGCCACAATTTCGTATTTGGGATCTCAGATTCCAAAATTGGGGAGCACATATTTTAGAGATTTTCATACCCTATTTGGTTGCAAAGGAACTAATTTCGTGATTTTACTGTGCAAACATGACCAGGAGTGGCAAGTTGAGTCGGTTCGAACTGATAGATACCACATGGGAAACAAAGTTTCCTGAGTGTGTTGCGTTTTTCAAAACTGCGGGATGGTTCCAGTTCTTTGAAAGAATCACAGGGTTTAACGTTAAGGTAACTCAAAAATTTGCTCGGCATTTCATCAAATATACTGTTTAGTTTGATACCCTAAGATTTGAAATGACAGAGGCCCTAATTTCTGAGGCAGTCGGTGTGCCGTTAGAGGGAGAGCAGTGGTTTAAAAAGGGTGCTTTTGAGTTTGACCCTAGTACGTTTTTTATGCCAGGAATTGGAGTATTAGACTTGAGTAAGGGTGTGAGTATTAAAAACTTGAAACCTGAGTGGAGAGAAGTGATAGGGATTATTCAGAGTTATATTACCTGCAAGGGCTGGTTTGCTTCTGTGTTCAAGTATCATGTAAGGTTTCTACTGCATCTAACACAACAGTAAAAAATGAATCTACCTTTCTTCTTATTAAAGAGTCTCCAGAAGATGTCTAACAGAGTAAAAACTCAAGATTCAGACCAGTCATTATTCCATCATGGTCTGGTTAAGTTAATAATTTGCACAGTTTTGCAGAAGGAAGGTCGGAATTGGGATCACTTTTTATTCTGGTCAGGTTTTGTAATTAAACAAGATGAGCAAGAGAAGAAGCACACACTTAGCAAACAAACCAGCTTTATGAAGAAATTTAAAAGAGATGCAGAGGAAAATTTGCAGAGTACTAGTGTACAAGATAATTTGCAAAGTGTTAATGTACAGGAATCTCATGATGTTAATGCACATGAGTTTCAAAACCCTGAAAATATAATGCAAGAAGATATGCTTGAAGGACAGCATGAAGATGTTTTAGAAGATAATTCAGAGAAAGTCGTTGTTCCTATGGACAAGGAAGAGGATGCCAGTTCGAAGGAGGGAGTGCATAGTGGTGTTTTTGCAGAAGAGAGCTCGGCTTTGATCCTTCCTACCTTAGTTGTTGAAGAAAAGATATTTAAAATTCCATATTTTGATGCTGATGTCAAAGCTTTAACAAAACTGAGAGAGACTAAATGACGACCTAAAACAAGATCCACCAATAAACTCAGATTGAATATGAGGAGGCTAATAGATCCTAAGCTGAAGGAATAAAAGGTCACTATTATTGAGGATTCTTCAGGAGAAGAAGATGGAAACAGTAATGTTGAGAATGCTGAGTTTAGTTCAAAAGAGATTCAAATGGATACCAAGAAGGAGACTGACACGATAACTGAACTGGTCAAAGAATGTGAAAAAATTGCAGAATATGAAATGGTAGTAGAACAAGAAACTATCCTAAATGTTGAACAACCATCTACTTCAGCATTTCCTCTATTAGGTGCAGTTGCCAGAAATAAGCAGGTAGAAGAGTTACTCTTTAGAAAATTAAATATTCCATTTGGGGTAGAAGAACATTCAAGCATACATCCAGGTTTTCGAATAGACACTGAGGTTGAAAACCTAAAGAAATCTATTCAGCAATATAAATCACAAGAAATATTTATGAATGAGTCTAATGAAAGACTTAGAACTACCAATAAAATGCTAAGGGAGGACTTTGAGGACATTAATTCTCATTACCAAGAACTGATTGTGGTAGCTAAAGAAGCTTTGAGAAGGAAGGGACAGGTAGAAGTGCAGGATGAAGATATGGCAAAGCAAACCGAAGAGTTAAAGGAGCAGAACAAGGGATTAGTTAACAAGGTTTGAGGTCTAGAGAATCAACAAAATCGAGATAAGAAGAAATCACATGCCTTGTTTGGCATAGCTATGCTGGCTGAGGCTGCAAAGCAGTTATGAATTACTTCTTTCCAGCTGTCAAGTAGTCTATTTCTGTTATCATATACATAAGTTGTTAGTAGGTTGTTTAGGGATTCGAAGTTAAAGGATAGTTCTTTAATGTAACTGTTTTATGAATAGACCTAAAGGTAGTTTGTAAACTACTTTATTTTTTAAAGCATAAAAGACAGAAAGTTAAAAGTAGACAGGTTGGATTTTTGTGTCAAGAAGCATTATAGAGCTTGAAGCATTTGGATATTCAGACTTATGCATATGGCTCTCCTGTAAGTTCTAAAGACCGAGATTTATATATATATGAATATAAGCCGCTATACTTTATCTATTGGATTTGTTTATAGTCATTTTGACTACTCAACTTATGATTTCGTTCCTTGTTTAAAGTTTTTATTCATTGAATGCTCATGGTTGTGGACTGAACCAATACTGTGCGAATGGATGTTTTGGGTTTATGTTTATTATTTTACTTTGTTATATCTCAGTTCTTAGATTTGTATGATTTAGTTTTTTGCATTGGTTGAATGATTATTTACCTTCTTGAATATGAAACCCTCAAACCACAAAACCATAAAAATAAACCCTATTTTCTGTTCATTTTATTTGAGATTATACTAGCTTGCCCCTCTGTAGTCTAGGGACAATTTCTAGCACAAACATCTTTGGGGCTGTTGCTGGGGACAAAAGTGAAGTTATATCTCACTTGGAGTATTTATATTGCTCTTGTTTTGAGGTGAACAAGATCAGAAGTTTTATTTCAGACTACATCTTCACCAAGAAAGTGGTTCACAGTGGCTTCTAGAAGGATTGGAACAAGAAAAAAACCTACATCACCTTTACATCCAGGTGTCTCTGATCCAGAACAAATTTTGAAGGCTAAACTAGAATCATCTTTTGTAAGATCTTACTCTTCACCTTCTTTATTTTCTCAAGATAAATCACAGTCAAATTCTCCATTTCAGTTTTTAGAGTTTAAACTAGAGGAGACAAAAGAAGAACCTTCATGGTTTATACCTGCTACTCAAGTTGATACTAAGTTTTTTACTAGTTCAGTTCTTCCCAAAAGCTTAAAACTGAGATATCTGGTAAGATTACCCTTGTTTAGCCAAAAGCTAATACTCTTACTCATCAGCTGAGCCCAAGTAAAACTATCAATAAATCCTTGTCTTCATTAAGTCAAACTATTTCCAAAATGGCTGGACAACAGCAACTTGACATGATGGATAGAATGGCAGCTGCTAGGTATGCTCCCTTAGTTTTACCTCAGCCTCTGAATGCTTTTCCTGGAGGAGACTATCAGAAATACCTACCTAGGTTTAATGGCCAGGGATAAATCACTGCTGAAGAACATTGGAATGCATTTTTGAGTTATGCAGACAACCAAAATATTGAAGCTAAAGATGTGTGGATGAGAATGTTCGTGCAAAGTTTAGATGGGGAAGTAAGAAAATGGTTTTGGAAATTTCCAGCTAATTCAATAACCTTGATTGAGGAACTCCAAGAAATGTTTATGAGACAGTGGGGAGATACCAAAGATCATACTTATTACATAACAGAATTTGCAGCATTGAAGAGGAAAAAAGATGAAATTGTAGTAGACTTCTCCAAACATTTTAATAAGATGTATGGAAGGATTCCAGTTGAAATTAAGCCTTCCATGACCTCAGCTTCTACTTCAAAGAAAGAAGAAAGTAAAATAGATGAGATGAATAAGTTAATTAAAACTTTGACTGCAAAAGTGAGCAAACTGGAATTGGAAAAGAATTCGAATAAGCCTACTCAGGAAGGGGAAAGAAATCCTAATCAAAATCCTAATCAGTTTAGGCATCCATTTGTTCCTATATTCATCCCTCAAGAAAGAAGAAACAATGACATTTAGAGAGAGAGAGGAGGGAGAATGAAGATCAGAGAGTTCCTCCTCCTTTTCAAAATAATTTCATAGAAGAAGTGGAAGAAGTTGAAGATATGCAATATGAAGATCCAAATTTGAGTTTAAATTATTTTTGGGAGTTGTCATCAGAAGGTTTCACAACTGAGTATAGCTATCAGAATTCTGAACATTATGATTCATACAATCATTAAGAAGGAAGTGATCATGACCCTCAAGTCTTGGCTGGTATGTGTCAGACTGAACCTAAAAAGTCTTATAATTTGAGATAAGGTCCAAAACAAATTGTTTAGATTCCAAAGAAAAAGATTGTTCCACTTGCTAAACAGTTACCTAATCAAATACAGGAAAAGAAATGGAACCATGGTGATCCAGCCAAAGTGGTAGAAATTGAAGAAATTAACAGAAATGTGTAGACTTTCAACTTTGAGAATGAGCTGTGTAAGATTAAGATTCCAGTACCATTGACTGAATTAATGAAAACTCCTTGTTTTAGAGATTCTACATATAAGATTTTGAATGTTCCAACTAATCCCCCACCTTCAGATACTGTAAATTTACAAGAGGAACATCCTACAATAATTCTTGGTTCTGCCTCATCTGAAAAGCCTGAAAATGTTTCAACTTTCCCTCCACCTTTTTATATAACCTTGACTGTCCATGATCAAATGATTCACAACTGCCTTCTAGATTCCGGAGCCTCTCATAACCTGAGGCCTAAAGAAGTAATGGAGGCCCTTGGTTTGAGTGTCACAAAGCCATACCATGATTTATTTGCATTTGATTCTAGAGCTGTGAAATGTCTAGGAGTGATTAAGGATCTTGTGGTCAATCTTTCTCAATTACCAATGAAGAGTGTTATAATGGATGTGGTGGTTGCTGACATCTCTCCTAAGTTTGGCATGTTACTTTCAAGGTCCCAGGAAAAGAAAATAGGTTGTACATTGCAGATGGATTTGGCATATGCAAACATTCCAGTGTTTGGTGGAGAGAACATAAGATTGTACAGGGAATTACAGTATGCTTGCATAGTCACAGATGATAAGAACCCAACCAATCATCCCCTTTATTTAGTAGATGAAGATTTGGGATATTGTATGCTTCATTTCAGTGATGAGAATACAACTGGAGTTCTACAGGTAGAAAAAGAAACATTAATCAAACCTACTATTGAACAAAAAGATGAGTTGTGGCAGATGTACTTTGATGGCTCTTCATCCAAGGAAGGAGCAGGAGCTGGCATTGTTTTGATTTCTCCTGGTGGAGAGGTAATTTGCTTGATGTATAAATTGGAATTTGTCACTACCAACAACACAGCAGAATATGAGGCATTAATACTTGGTTTAAGGGCTGCGAAGGATTTGGGAATTCAACAACTTGTTGTTTATGGCGACTCTGAACTAGTTGTCCAACAGGTGAAGGGAAAATATTAGGTAAAGCAGGATTTGTTGAAGGTATATAGAAATGAGGTTTGGGATATGATTGATAACTTTTTCATAGCATTCAATATTTCTTTTATTCTCAGAGATCAGAATCAGACTGCCGATTCATTGGCTTTGGAAGCCACTCATTTCAAGATTCCAAAACATACTTAGGTGAAATATCCAATTGAAGTTAAATATAGACCCTCAGTGCTAGACAATATAAAACAATGGAGAGTTTTTGAGGATGATGTGGAAATCAAAAAAGTCTTGGAGTTAGTTGGAGAGTTTTCTAATTCTCTAATTGATCAAGATCAGGATGAGGAGGTTGATGACACTGCTGCATACACAGAAAATATAATTGCTGATCATAAAATTATTGAGATAAAGGGAAATTTTATTCCTAAAGGTTTGGTTCCCCTTGAGAGAATATTTTCCAAAGATGACACCTTGCTAAAACCATCCATGCAATCTTCGGAAGAAAATATTATGAGCTGTAATATTGGTACAGAAGAGCATCCAAAGATGGTGAAGATTTCTAAATCTCTTTCAGTTGAGCAGAGAAACATGTACATTAAATTTGTGAAGGATTTTGTTGACATTTTTGCCTGGTGCTATGAAGATCTGGGAACTTATGACACTAGCATTATTCAGCATAAGGTGCCCTTAAATCCAAATGTGAAACCTTTTAGAAAGAAGCTAAGGAGAATCAATCCAGCCTTGTTACCAGTCATAGAAAAGGAGGTCAAGAAATTATTGGATTCAAGGATAATTGTCCCACTCAGATTTTAATCATGGGTGGCAAATCTGGTTCCAATACGAAGGAAGAACGGGGAGATTAGGTTGTGTGTTGATTTTCAAAATTTGAATAGAGCATCATTGAAGGACAATTATCCATTGCCTAAAATTGAACAAATTTTGTAGAAGGTGGTTGGTGCCCAGAGAATTTCAATGGTTGATGGATTTTCGGGGTATAATCAAATTGTTGTGCATCCCGATGACATGGAAAAGACTGCTTTTACAACTCCTTGGGGTACATTCATGTACGATAAGATGCCATTTGGTTTGATGAATGTTGGTGCAACATTTCAAAGAGCTATGGATATAGCCTTCGTTGGAGAAAAAGAGAAATTTGTAGTCATTTACCTCGATGATATGACTGTGTTTTCAAAGTCTGACGATGAACACTTGCAACATCTTAGATAAACATTTCTGAATTGTAGGAAATTTGGATTGTCTTTGAACCCTAAAAAGTGACATTTTGCTGTACAGGAGGGAAAACTTTTGGGGCATCTTGTTTCAGCGGATGGCATTAGAATAGACCCAGAGAGAGTCAAAGCAATTCTGAAGATTACAATCCCTAAAAGCAAGAAAGATGTTCAATCATTCATTGGGAAAATCAATTTTCTGAGATGGTTCATCCCAAATTTTGCTAAAACTATCAAACATATCACATCTATGTTGAGGAAGGATCAAGAGGTGAAATAGACAACAGAAGCTAGAGCTTCATTTAAAAAGATTAAACAAGCTTTGACAAAAGCCCCAGTCTTGGTAAGTCTAGACTTTTTAAAAGATTTTCTCACTTTTTCTTTTGCATCCCAAGATACTATAGCTGTTGTTCTACTACAAAAAAATGAAGATGGCTTAGAGCAACCTATAGCTTTCTTCAGTAAGACTCTCAGAGACTCAAAATTAAAGTACAATACATTTGAGAAACAAGCATATGCACTTGTTAAAGCCTTGAAGTTTTTCAGAATCTATATTCTTTATTCGAAGATAATTGCCTATGTACCTAATGCTGCTATTAAAGAAATTTTAACTCAGCCAGACAGTGAAGGTAAAAGAGGTAGGTGGATTGCAAAAATTATGGAATATGAAGTAGAAATCAGGCCTATAAAGTTAGTGAAAGGGCAGGGTTTAGCAAGGCTGTTAGCTGATTCAAATTGTGAGGCTTTGGATATTCATTTGGTGGATAATCATTCAACTCAGGAAGAATTGCAAATGAAGCAAAATGAAGAGCAGACTATGGATAAATATGCAAAATCAGAATGGTATGCTGATATAGTTCATTTTTTATTGCATTTGAAATGCCCCGATCATTTCGATAAGAAGGCTTCAAGGTCATTGAAGTTGAAGGCTACAATATATTGTTTGGTAAATCAACAGTTATAATGGAAGGATCCAGGTGGAGTGTGACTTAGATGTTTGGAAAAATCACAAGTAGAAGAGGTTATTTCAGAATTGCATGAGGGTGCTTGTGGGGGTCACAAATATTGGAAGTCTACAGCCTATAAAATTCTCAGGTTTGGCTATTATTGGCCCTCTTTATTCTCACATGTGTATCAATAGGTGAGAGCTTGTGTTCAATGTCAAAAGTTTGCTGGAAGGTAGAAACTTATATCCTTACCATTAAATCCTATTGCAGTCAATGCTCCTTTTCAACAGTGGGGATTAGACTTTATAGGAGAGATCAATCCTGCATCTAGTGGACAACACAGGTGGATACTTACAGCTACATATTTTTTCACTAAATGGGTGGAGGCAATTCCAACACGTAATGCAACTGAAAAATTCATCGATGAATTTTATACAAGAAAACATTTTAAGTAGATTTGGATGTCCTCAGAAATTGTTGACTGATAATGCACCAGCTTTCAAGTCAAAAGCTATGGTTAGTTTTTGTGAACAGAATGGAATTGACCTGAGACATTCTACACCCTATTACCCTTAGGGTAATGGATTAGCAAACTCATCAAACAAAAACATCATTCAGAGTATCAAAAAATTGTTAAATCAAAATAAGAGATCTTGGGATTCAATGCTAAAATATGCATTGTGGGAAGATAGGATAACCACCAAGAAAGCAATAGGCATGTCTCCATTTCAATTGGTGTATGGTACAGATGTAGTTTTTCCTATTCAACTAGACATTCCAGTAATGAAATTTTTCCAAGATAGTCAAGAAGAACGTAATGATCTTCAAAGAAGGATTTACTCATTGGTTGAATTGTAGCAAGAAAGAGAAGCTCTAGCAGAAAAGGCTCAAGCATATAGGAATAAAATCAAAGGAAGATTTGATAGAAAGGTAAAGGAAGACACTTTTTCTCCTGGTGACATGGTGTTAAAATGGGATGCTAGGAGAGACCAGAAGGGTCAGCATGGTAAGTTTGACAATTTGTGGCTAGGTCCCTTTATAATTTCAAAATTTTTGGAAAATAATACTTTCATATTGCAGACTTTGGAGGGTGAAGAATTGTCCAGTCCAGTCAATGGACGATTCCTCAAACATTTTTACAGTTATTGAAAGTGAAAGAAGTCACACTCCTTGTACATACCGGTGAGAAATAAGACTCCATACCCAATGGAAGCTTGCAGAATAAAAGGGAAGTTTCAGTTCAGATAGCAGAAGGCACTAATCTACAGGTTCTTGAAACCTCACAAGGAGGATTTCATCCCTCAGCAGGAGCCAGATGTTAACACTGAAATTTTCCTCAGTTTTTTGTGTTTTTTTCTTAAATGTTTATTCTTTTTTTTTTTTCATTTTCATTTTATGTTTATTTAAATTTTAAATGTTTTGATGAATGATTTTGATTTTTTCTTTTCTGTTATGTTATAGTTTTATTTTGGTTTTAATTAGTTTACCCCTAATGGCACTTTTAATGAATTATCAAGTATTATATATCTTTCAAAGTCCTTAAAATGCTTATTAAAACTATGCACTTATACAAAATCTAAAGTTTAACCTTTGTGTATGAGTTTATGTGCTAAAATTGCATGTGGAGTATTCTCCCAGCGCAAGGCCCAGATCAAATACTCTTGCACGCTGCAGGAATCAGGCATCATGAGGGTTTGTGGTTTCTTGATAGAAGAATGTGGCCATTGCATTTGATGATGAAGGACGAGCTTCCAGACACCTGTTTACTTCATTATGACACCTTTATAAACCATTTGTAGATTATCGTTAACGAATTTGGGGTTGATAATGCCATAATTTCGTATTTGGGATCTCGGATTCCAGAATTGGGGAGCACGTATTTTAGAGATTTTCATACCCTATTTGGTTGCAAAGGAAGTAATTTCATGATTTTACTATGCAAACATGACTAGGAGTGGCAAGTTGAGTCGGTTCGAACCGACAGATACCACTTGGGCAACAGAGTTTCCTGAGTGTGCTGCGTTTTTCAAAACTGCGGGATGGTTCCAGTTCTTTGAAAGAATCACAGGGTTTAACGTTAAGGTAACTCAAAAATTTGATCGGCTTTTCATCAAAGATACTATGCAGTTTGATATCCTAAGATTTGAAATGACAGAGGTGCTAATTTCTAAGGCAGTCAGTGTGCCATTAGAGGGAGAGCAGTGGTTTAAAAAGGGTGCTTTTGAGTTTGACCCTAGTGCGTTTTTTATGCTAGGAACTGGAGTAAGGGCGTGAGTATTAAAAACTTCAAACCTGAGTGGAGATAAGTGATAGGGATTATTCAGAGTTATATTACCTGCAAGGGTCGATTTTCTTCTATGTTCAAGTATCATGTAAGGTTTCTACTGCATCTAACACAACAGTAAAAAATGAATCTACCTTTCTTCTTATTAAAGAGTCTCCAGAAGATGTCTAACAGAGTAAAAACTCAAGATTCAGACCAGTTAGTATTCCATCATGGTCTGGTTAAGTTAATAATTTGCACAGTTTTGCAGAAGGAAGGTCGGAATTGGGATCACTTTTTACTCTGGTCAGGTTTTGTAATTAAACAGGATGAGCAAGAGAAGAAGCATACACCTAGCAAACAAACCAGGTTTATGAAGAAATTTAAAAGAGATGTAGAGGAGAATTTGCAAAGTACTAGTGTACAAGATCATTTACAAAGTGTTAATGTACATGAATCTCATGATGTTAATGCACAGGAGTTTCAAAACCCTGAAAATATAGTCCAAGAAGATATGCTTGAAGGACAACATGAAGATGTTTTAGAAGATAATTCAGAGAAAGTCGTTGTTCCTATGGACAAGGAAGAGGCTGCCAGTTCGAAGGAGGGAGTGCATAGTGGTGTTTTTGCAGAAGAGATCTCGGTTTTGATCCTTCCTACCTTAGTTGTTGAAGAAAAGATCTTTAAAATTCCAGATTTTGATGTTGATGTCAAAGCTTTAACAAAACTGAGAGAGACTAAATGGCGACCTAAAACAAGATCCACCAATAAACTCAGATTGAATATGAGGAGGCTAATAGATCCTAAGTTGAAGGAAGAAAATGTCACTATTATTGAAGATTCTTCAGGAGAAGAATATGGAAATAGTAATGCTGAGAATGATGAATTTAGTTCAAAAGAGATTCAAATGGATACAGAGAAGGAGACGGACACGATAACTGAACTGGTCAAAGAATGTGAAAAAATTGCAGAATATGAAATGGTAGTAGAACAAGAAACTATCCTAAATGTTGAACAACCATCTACTTCAGCATTTCCTCTATCAGGTGTAGTTGCCAGAAATAAGAGGAAGAAGAGTTACTCTTTAGAAAATTAGATATTCCATTTGGGGTAGAAGAACATTCAAGCATACATCCAGGTGTTTGAATAGACACTGAGGTTGAAAACCTAAAGAAATCTATTCAGCAATATAAATCACAGGAAACATTTATGAGTGAGTCTAATGAAAGACTTAGAACTACCAATAAAAGGCTAAGGGAGGACTTAGAGGACATTAATGCTCATTACCAAGAACTGATTGTGGTAGCTAAAGAAGCTTTGAGAAGGAAGGGACAGGTAGAAGTGTAGGCTTAAGATATGGCAAAGCAAATCGAAGAGTTAAAAGAGCAGAACAAGGGATTAGTTAACAAGGTTCGAGGTCTAGAGAATCAACAAAATTGAGATAAGAAGAAATCACATGCCTTGGAAGGCATAACTATGCTGGCTGAGGCTTCCAAGCAGTTATGAATTACTTCTTTCCAGCTGTCAAGTAGTCTATTTTTGTTATCATATAAATAAGTTGTTAGTAGGTTGTTTAGGGATTCAAAGTTAAAGGCTAGTTCTTTAATGTAACTGTTTTATGAATAGACCTAAAGGTAGTTTGTAAACTACTTTATTTTGTAAAGCATAAAAGACAAAAAGTTAAAAGTAGACAGGTTGGATTTTTGTTTCAAGAAGCATTATACAACTTGAAGCATTTGGATATTCAGACTTATGCATATGGCTCTCCTATAAGTTCTAAAGACTGAGATTGATATATATATGAATATAAACCGCTATACTTTATCTATTGGATTTGTTTATAGTCATTTTGACTACTCAACTTATGATTTCATTCCTTGTTTAAAGTTTTTATTCATTGAATGCTCATGGTTGTGGACTGAACCAATACTGTGCGAATGAATGTTTTGGGTTTATGTTTATTATTTTACTTTGTTATATCTCGGTTCTTAGATTTATATGATTTAGTTTTTTGCATTGGTTGAATGATTATTTACCTTCTTGAATATGAAACCCTCAAACCACAAAACCATAAAAATAAACCCTATTTTTTGTTCATTTTATTTGAGATTGTACTAGCTTGCCCCTCTGTAGTCTAGGGACAATTTCTAGCACAAACACAACAAGTATTTGTGACACATGGTTTGATGAATAACTTATGTGCCCCCACTACATCGGTGTCCATGTACATATCTAAATATGAGAGTTACAATAGAAAATATAATGGAAAGTGACTTGGAAGGTAATGGAGTGGTGAGTCGGTGACCTAGAGATTGCATTGAAGTTTAGGCTTTCCTGAGAAGAAGAGAGATCTTCTATAGAGATGGATGTAATTTTATAGGTATGGTAGAGTGTTAATGGTATAAATCTGAAAAATTGTACCTAATAATAAATTCAGGTGAAGTGTCACTTGTGATAGGAGGGCACAAATTTCTAGTTATGTGACTATTTAGGATAATAGGAAAGTTCCATAGGGGCGTGCTCTAGAGTTTCTAGAGTGTGGGCTATGTTTTTTGTAATTATAGTTGTTAATAGAATTAAATAACTAATGGTATAAGGGATTGGGAGAGGGTAGAAAAATAGAATTGACTGAGTGTTTTAGAGGTTGGGCATAGAGGGATAATATGGGAGTTAGTCAATAATAAGAGAGGCACATGAGGTTAGTCGTACATATGAAGAATCCAAGTAATAATATAATTCATTTCTACTATGAGGTTCTATGTGAGCATAAATACAAGAAAGGATACATGTTGATATGTGATCATTTTATAACTCCTAGCTACACCATCATATTTGCAAACCATTTCTATGCATGACAAAACAAGCAATGAAAGCGATAGACACTTTAGGGGATTAGTATGTAATAGAAGGTATTGCATATGTCAAAGTATTTGGAGCTATCAATCCCCCACATATATTACCTAATTTTATCCCGGATAGATTGGCAGTTTGGGAAATTACTTATCAAACACGAACACAGATTCATAGCCTCTCCCGCAAAATATAATAAATATCTATGGAATACTTTATCTTTGCATTTAAATATTATGGCCTAATCAATATTAAGTCTACCAAAACAGAAGGCGAATCCATGAAAAATTATCACTCTAGTGAAGAAGGTTTAAAAGACATAATCCTCTCAATGTAGTAGCATGACACTGCACAATGCTTAGATACACATGGCCATATATGTGTATGTGGCATTCCTATGCAAAATAACTCTTTGAATCCTTATTGATTGTTATATATATCATTCCATTGGTAACCTAGTAATATTGTTGTTCTAATGTGTATCTTTTCATGTTTATGTGTACAAAAAACATTCTTAACTGGTTGTTTGAAGCTAAGGTCGAAAAATTTGAGTGGCAAATAAAGCTATTCTATCAATGTTAATCCTTATGCATGTATAATAACTAAGAATTCATTCAAAATAAAAATTTAAATGATTCAAACAACTTATTTGAGGGGAATCAAAACAATTATTTACCATCTAGTGTAAAGGCAATAAAACTTACTAATATCGCCATAGGAAGAGATTGTAGACATGGTCTCCATTCCTTCTCCATGGGAAAGTCCTATGTATGCTCCATAAGCACTATATGTTGATGAAAAAATCTCGCAATCCTCCACTTTATTCCATCATTATTTTGAAGTGGAAATTGGTTGGGAAACATGAGACCAAGGCAAAGCAAGAATGTGAGTGAATGCTTATGGGATTCTCACTCTTTGACAACATGGTAGCATAAATTTAGACTGAATAGATCTCCATTAATGCATATAAGAGGCTTGTATTTATAGTCCAAAATTGAGCCTGAAGTTGAATCATTTCCACTGTGAATGAATAAGATCGAAAAATGGGTACCTATGTTGGTGGATTGACCAAAGGAATGGGTAAGCACCCTTCTATTGAACGAGAAGGTTCAACTAGTATGGGTTTGTATTCGCACACCAAGATCTTGAGGTCTTGTTGATGCCTCGAAAATCATAGCATCAATCAACAAGGTTTTCTCCCCGATAAGTAAGCCCAATTAGATTGCTCACCGTTTGGTGTGGGGAATCCGTCCAGTTAATAGTCCGGCTACCGTGCGAGTTTTAAAGATTTGTTTATTTTATCGGTTGTGGCCCGATCCACCGTTTATGTATTTTATATTAAAATATGATATGCAAGTGCCCTAACTGAATGCATGTGAAAAAAAAACTATTCTAAGCTATTTAATCTATTTTTAACCTATCCTTGCAAGGAGCAGAATTTAAAATATGAGTAATAAAACTGAAAGAAACATCTAAATAATTGAACAGATAGTCATTAAATTATAAAGATGTATTTTCAGCAGAATGTAAATGATATCAAAGATACCTCTAATTTTATTAAAGCATTCCATTACTCATGAGGTAAAAAAAATTTGCAAAAGAAATAAGATCATTCACAGCATAGAATTAATTCACAAAAGCTAGGAAAGATCTCATTGAATGTATATGAAAAATGCAGAAATAGTTTGGAAATCATCCATCACAACCCAAAGCAAAACGATGCACCAGCTTTCACAGGTAAAAATAGTTTTTTCAATTCATGTAGCTGAAGTAGTTCTCATACACAAGAATAAAATCTTTTCGCTTGCCAAAAGTCCCTTTTTTTTAAATCAGCTATATATAGCTTTTCCAATGCTTCAAGAGTTGCCACCTATATCCTGACTTTCCAAATTCTTTTAATTTGTCTCGTAGTGCCCAATTTACAAAAAGAATAAAACCCCAACAATATTACAAAAAAGGACGGGAAGGAGGTCCAAATGTCACTTTAATAATTAAAATACATAAAGGCCGAAAAAAGGCATGCTGGCTATAAATTAGAAGATAAGACAAAAGGTGTGTCACTTCTGAGCTGGTGCCTTTGCTAACTCAGGTGCTTCTGTTGGAACTTTTGCCACTGGTGCTTCCAGTAATTCCACTGAGGTTGATGCCCTTACTCCTTCTGTTAATACTTGATGTGTTTCTGTTGTTAGTGCTCTGTCTGCTTCTGCTATATGTCTCACCTAGATACTGGTTTCTTTTATGACACTGTTTGCATCAAGAGGGAGCATGGTTTTCAGAGAAACTTCATGCTTGGAAAGCTCTTCCTCAAGGTAAACGGTTTCTGTTGTTGTAGCCTGGAGGATTTCTTGCAGAAGATGTGCGTGAATAGGAGCCTGGACAACCCACTGGTAAAGGTCTTCTGCGGTCAAAACCTCCACCTTCCTTGCATAATCTGTTTCAGCACCTAGCCCATCCCTTAGGTCAGACAAACGTTGGAGTTTGTCTGGAAATTCTTCTATAGTCTGGGGCATTATCATCAGGCAATTCTCTTGGGTGGTTCGTATCTTCAAATACAAGTTCCCACACTGTTCAAGATGTTGAAATATTGTAACTTCAAAGAATATTATATTTGTACTTTATTATTCCGAAGATGTTTCATTCCTCCGATGGGACTTTGCTATGTATCCGGAGATGTTTATTCCTCCGAGATATTGTGGTAACTAGGGTTATTAGATCTCGTAGGAGAGGTCGGCCCTGAGTTAGTTATTTGAGGGTTATTAGACTCTCCAAGGAGAGGTCGACCCCATATGGTAAAAAGTCAGTTGGAAAACAAGTATAAGTAGAGGAGGATGTTCCTCACTTATCTCATTCATTCATCCACTTGGAAGTAGCACACAAGTGAGAGAGAGGTTTGCATAGGAGGAGGAGGAGCTCTTGTTTTGGTTTCTACATCTTGTATTTGGTTGATCATCTATATTGAGGAAAACTTTGCTGGGTTTTCTACCCCATGAGGGTTTCCCAGGGTAAATCCTTGTCTATCTTGTGATTGTGTTTCTTTCAGTGATCTTGCTAGTCAAATTAGTATAAACTTAACATGGTTTCAGAGCTAGCCTAAATAGGACATCTTTCACAAGGTGAAAATCTCTCTCTCCCCTCCTCCGGTGAAAATTAGGGTTTCTGCAAAAGTTGGAATTTTTGGATTCTAATTGCATGGCTGGATAGCCCTCCTCAAAATCGAATTTTCGAGCCCTAGATTGAGATTTTTGGTTGGGTAGAACTTTGGGAAAGTCAAACCCTAGTTTGACCAAAAGTGTAGAAAACCAGAACCAGATTTCTATAGCAGGTCCGAAATTCGTTGGTCAAGTTTGGAGGCTGAAAAATTGAAGTTTCCAGAAAGTAAGCATACCAACAACCTCGCCTCAGTTAAGCCAATCTCCTGGTAAGGTCAGTTTTTCATTTTTGAAATTTTCAATTTTTTGGTGACCCCCTGGATAAGATGGCCCCAAGCACTAAGCCTGAGGACAAGTTAGAAGGTATAGAGAATATTTGGGCATGGAAATATAGGATTGGTCTCATTCTTGACGAGAATGATCTTGCCCAATATATCAATGATGAAATTGCAGAACCTGAAGAAGATGAAGCCAAAGAGAAGTATAGGAAGGACTTGATTAGGGAAAAGAGAATCATTGTTGATTCTATAAAAGAACACTTGATTCCCCAAGTGGCATCTAAGAATACCCCAAAGGAAATGTATGATTCCCTTTCCAGAATGTATGAAGGAAAGAACATCAATAGGAAGATGAACCTGAGAGCTCAATTGAAGAGCACCAAGATGAATCAAGGAGAATCCATTCAAGATTATTTCTCAGGGGTTTCCTAGTTCAAGGAATAACTAGATGCCATTGGAGATACCCTTGATAAAGATGAACTAGTCATGACTGCTCTAAATGGTCTCACTAGACCATGGGAGTCATTTATCCAAACCATGTGTGCCAGAAAAGAAAGCATTGAGTTTGATGTGGTATGGGAAGATTGCATCCAAGAAGAAGCTAGGGTTGCTAACAGAGAAGCCTTGCTCAAAGAAGGTGACCAAGCCTTGGACACTCACACCAAGAGAAGAAGGAATAAACCCTACTTCAAGAAGGATAGTCACAAGGATTCTCAACCTCCACAAAGATTTCAGAAGAGAAGAGGAACTACTCAAGGAAGAAAGTTTTCCACATTCCAATGTTTCAATTGTCATAAAATAGGACACATTGCTAGGAATTGTCCCTCAAAGGAAAAGAAGAAGGGATTCCCCCATAAAAGACATCAAGCACACCTAGCAGAAGATGAAAGTGAAGAAGAAGAATAAGAGCAAGAAAGGCCTCACAAGAAAAGATCTAGAAGAGAAGAAGAAGAAGAAGAAGAAAGGCCCTTCTTCAAGAGAAGATCTAGAAGGAATGAAAAAGAAGATGCATAAGAGTATGTTCTATTCTCTACACTCTTTGGATCTATAACACTTGGAGAAGGTATATGGCTTATTGATAGTGGTGCTTCAAAGCACATGATTGGACAAAAGAAAACTCTTTCAAAACTGGAAGAGAAGACCTCCCCACAAAAGGTGTCATTAGGAGATGACTATCAATATCCCATCAAGGGAATTGGTGAAGCAAGCTACAAGCTTGATTCTGGAACACCATTGAAGATGAAGGAGATATTATATGTCCCAAGATTGAAGAAGAACTTACTTTCTATCTCAGCTCTAGATAAGAAAGGTTATAGGGTTGCATTCATAGATGGACAAGTACTCATGTGGTCCAAAGGAAAATCAATTGAGGATGCAATTGTTATTGGTGAAGAGGAAGGAGGTCTATACAAACTCAAGGGACATCTAGAAGCTGCCCTTGTTCATGAAGCCACTAGCCCTAGTGAACTATGGCATAGGAGGCTTGCTCATATTAACTACAAAGCACTACCTCATGTGAGTAAAGTAGTCATAGGACTACCAGATTTGAAGATTGATCATGATGGCACATGCAAAGGATGTGCAAAAGGGAAGGATATCAAGAACCCATTTCCAAAGAGTGAAACAAAGACTAAGAGTATTTTGAAATTGATTCATTCAGATGTATGTGGACCAATGCCCTCCACATCTTTGAGTGGATATGAATAGTACTTTACATTTATTGATGACTACTCCAGAAAGACTTGGATATACTTTATAAAAGGGAAGAATGAAGTCTTTGGAAAGTTCAAGGAGTTCAAAGCATTGATAGAAAATCTTTCAGAAAAGAAGATCAAAATACTCAGGACATATAATGGTAGAGAATACACTTCAAAATATTTTGAAGTCTTTTGTAAAGAAGCTGGTATCAAGAGGGAGTTAACCACTCCCTACAATCCTCAACAAAATGGTGTTGCGGAAAGAAAGAATAGAACCATTATGGAAGCAGTGAAGATAATGATACATGATCAAGACCTACCTATGTATCTATGGGCTGAAGTAGCCAGGACAACATTCTATGTGCAGAATAGACTATCTCATAGTGCTCTTGAGTTCAAGACCCCGGAAGAAGTGTTTACAGGGAAGAAGCCTGAGGTAAGCCACCTCAAGATATTTGGGTGTCCTGTATATATTCACATTCCAAAACAAAAGAGAACTAAATTAGACCCTTCCGAAAAGAAGGGAATATTTATTGGATATTGTGAAACATCCACGGCATTCAGAATATACATCCCAGGATTCCACCATATGGAGATTAGTAAGGATGTGACATCTGATGAAGAGACAACTCTCAAGAAATCTAGGAAGTGCCAGTATGAAGAAGTATATGAAGAAGATGCACCTCCCAGAATTGCAGAGACTGTTCCCATCCCTGAAGATGTAACACCCGAAGACCATGATATGATAGAACCACAAGAACCCCCCATTTCAAACATTTCAAGGAAAAGAAAGCCAGCATGGGAAAGAGATATCATATTAGGAGCAGAAAAGTATGGAGCTCCTGAAGGCTCCACTAGAGTGAGCAAGAAACCAAAGCCCTTCTCCAACTATATGGCTTTGATGTGTGATCTTGTAGATCAAGAACCTACTAGTTATGAAGAAGCAGTTCATAAGAAAGAGTGGGTAGAGGAAATGACAGAGGAATACCAGTCAATAATGAAGAATGATGTTTGGGATATAGTTCCTAAGCCTAAAGACAAAAGTGTGGTATCCTCCAAATGGATATACAAAATAAAGCATGCTGCAGATGGTAGCATTGAAAAATATAAAGCAAGATTTGTGGCCAGAGGATTCTCTCAGAAAGAGGGAATTGACTATGAAGAGACATTTGCACCAGTTGCAAGGTACACTTCCATTAGAACCATTATGACACTTGCATCCATGATGAAGTGGGATTTACACTAGATGGATGTGAAGATAGCCTTCCTGAATGGTGTGATTGAGGAGGAAGTGTACATAGAACAACCTCAAGGATTTGAGGTGGAAGATGGAAGAACCCATGTATGCAAACTAAAGAAGGCTTTGTATGGGTTGAAGCAAGCTCCCAGAGCTTGGTATGGAAGAATTGACAGTTTCTTAACAAGCTTGGGCTTTATCAAAAGTAAAGCTGATCCTAATCTTTATCTCAAGGTTATGGATGATGAACCTGTCATATTGTTGCTATATGTGGATGATCTATTTCTGACTGGAAATGAGAAACAGATTATCGAGTGCAAGAAGAAGCTCTCATTAGATTTTGAGATGAAAGATCTCGGATTGATGCACTACTTCCTAGGTCTGGAAGTGTGGAAAGGACCAGATGGAATCTTTCTCAACCAAGGAAAGTATGTTGTGGGAATCTTGAAAAGATTTGATATGTTGGAATGCAAAGCCATGGCCACTCCCATGGATTCCAACTTGAAACAGTTAGTTGATGACTCTTCAGAGTTAGTGGATGTGACTCTGTATAGACAGATTATTGGGTCATTAATGTATCTGACAAATACTAGGCCATACATATGCTTTGAGGTGAACACCCTGAGTCAGTATCTAGTGGAACCTAGACGAGTTCACCTGATTGCTGCAAAGCATGTGATGAGGTACCTAAAAGGTAGAATAGATTTTGGTCTATATTATTGAGGAGATCATGACTTCAGATTGTATGGCTACACAGATGCTGATTGGGCAAGAAGCGTATCAGACAGGAAGAGTACATTGGGTGGATGTTATTGTCTGGGATCTGCCATGATCTCATGGTTTAGCAGGAAGCAGTCAAGTGTGGCTCTAAGTACAGCTGAAGCGGAATATGTAGATGCCTGCTATGCTAGTTGCGAAGTGGTATGGATTCGGAAGTTGTTATCAGGATTGTTTGACTTAGAGATGGACCCCACTGTGATCCTGTGTGACAACCAGAGTTGTATCAAAATGACAGAGAATCCAATATTCCATGATAAGTCAAAGCACATAGAGATTCGATATTTCTATATACGGGATATGGTGCATAAAGGAGCTATCAAGCTCGAGTATGTAGGCATTGATGAACAAGTTGTTGATGTGTTGACCAAACCTCTGTCTCAAGTAAAGTTTGAGTATTTTCGAGACAAGCTTGGTGTAGTTCAAAAGGACCCTCCTCGAAAGCGGGAGTGATATGGTCGATAAAGATATCTTTGAATACTGGTATCGATGAGGATACCTATATCGATGATGAGATTGCCCATATTGACGGTAAGGTCAATGATGAGGATACATGTGGATACTGTATTGATGATATGGATACTTGTATCGATGATGAGGCTACTTATTCTGACGATGAGGTCAGTATTGTTAGAAAAACAGGATCGCAGAGCAATAACGATAAACAAAAATGCAAATATAATCACACACACATTACAAGAGAGACACAGATATATCGTGGTTCACCCCAACTTGGGCTACGTCCACACTGAATTTGCCAATCCTTATTATTATTACCGTCCAGGAAGGTGAAAGGATACAACCTGCAGCACAACCACTACACTTCCTCTTCACTGTCTCACAGCCTCTTTCCTGTTCTTAGAGATCTTTACAATGCATAAAACCTAATACATCAACCCTAGCCGTATTACAATGTCTTTCTTTTATAGGGAAAATACAATGGGAAAAATACCACGGGATACCCAAAACCATGGGCCCGCAAAACAGCTGGCGAAAACAACCCAAAATTTTTTCTCAGGGGCGCATGGCTAAAAAATATCATCTATGAGACTGGAAGATCTAGCTCCACAACCAACAATCTCCCACTTGGAGACTGATCACAACAACTCCACCGCTGCTGTACTTGTTGGACTTGGACTTGGCAACTTTCCCCTCTTCACCTTCATGCTAAGGCCAATTGAAACCGAGCAGGAACTCAGTTTCTCTCTGGTCACTACCTTTGTGAACACATCTGTAGGATTCTGGCTAGTATGTATCTTTTCCAGCTTCAACAGTTCATCTTCTAGAACAGAGCGTATGAAATGGTACTTGAGCTGTATATGTTTAGTCCTGGAATGGGATGCTGAGTTCTTTGCAAGATGAATGGCACTCTAGTTATCACTATACAAACTGCTATCCTTCTGCTTCTTACCCACTTCCTCCATAAACCTCTGCAACCAAATCATCTCTTTACTAGCCTCTGTAATAGCAACATACTCTGCTTCTGTTGTTGAAAGTGCAACAACCTTTTGCAGTTTTGAAATCCAGCTTACTGCTGTTCCACCTACAATAAACACATACCCTGTGGTGCTCCTCCTGCTATCCTTATCACCTGCCATATCTGCATCAACATATCCCTGTAGAACAGTGTCTGAACCTCCAAAACATAATGCCTGAGTGGTGGTACCTCTCAAATACCTGAGAATCCACTGTATTGCCTTCCAGTGTTCTTTACCTGGATTTTTCATATATCTGCTCACAACTCCCACTGCTTGTGCAATATCTGGTCTTGTGCACACCATGGCATACATCAAGCTACCAACTGCTGATTGATAGGGAATCTTGGACATGTAATCTGTCTCTTCATGTGTCTTGGGACACATTTCTTTACTTAGACTTAAATGGATGGCCAAAGGTGTACTAACTGGTTTTGCATTTTGCATTCTGAACCTCTCCAACACCTTTTGTATGTACTCACCCTGAGACAATGTCAATTTGCGAATTTTTCCGTCTCTTGTTATTCTCATACCAAGGATTTGCTTTGCAGCACCCAAATCCTTCATCGCAAATGAATTAGCTAGCTTCCTTTTGAGTACATTTATATCCTACATGTTAGACCCTGCAACAAGCATGTCATCCACATACAATAACAAGATAATATATCTTTCATTGTCTAGCTTCTTGAAATAAACATAGTGGTCAGAATGACATCTACTATAACCTTGTTCTGTCATAAACCTGTCAAATTTTAAATACCACTGCCTTGGAGCTTGCTTCAAACCATACAAACTCTTTTTCAACCTGCATACCAAGTTCTCCTTACCTTTGACCTCATACCCTTGTGGTTGTTGCATATATATCTCTTCCTCCAAATCCCCATGGAGAAAGGCTGTTTTTACATCTAACTGTTCAAGATGCAAATCTTCTACCGCCACTAGACTTAATATAGTCCTAATTGAAGTCATCTTAACAACAGGAGAAAATATTTCATCAAAATCAATACCTTTCTTTTGTGCAAACCCCTTTACAACAAGTCTGGCCTTGTACCGCTTCTTACCTCCTCCTTCTTCCTTCAACCTATAAATCCATTTGTTCTGCAATGCTATTTTACCAGCAGGCAACTGAACCAGATCCCAAGTCTGGTTTCCTACCAATGAGTCCATCTCCTCATTCATGCCTTGCTCCCACTTCTTTCTAGTTTCCACCTGCATTGCTTCTTCATAACATTCTGGTTCACCAGCTTCAGCCATCAACAAATAATACATTGAAGGAGAGTATCGTTCAGGGAGTCTACTTAACCTGGTAGATCTTCTTGTAGTTGTAGGAGTTTCAGGTACTTGCTGTTGTTCTTGATTTTCTGGCACCTTTGGAACTTCATTTTCTTGAATTTCATAAAGTACTGTGTACTCTGTGGTTTCCTTTTCCTGTTTCTTTCCCTGCAACTGATCTTTATATATGAGCTTTTCATTGAATATCACATCTCTACTCCTGATGATTTTGTTATTTTCATAATCCCATAAGCGATAACCAAATTCATCAACCCCATATCCAATAAAGGTACATTTCTTGGATTTAGCTTCAAGCTTTGTTCTATTTTCTTTATCAATATGGACAAATTCTTCACAACCAAATGTTCTCAGAAATGAGTAGTTTACCTTTTTATCTGTCCATGCCTCCTCTGGAATACCACCATTCAAAGCACTTGAAGGTCCTCTGTTTATTAAATAAACAACAGTATTTATAGCATCCGCCCAAAACTGTAAGGGCAACCCTGCATGCAGTCTCATACACCTTGCATGCTCCATGATCGTTCTGTTCATCCTTTCTGACACACCATTTTCTTGTGGTGTTCCTAGGACTGTCTTCTCTCTACAAATCGCATGGTATGAACAGTAAATATCAAACTCCTTGCCGTTGTACTCACCTCCATTATCAGATCTGAGACACTTCAACCTTTTCCCTATCTCATTCTCAACCAAAGCTTTCCACTTCTTAAAAGTAGAAAACACATCATATTTTTGTCTAATGCAATAAACCCAAGTTTTTCTAGTTGCATCATCAATAAATGTAACATAATAATGAGAGCCACCAAGAGATTTTACCCAAGCTGGTCCCCATACATCTGTATGCACTAGCTCTAACTTTTCATTCTTCTTCTGTTTCTCAACCCTGAGAAATCTGACTCTCTTTTGTTTTCCATAAACACAGTTTTCACATAATTCTAAACTTACTTGCTTCAAATCTGGCAGCAAATTCCTTGAGTGGAGAATCTGCATCCCCTTCTCACTCATGTGTCTAAGCCTATGATTCCATAATGCTGTATCTGTTCCTGTGGAAGCTAAATAGATAGAATGGTCAGTATTATGAGGACATAAATACAACGTACCTATCTTGTCTCCTTTTGCTATCACCATTGATTCTTCAGTGATCTTCCACAACTTTTCTCCAAATGTAGATAGACAGTCGCCATCTCCCAACTGCCCTGTTGAGATCAGATTTCTTTTCATAGCAGGAATATGCCTAACATATTTCAACAGCCAATCAGTTCCATTCTTAACTTTTATCCATACCTTACCCATTCCAACAATTTTACATGGCTCATCATCACCCAATAAAACATGTCCAAAATCGCCAGGAACATACTCATGAAAGTATTTCCTATGGGGTGTAGCATGACATGAAGCTCCTGAATCTACTACCCAATAATCACTAGTATTATCTAATGCAAGAATCAAAGCATCTTGTAACTACATTTGATTCATGGGTAGTTTCCTTCTGTGCATCTCCTTTCTTCTTTAGAGATCTGCAGTTTTTCTTCAGATGTCCTTTCTTTCCACAGTTCCAGCACTCTATTTTTCCCAGTCTGGACATGGATCTTCCCGTTTTAGACTTGTCACGATTACCTTGGCTCTTTCCTCTCTCCTTTTGTCTTCCCCTGCTCTCCATAGTCAACGCATTACCTGATGTATCATCTGTGTTTTTTCTTCGCATTTCCTCTCTAAGAATAACACCAATAACATCATCAAATTTCAAGGTGTTTGAACCAGAGACAAAGTTACTTACAGCCATGACCAAGCTATTCCAGCTTTCTGGCAATGAACACAAGATTAGAAGAGCCCTAACCTCATCATCAAAGTTCACACTTACAGAACTTAGCTTATTTGTAACCGTATTAAACTCATTTAAATGATCAGTAATAGATCCACCTTCAGACATCTTCATATTAAATAAACGCTTTATTAGAAATACCTTGTTGGAGGCCGAGGGTTTTTCATAGAGCTTATGCAGTGTGCTCATCAAACCCTCCGTTGTTGTTTCTTTTGAGATATTGAAAGCCACCGACGAAGCTAAGCTCAGCCGTATTGTTCCCAGAGTCTTTCTATCAAGAACCTCCCATTCTTCATCCTTCATGGCCTCTGGCCGCTTTGCTCTTCCTCCCAATGGTAGGAATACATCCTTCTGGTACAGATATTCCTCCATTTGCATCTTCCATAATTGGAAGTTTTGGCCGTTAAACTTCTCGACCTTAAACTTTCCTTCTTCCGCCATTGCTCCCACTAGAACCAGAAACCCTAGCTTCCTGTAGGTTTATCTGCCAAATAGACCTTTGGCTCTAATACCAATTGTTAGAAAAACAGGATCGCAGAGCAATAACAATAAACAGAAATGCAAATATAATCACACACACATTACAAGAGAGACACAGAAATATCGTGGTTCACCCCAACTTGGGTTACGTCCACACTGAATTTGCTAGTCCTTATTGTTATTACCGTCCAGCAAGGTGAAGGGATACAACCTGCAGCACAACCGCTGCACTTCCTCTTCACTGTCTCATAGTCTCTCTCCTGATCTTAGAGATCTTTACAATGCATAAAACCTAATACATCAACCCTAGCCGTATTACAATGTCTTTCTTTTATAGGGAAAATACAATGGGGAAAATACCTCGGGATACCCAAAACCATGGGCCCGCAAAACAACAGGCGAAAACAACCCCAAATTTTTTTCTCGGGGGCACATGGCTAAGACAATATCATCTATGAGATTGGAAGATCTGGCTCCACAACCAACAAGTATATGGTACCTAGTTGATATGATAGGATTGTATCGTCCGTGAACCACAAGTTCAAAATGTATATGATGGGGATTGCATCATCCCGGAACCACTAGTTCAAAATGTACTTGATGGGGATTACATCATCCCGGAACCACTAGTTCAAAATGCATGTGAGAGAGGATTGTATCATCCCCGGACTTCAGTCCCCGAATTGATCTGCATACTTATGTCTCCGTGGTCCCTAGTGGACGAGAGGGGATTGTATCATCCCCGGACTTCGGTCCCTGAATTGAACCGTAGACATATGTCTCCGAGAAGTGGTCCCTAGTGGACGAGAGGGGATTGTATCGTCCCTGGACTTCGGTCCCTGAATTGATCCGTAGACATATGTCTTCGAAAAATGGTCCTTAGACTTTGTCGAAGTTGACGAGTGGACTGCATCGTCCCTAGACATGTTATGGTGTCTTAAATGGATCATGTGTTTTGCAGGGCATGCTACTATGATGATCGTGTGATGACGATGTTGTTGATCGAGAGGATCCAAATGATGATGCTACTATAGTTGTTAGAGTGCTGCAGAAGATGAAGACTCAGTACTTGATGTTCCAGTATTGAAGATCTTGAAGATGTTCCAGTAATTGGTTGAGTTATTGAAGAAAGCTTCCAATGATTTATAGATGTATCATGTATCATGTAGTTGATGACTCCTTTTGTTCGGATATCCATCATCTATTTCGGGATACATATCTATTTCAGGATCATCTATTTCGGGATACATATCTACTTCAGGATCTTGCATGATCTATTTCAGGATATGCAGTCCAGTCACCAGTTTGATGCCTCCAGCACCTTATCCACCTTCTTCTAGCACCCGGGAGCCACTTTCCACAGAGTTTTAGCCCTCCTAAGCTGAAAGGCGCCCTCTTCTCACCTACTGACAGAGAAGGGCGCACTTGTTCACCTACCACTGCAGATTCACTCCAGTTACATTCAGTTAGCTCCGATTCTGATTGATTTCACTCCGATTTCACTCCTGACTGACTGTTTCACCTCCGATTGACCTCCAGTTCGATTAGGTGACTTGCTCTGACTCCAGTTAGCCTCCCATGCGCCCCCACTGAGCCTCCAGATCCTATATCAGTGCTACACACTTCAGTTACATTTATTATGATCAGTTAGACTCAGCTTGACACCTGGATGACTGGTTGTTGTGATTGATGAGCAACACCGATGATTGATGAGGACTCCTAGATTGAGTCAAGCTACTCCATTCAGTGATTCGAATGACCTCCTTAGGCAATTCGAATTGCTCTGTTCATTGTAACAGTTTGTATTGTAATTCATTCACCCTTTCTGGGATAGATAGCACTGCTGCATGTTTTGCACAGTTTTGCACCATTTCTTCTATGTTCATCTGTTGTGACTGATTTATTTTGTTCATTAGATCTGCTGTGACTAATTTTACATGGTATCAGAGCCATTGCAGGGACAAGATCTCTTTTCTACAGGTGTTTATACAAGAAGATTTGACTGAATTGCTAAAAATTGCAAAAAGTTTGGCATGAGATATCTCAAGGGCATTCGCTCCTGTGCATGCAAAGCTTGAAAAATACTCCAATACCACTCCAGAAGCTTGAGTTACCACATAATTCCTGGATCTGATACATTGGACCTATTCAACATTGCTTGAAATCCAATCCCAGGTGTGATGCAACTCTCAAAGGGTGGATTGTTCGACCTTATTGTGATTGTTCTTATGTGATTTGCAGGTTAATTATCTCCTCCAAGTGCACTCGCTACATTCTGCATGCAAGCTTCCCTACAGCATCTCCATTCGCTATAGTCTGCATGCAAGCTTCTTCTTCATCATTTGACTCGCTCCTAGCAATGGAATACTCTTCTTCAAAGCCTATCCTCACCCCATTCAATTATTTTGATTGGAAAGATGATATGGAGATCATATTACGTTCAAAAGGATACTACCGAGTCACTCTTGGTCTTGAATTGGAGCCAAACAATGTGGCAGAAAGAACCAAACACTACAATAAGCTTGATGAAGCTTACGGTCTTCTTTGTCTCTCCATCTCCAAGGATCTTCACTTCCATCTCAGCGGATTGAAGACTCCAAAAGCCATATGGGAGCAACTTGAGACACTATTCGGCAAGCAGGATGAGCTTAGGGCTTTTCAATTAGAGAATGAATTGATTGGCCTTAATCCTGAGAATTTCGAGAGCATCAATGAATTCTTCACAAAATTCAAGAACTTGAACTTGCAATTGAAGAACAGTGGTGTTATCAAAGAGGATAAACAGTTGATCCTCTCCATTCTAAGCAAGCTTGGGAAATATTATTCGGTATTTGTCTCCACTTTCAATTCCGGTCGGCTAACTACCCCGAATTGGAAGATGCCTACCTTGAATGCCTTCATTGAGTCCGTTACGAAAGAGCATGACAAGTTGATTCAAATGGGGTCCATAAGCTCCAAAGATTCAGCCCTATTTGTTCAAGGACCCAAGATTTCGAATGGTAAAGGAAAGCTAAAGAAGGAGAAGCCCAAATTCGAGCCTCACAAGCAAAAAGACAAAGGCAAGCAAACGGATGCACCATCCAGTTCGAAATCCAAGCAAAAGGGCAAAGAAGGTAACCAAAAATCTAAATGTACTTATTGTAACCGTGGCTTTCATCCCGAAAGTTCATGTATGAAGAAGACTATAGATCAAATGGCCCTCCTTTTGGAAAAGAACAACATAACCCTTCCTGACGGTGCAAGGAAGAAGGATCGGAATGACGATCATGAAAGAGGACAAGCACTCATGGCAACGGTTTCGAAGCCCACTCTCTTGATAGATTCGGGTGCATCAAATCATATGGCTGCAAATATTGATTCTTTTTCCTCATTCGATCCAAACAGCTCCATCCCCATCCATTTGGGAGATGACTCAAAAATTTCTTCAAAGGGCAAAGGTACGATTCATGTAGATCATGGATGCTTTCAGAATGTTCTCTATGTGCCTTCTTTAGCTTCGAATCTCCTTTCTGTGTATCAAATGACACATACTGGTGATCCAAAGAAAGTCACATTCAGCCCTAATACAGTTGAAATTTCTGATATCAAAAGTGGAAGACTAGTTGCGGTTGGAAAGGCAAACCACACTGCTAAATGTTATGAGTTTTCGCACTTTATTCCGCTTGCAAAGCCCACTGCTCTTCGCACACATGGTAATGAGGTTAGTAGGCTTTGGAATGAAAGATTTGGACATCTAAATTATAAGTATTTGCTGCTGCTATCAAATAAATCCATGGTTGATGGGCTTCCACAACTCCGTTCCTCGAAGGGAATATGCTCCGGTTGCATTATTGGGAAGCACCCCGAGCACAGATTCGACCGCGGCAAGGCTAGCAGAGCCTCTACTATTTTGGGATTGATCCATTCTGATATCAGCGGTCCGCTGCCCCATATGTCATTAAATGGTTCAAGGTATGTTTTGACATTTATTGATGATTATTCTCGCTTTACATGGGTATTCTTTCTCAAAAACAAGTCAGAAGTGCTTGGAAAATTCAAGGATTTTAAGGCTTCTGTTGAGACCACCACTGAGAGCAAGATCAAAGCTCTTAGATCTGATAATGGTGGGGAATATATCAAGTCCGAGTTGCTGCAACTTTGTGCCCAAAGCGGAATCAAGATCCAACATACAGTTCCCTACACACCCCAGCAGAACGGTGTAGCGGAAAGGAAAAACCGGTCACTGAAAGAGATGGCTACATGCATGATTGAATCAAAAGGTTTGGCTGCAAATCTTTGGGCTGAAGCAATCAATGTTGCTGCATATATACAGAACCGTGTTCCACATTCATCCGTGAAAGGTATGACTCCTTTCGAAGCATTCTTTGGTCACAAACCGGATGTGTCAAATTTGAGAGTTTTTGGCTCTACTGCATGGGCTAGAATTCCTTCTGAGAAGAGACGAGCTTTGGATCCACAAAGTATCGAGTGCATATTGATAGGATATGGGGAAGAATCAAAAGCATATAAACTCATGGATATCAGATCTAAAAAGATATTCATAGAGCGCAGTGTGCAGTTTGAAGAACCGCTTCAAGAATTGCAACTAGTTGAGGAGAAAACTGCCGATTCACCGCCTTCACCAGAAGAAGATTCGAGCAGCGATAATGAAGGTATGAGTTCTGATATTTCTGATATTGTAGCAGCATATGATGATCATGACATATCAGGTTCGGAATCCGACCATTCAGATCCCCCTCAGTTACCAAAGTGGGCCCAAAATACTCTACAATCTGCTGGTTCGAATCTTGGAAATCCTGCTGATCCGAGACGAACAAGAGGAGACTTTCAAAGGGCAGGTATGGCTCTTTCTATTGCTGATCCATTTCTTCCTGAGATTTGTTATTTGATGGCTGGTTCAGATCCCCAATCATATTATTCATCCCATCGAGATCCGAGATGGAAAGATGCCATGGATGAAGAGTACAGTTCTCTTCAAAAGAACAATACATGGGAGCTAGTTTCTCTTCCACCTGGAAGAAAATTAGTGAAGTGTAAATGGGTCTACCGTACTAAAGTTGCTGCTGATGGCACTATCAGCAAATATAAAGCAAGGTTGGTGGCAAAAGGTTTTTCCCAAGTCCAAGGAGTGGACTACACAGAGACCTTTGCACCGGTTGCAAAGATGGATTCCATCCGCCTTGTTTTAGCTATTGCCGCATCCAAGCACTGGGAGGTGCATCACATGGATGTGAAGAGTGCATTTTTACATGGAGACCTTGCTGAAGAGGTCTATATGCAGCAGCCAGAGGGTTATACATCAGATCCATCATTGGTTTGTAGATTGAAGAAGTCTTTGTACGGGTTAAAACAGGCCCCAAGAGCTTGGTATGCAAAGATGGACTCCTTCCTTCTTTCTCAGAATTTCCAAAGATGCAAATCTGATCCGAATGTCTATCTTCAGCGAGTTAAAGGTAATTTGTTGGTTATTGTACTTTATGTTGATGATCTGCTTATTACTGGTAGCACACTTACTTCAATAAACAAGCTAAAAACTGCCTTAAATCTAGCTTTTGACATGAGCGATTTGGGCTTGCTGAGTCACTTTTTGGGCTTGGAGATAGCTCAAAATTTCGATGGGATCACTATATCTCAGCAAAAATATGCTTCCGACCTGTTATTGAAGTTTAATATGGCTGAATGTAAGGCAGCCCCGTTCCCATTCCTCTCAGGAATCAGTCTTGAGGAGGGAGATTCCACACCGCTTGCAGATTGCAGTATGTATCGACAGTTGATTGGTTCACTACTTTATTTGACACATTCACGGCCTGATATCTCATATGCCGTGAGTGCCGTGTCAAGATATATGCAGCAGCCACATGAGCTTCATTGGCGAGCAGCCAAGCGGATCTTGCAGTATGTGCAAGGTACGAGACAGTTTGGCATACATTATGCTGCAGATTCTGAGCTAGATTTCATTGGTTTTACTGATTCAGATTGGGCAGGTGATAGCATTGATCGGAAGTCCACTTCCGGTTATGTTTTCATGATTGGTCATGGTGCTATTTGCTGGTCCAGCAAAAAGCAAGCAGCCATTGCACTTTCTTCAGCAGAGGCAGAGTATCGAGGGGCAGTCAATGCCTGCATTCAGGCAGTTTGGTTGCAGGGTATTCTTTCCGAGTTTGGTTTTGGTGGCACTACTTCGACTGTCCTATTTTGTGACAATCAAAGTGCTATCAAGATCTCCACAGATCCAGTTCAGCGGCAGAGGACCAAGCACATTGAGATTCATATGCATTACATTCGACAGTTGGTGCATGATCGCACCATCATTCTGCAATATTGCCCTACCGATGAGCAAATTGCAGACATCTTCACCAAGAGCTTCACTGAGAAGAAGTTCTCTTACCTCCGTTCACTGTTGGGGGTGAGTTCCATCATGGTGGAGACATATTGATTCATTATTATGCTTTAGACTTGAGGGGGGGCTTTCTTCCCACTGGGTTTTCCCTCTTTCCTCACTTAGTTTATTTTTCAGCATTTTTTTTGGATTATTGTATTGGGGTGACCTTTGGTCTTAGTTACCAGGGCCCCACATTATTTTAGTTGGCACATCATAGTCTAGCTTGAGGGGGGGTGTTCGGATATCCATCATCTATTTCGGGATACATATCTATTTCAGGATCATCTATTTCGGGATACATATCTACTTCAGGATCTTGCATGATCTATTTCAGGATATGCAGTCCAGTCACCAGTTTGATGCCTCCAGCACCTTATCCACCTTCTTCTAGCACCCGGGAGCCACTTTCCACAGAGTTTTAGCCCTCCTAAGCTGAAAGGCGCCCTCTTCTCACCTACTGACAGAGAAGGGCGCACTTGTTCACCTACCACTGCAGATTCACTCCAGTTACATTCAGTTAGCTCCGATTCTGATTGATTTCACTCCGATTTCACTCCTGACTGACTGTTTCACCTCCGATTGACCTCCAGTTCGATTAGGTGACTTGCTCTGACTCCAGTTAGCCTCCCATGCGCCCCCACTGAGCCTCCAGATCCTATATCAGTGCTACACACTTCAGTTACATTTATTATGATCAGTTAGACTCAGCTTGACACCTGGATGACTGGTTGTTGTGATTGATGAGCAACACCGATGATTGATGAGGACTCCTAGATTGAGTCAAGCTACTCCATTCAGTGATTCGAATGACCTCCTTAGGCAATTCGAATTGCTCTGTTCATTGTAACAGTTTGTATTGTAATTCATTCACCCTTTCTGGGATAGATAGCACTGCTGCATGTTTTGCACAGTTTTGCACCATTTCTTCTATGTTCATCTGTTGTGACTGATTTATTTTGTTCATTAGATCTGCTGTGACTAATTTTACACCTTTCTCCTACAGATGTTGTTATAATATCCTTCTCGTTAAGGGGGAGTGTTGAAATATTGTAACTTCAAAGAATATTATATTTGTACTTTATTATTCCGGAGATGTTTCATTCCTCCGATGGGACTTTGCTAGTATCCGGAGATGTTTATTCCTCCGAGATATTGTGGTAACTAGGGTTATTAGATCTCCTAGGAGAGGTCGGACCTGAGTTAGTTATTTGAGGTTTATTAGACTCTCCTAGGAGAGGTCGGCCCCATAGGGTAAAAAGTCAGTCAGAAAACAAGTATAAGTAGAGGAGGATGCTCCTCACTTATCTCATTCATTCATCCACTTGGAAGTAGCGCACAAGTGAGAGAGAGGTCTGCATAGGAGGAGGAGGAGCTCTTGTTTTGGTTTCTACATCTTGTATTTGGTTGATCATCTATATTGAGGAAAGCTTTGTTGGGTTTTCTACCCATGAGGGTTTTCCAGGGTAAATCCTTGTCTATCTTGTGATTGTGTTTCTTTCAGTGATCTTGCTAGTCAAATTAGTATAAACTTAACATAAGAGTGACCATAGCCACTTCGTTTAGTTTCACTTCAAAATCTTTGCAAAACCCTAAAAGACGAATATCTGCTTTGAAATATAAGAGTAATGCATTTCCATAGTAACAATTCGGAACAAAACAAAGTGAATCTGAGCATAATATGTTTCATGGCGTGAACGTTCGCAACCGGATAGGGACACCAATTTTCTTCTCGTAAGGGTAGACAGGACTAGGGACACCAATCTATTAGAGAAGGTCATGTATGAGAATGTTGACATTGCTGCGGAGCCGGTGAGCCTGGAGTGGGCGGTCGTGGTCTTAAACGGACAGGGAGACAAGCCTCTACCAAAATGAACAATGAAAATCAACAGGGTTTACGCCCTATATATAGAATTTTGACATGCATGAGCCATTAATAGGGTGGTTGGAAAAATTAAACGGGGTTAAATGGGCATACGGATGGGGTCAAATCGACACATTCGGTATTTAAGAGTGACCGCCAAAATCGGAAAGACTTGGCAAACTTCTCCGACCGTTGCGGGGAAACTATCTGAGTTCTTCCGCAAAAGGAGAGTGTGACGTTGCGGAAAAGTTATGGGGGTTTACTCCGCCGTTGTGGGAAAGTTACCTGAATTCTTTTGCAAATTCTGACTTGTTCATTTCTTCTCACCGTTGTGGAAGATTTGCATGAGTTCTTCCGCTGTTTCAGAAAGAGTCAGCAAGTTCTTCCGCTGATGCGGGAACATGGTGGAAAAGGCTATAGAAAAGCTTGCGCGATTCTCTCAAAACGGTGAAGTTCAAGTCTCAACCAAGCTTTCCGCCCATTGCAGCAAAGTTGTTTGAGTTCTTCCGCCATTTCGGAAAGACTTGGTGAGTTCTTCCATTGTTTCGGAAGGACTTGGCGAGTTCTTCCGCCGATACTTTAACTTAGCCAAATTTCCTCGTTGTTTCGGAAGAGTTGGATGAGTTATTCCACTATTGCAGCTTAAATTCATGAGTTTTACTTGGGCCAAAACAATTGAAAATGGACTCAAAGGAATCAAGCAAAGGTTTTCTCAAGAGGAACTAAGTAAGGAAAAGGTTCTGATGGCCTTTAGGCTCCTAGGAAAACTTTCTCTTCAAAAGTAAAGGAGGAGCCCCAAAATTTTCAAATATTGGGGAGGGTGTTGTAGCAACAACAAATGGCGATTCGCTGGTGAACACAGATCTCTAAAACAAACTCATCTCATGGTTAGAAAACTTACAGAGTGTTGGTTTCATTTGCAACAACATGTCCTCATAGTTCAGTTCCTAAGAATGCAGTGATCACTCTTAACATAATGGTGAGGAGGGAAAAGGAAACTTTGACTCAGCTTTCCTTATCACTGTCTAGGGGCCATAGTTGTGAGGTTTATTTAGAAATTTGCCTTTCAAAAACTTACCGTCATAAAACCCCACAGGATTGTAACAATATCTCATAGACACATTCGTTTGTTCCTCATTCCCATGTTGTTTTGCACCCTTTTGGATGTTTCTTTAATCCATGACTTTTGTCGTTTGAGTATGCCAGAAATGAATTTCTTCAGTCTTTCAACGATTGATATAGGTTCTTCAATCCATGGTGTCCTTTTGTGTGAGCAAAAGATTCATTTATTTATATGCTTCGCAGACGGAGAAGAACCTTGCTGGGTTGGCTTATTTGAACAACTTCTTTGATTTGAAAGTTTTATTTGCTTCTCTCGGCCATGCTTTGATTGAGGCGAGAATTTCTGGAAAACAAACTCCTTGATATAAACCTTTTGGCTTTTACTTACATCATGGGATCATTTTAAGTACCATACATCTGTGAGACATGCTTACTCTCCATGGGTTCATCATAGTGAACTTTCTGAGGCAACCATTAATGTTAGAGTGAGTGATGCCCTAAGATAGTCAGAAGGAAAGGCTGAATTTTAGTTATTTGACAGGGGTTCTATCGACCACTTAGAAAAAGGATCTCTGCATTCCTGGAAACCATTTAGTGAAAACAAAGTTATAGATATATACTTCTTTTATCAGTGAGCTTCTTCATAACCATCCTTTTGAGTTTTCTTCGGATTCTCATTCCTCAGCTACACCAAAATTGAGCTTAGCTTTATTTAAACAAAGGGTTCAAACCAAAGGAAGAAAATAAACTAAGAAAACAGATCAAACTAATCTGGCAAACTAAAAAGTGATCAAAAGCAACTAAGAAATAAAACAAAAGAAACAAACCAGAAAAGAAAAGACAACGTTTCATTTATGTACAAAAGTCCACCTAGGACTTATGCGAAATATTGCTTTAAGGCAAGGCCATTGAGAGGGAGATTTGCTTCCTCTCCTTGCAGGTCTTTATGTTTATAGGTTGACATGCCAAGATTTTCAGAAATTTGGTAAGGGACAACCCATAAGTGTTGAAATTTTGTGTGCATCCCCTTACCTTCATGCTGGTGATCCCATTTCAGAAGTAAGTCACCTACTTCGAAATTTCTCTTACCAGATTTCTTTTTATCAAACCATCGTTCGACTATGTCTTGGTGATGATGTAATTGGTCTTTGGCCTTTTGTCGTGACTCTTCAAGTTTTAGCAGTGTATCAATTCTAGATTGGAGGGCTTGATTGCTGGAACCTCGAGAGGATTGGGCCAATTGCAAAGATGGGAGTAAAACATTTGGGGGAATGATGGCTTCTTTGCCATAGACTAGGGTGAATGGAGAAACACCTAAGGCGTTCTTGGGAGTAACTCTGTCCGCCCATAAGGCGTTTGGGAGGGCTATGTGCCAACTTCTCTAATTTTCAATCATGGTTTTCTTCAGAATTCGAATGAGATTTTTATTGGTAGACTCAGCTAATCCATTTCCTTGAGGGTAGTAATTCGCTGAATAATGAAGTTTAATTCCTTTCTCATACATGAATTCATTAATTTTCATTGACTAAAAATAAGGTGCATTATCAAAGCCTAGGGCAATTGGAACCCCAAACCTGGTTATGATGTTTTCTTCCAGGAAGTTGATGACTGCATCCTCGTTGATTTTACGTAGCAGAACGGTCTTAGCCCATCTCGTAAAATAATATGTAGCTATTAGAATATAACGGTGTTGCAGCGAGGAATTTGGGTTTATTTCGCCAATAATGTCTATGCCCCATTGCTCGAATGGTTTGGACATGAAAACTGGCTGCAAGGGTCCGGATGCTTTTGGTAACTTTCCGGCGCTTCTTTGGCATACGTCACAATTTCTAGCGTAGGCGTGAGCATCCTTGAAAAGAGCGGGCCAATAGTATCCAGCTCTGAGAATTTTGTGAGTTGTAGTATCTCCAGAGTAATGTCCCCCAGCAGGGCCATCATGTAACTCTTTGACCACGTTGGTCGCATCTTCCTTTTCTAGACATCTGAGGAAAATGCCATCTTAATTCTTCCTAAAGAGTACTCCTTCAATAATTTGGTATGCTGTTGATTTGAGATGAAGAGCTCTTCTTTGCTTCGGACTCCAGTGTTCCGGCAAGTAACCTGACTGTAAATAGTGAACTAAGTCCTTGTACCAAGACTCCGGAGCTGTGAAAATTGGACATACGTCAATGATGTTCAGTTCGGCTTCATTCCTCCAATCTAGCTCTTCATCAGCTGTATTTTCAGCAAGCAATTTGCATAAACCTTGACCTTTGATAATGGTGGCTGGTTTGAATTCTAAGTCATACTCTTGGAGAGCAGTGACCCAGTTCCCTCTTCTTTCTCCCAATTCTTTCTGAACAAAAAGAGATCTGACAGCGGGATGAGGAACTATGACTTTAGTTCTATTTTTTAGGATATATGACCTGAACTGCTTTACTGCTTTGAAAACTGCGTATGCTTGCTTATCTACTACTGGGTAATTCAGTTCAGCACCTTGCAGACCAGTTCTCATAAAAGAAATTGGGTATTCATCTCTTGATTCATCCTTTTGAGTGAGCACAGCTGCGAGAGAGTTATCAGAATCAAAGGTGTATAAGATGAAATCCTTTTCAAAATATGGACTTCTTAAGGAGGGTGCATTAGCTATGGCGGCTTTGATTTCTTTAAACGCAACCTTTTCTAAATCAGTCCACTTAAATTGTACACTCCGCTTGACCATTTTTTGCAAAGGTTTAACGATCTGAGCGAAGTATGGTACGAACCTTCGAACAAAATTTATGGTGCCCATGAATACTTGCATAGACTTCTTGCTATGGGGCATGGGAATCTTGCTGATAGCTTGCACTCTCTCTTGATCTATCAAGATTCCCTCCTTTGAAATGATATGACCCAAAAGTTTTCCCTCAAGAATAGCGAAAATACTTTTCTTAGGGTTTAAAGAAATACCATACTTCCTGCAGCGATCAAAGATTTGCTTCACATGGGAAATATGGTCTTCCATTTTTTTTGAGAAAACTATTACATCATTTAAGTAAACTACTACACATTAACCGCACAAACCTCGGAAGGCAATGTCCATGGCTTGTTGAAAAGTAGCTCCTACGTTTATCAAGCCAAAAGGCATTCTTCGATATGCAAAGGTTCCCCACTTTCTACGAAAAGTGGTTTTGAGCTGGTCCTCTTTTGCTACTAGCACTTGATTATAACCAGAGAAACCATCTAGTAGGGAGAATAGTTTTGATCCTCACACTATCTGCAAAATTTGCTCCATTGGGGGCACAGGATATTTGTTTTTATTTGAAGCTTTATTTAAATTCTGGAAATCTACGCACAATCTGATTTCTTCTTATCTCTTCCGCACCGGAACTAAATTAGCCACCCATTCAGAATGTTGAACTTTAAAGATAATCTTGGCATCCAACAATTTTTTTAATTCCTTTTGAATTAAAGGCTCGAGTGTCGGATGCATCCTTCTCAATTGTTGCAGGAAAGGTTTGATACCTTCCTTCATTAGTATTACATGTTGGATGATGCGGGTATCATATGTTTTCAGATCGTTGTAGATCCAAGCAAACACATCTTTGTACTGTTGAAATAATTTGATGAATTTACTTATCTCACTCGGCGTACAACACTTAACAAGATTGATATATTTTGGTTCAGCTTCCGTGCCCAAATTTATTAACTCATGCTGTGTGGATGAGTTGTGCGTTTTAGCATTTACGGGTCTTCTGAACTTGCTCTATAAATCAAATAATGCTTCAAGAGTTCTCACGCATTTAGGTATGAATTTTCCCTTTACAACATTGTTGTTTTGCAAATCTGAATCATGTTGTTCTTCGTCTATTATGGCCTCTTGGAAGACATCTTCATTTGTTAGGAAACTAATGATCTGATCATCATCATCAAATACCCTGAAATTTGTGATGTTATTTGGGACAGAGGGCCGGAAAATTAATTCAATAGAACATTTGTTATTAGCAGGCACTAATTTAGAAGCGGAAGTTGCTAACAAATCAGCTACAACATTCTTCAACCTAGGAATAGAATTAATATTGAAAGCATCAAAACATGAAATTAGATCCCAAACCTCAGCCTGATATCCCTTTAAGTGCGGTGAAAGGCAATGAATTGTATTCCTTATTTGTTTGACAACTATTTTTAAATCACCAAAGACCTTCAAATTTTTTACATTTAGACCAATGGCCTTTTTTAATCCATGGATCAGAGCTTCATACTCAGCAGTATTATTTGTACATTCAAATTCTAATCTACAAGATAATAAATGTTTATTGCTATTGGGGTCAACCAAAACACAACCGGCTCCAGATCCTTCTTGAGTTTTGGAGCCATCGAAGTAGAGAGTCCAAAAAACACTTTCTCCTTTAACTAAGTTAGTGCTATTACTATCTAAGTCAGTAACTAAATTTAATATGTTACAATCGATATCATCAGTCCATGAAAAAGGAAGGAGATCGGACTGTTTGTCTGAATCATGCCTAACATTTTCTGATTGATAACTTCCGGTTTCAATTTCTAAGAAATAATTTCCCAAAACTTAAGATGAGAAAGCTACAGCTTCATTTTTCCCTTCTAACTGAGTGACATTTTGTCTCATGTGAGATTCCCTCAATATTTTGATTTGATTTTTCCTATTTTGATAAGGTAACCATAAATGGGACTAATCCGTTGCGAAGTAACCGTTTAGTTTCACAGACCAGTCCCTACTCAAAATTAAACCGTAAGCCTAAGGAATATCAACCATCATTTGTTGATGTATATGTAACTTCAGAATGTATTTCATCTATGTATTTCATATATATATTTATTGTACCCTTATAAGAGATGTGTTATTCCTCTATAAGGAGGTGTCGTCATGTGTATTGACAAGTGTCGCAAGTGTGTGTACTTGGTGACGGGTTATTAGACCACCATGTGTGGGGTCGGCCCTGAAATATATATTATATTGTGGATGTACCTAGCTAGACAAGTCGGCCCCATAGTGTAACTGGGCAAACAGGTTAGTATAAATAGAGATCGGGAGATCTCTATTTTGATCACTCGGAAACTCACACTTCTCTCACTCAGAAAGTGGCACACTAGTGAGGAGGAGGATCATCTGCTACTAGGAGACTATCTCAATGTATTTTGGTTGAGCCATTGCTCTCTCTATCTCTGAGGAAGTTGTGGGGTTTTTCACCTTAGGGTTTTCGCCACGGAAACTCTGTGTCTCTTGTCTCTCATGCTTTTGATTATTGTGATGCTTGTCATGCTGATTGTGATTGTTATGCATTGATATACTATATATGTTATTCTCTCAGTGAAGATCCTAGAGTATTGTGAATTAATGCTCAAAATTTAACATGGTATCAGAGCTAACCTGAGAAGAAGACATTTTGCAGTGACGAAAACTTGAGTTTCTTGTTTATTGGGTTTCTCTCCACAATTTTTGGAAAAGCAATATAGTAGATTGACTCTACTCATCAAGGAGAATCTATCTGTCAAATCAGAATTCAATTCTGAGCATTTTCAGATTTGGCCCTAAAAATTAGGGTTTCCACAAAAATAGGAAATTCTGAAATCTGAAGACATAGCTGGAAGTTCCTTGCAAAAATCGAAGTTTAGAGCTTTGGATTGAGATTTTTGGTTGGGTAGATCTCTAGGAAACTCAAACCCTAATTCAGGGCTCTCCCTAGTGAACCCGGGAGGACAAAAAGACAAATCTGAAGGGTAAAGCTTTGCTGATCTCAAATTCTGAATACACCAGGCTGATCAGCTCATTAAGGCGCATCTTTCTATCCTTTCTGAAAGTTGAAATTCACATTTTGAATTTTTAGGGTTGTTCCGACAAATCCTAATCCGGGACCAGATCCAATTTTCAGCATTTCAAGTGGTAAGACCTAAATCTTTTCTATTTCCATTTGAAGTACTCTTTAAGATGTCTCACCACACCAAGCTTGAGGACAAGCTTGAAGGGGATGATAACTTCCGAGCTTGGAAGTATAGGATTGGGTTAATCTTGGAAGAGAATGAGTTGGACTCATATATAAAAGAAGACATCCCTATCCCAGAGGATGAAGAGGCTAAAGTATTGCATAAGAAGAACTTGGTCAAGGCAAAGAGAATCATTGCTGATTCTATCAAAGACCATCTCATACCCCATGTGTCTTCTCTAAAGACACCCAAGGATATGTTTGACTCTTTGACCAAGTTATTTGAAGGGAAGAACATAAATCGGAAGATGACCCTGCGGAACCAATTAAAAAGAGTAAAGTTTCAGAATGGAGAAACCATTCAATCCTATTTTTCAAGGGTCTCCCAGATCAAGGAACAACTAGAAGCAGTGGATGAAATGGTGGAGAATGGTGAAGTTGTCATGACCACTCTGAATGGCCTACATAGGTCATGGGACTCCTTCATTCAAGGAATCTGTGCAAGAAAGAAGTTGATATCCTTCAGCAAACTACGGGAAGAATGCTCACAAGAAGAAGCAAGGCTTGTGGCACGAGAAGAAAAGATGGGGAATGAAGATCAATCTCTCACAGCTCACACCAAGAAAGGGAAGTCCAAAAGAGAACCATCTCACTCCAAGAAATCTTCACATCACTTTAAAGAAAGAAGAATATGCTTCACTTGTAATGAAAAAAGACATATTGCCACAAATTGTCCCAAGAACAAGAAGGACAACAATAACTTCAACAAGAAGAAGAAGGGCAGCAAAAGAAGGTTTCATGCTCATGCAGCCGAGGATGATGAACCACCCAAGAAGAAGGCTAGGGCAGAAAGTGATAATAGTAATGATGACTCATCAAGTGAAGAAGAGTATGTTCTAATCTCTACTCTCACAGGTACTATCTCCCATGGTTGTAATGATTGGTTAATTGACAGTGGGGCTTCCAAACACATGACTGGGTTTAAGGAATCTTTTGTGAACCTATCTGAACATGAATCACCCCATAAGGTGAAACTTGGGGATGATTATCAATACTCAATCAAAGGAAGTGGTGAAGCCTCCTACAACCTAGATTCTGAAAAATATTTGAAGATGAAAGAAGTCCTTTATGTACTTGGGCTCAAGAAGAACTTACTCTCCATCTCTGCATTGGATGCAAAAGGTATGAGGGTTGCATTTGTGGATGGCCAAGTCCTAATGTGGCAAAAGGGAAAGACCATAGATGATGCAGTAGTGATTGGAGAGCAAGAGGGAGGTTTGTATAAATTGAAGGAACAACTTGAACATGCCATGGTACATGACTCCATGGAGCCAAGTGAACTTTGGCATAGAAGACTTGCACATATGCACTACAGGGCATTACCAATTGCAAGTAAGGCTGTAGAAGGTCTTCCTGAAATCAAGACCAAACATGAAGGTGTTTGCAAAGGATGTGCAAAAGGTAAGAACATTAAGAAGGCTTTCCCAAGCAGTGAAAGCAAGGCAAAAGACATCCTGGAAATAATCCACTCATATGTATGTGGTCCTATGTCATCCAGTTCTCTAAGTGGGTATGTTTACTATGTCTCATTTATTGATGACTTCTCCATAAAGACTTGGGTATACTTCTTGAAGAACAAATATGAGGTGTTTGATAAGTTCAAGGAATTCAAAACCTTGATGGAGAATCAAACTCACAAGAAGATCAAAACATTCAGATCCGACAATGGTGGAGAATTCACCTCAGGTGACTTCAAGAAGCTTTGCAGTGATTTGGGGATTAAGAGGGAGTTGACTGCTCCTTATAATCCTCAATAGAATGGAGTTGCAGAAAGAAAGAACAGAACAATCATGGAAGCAACAAGGGCAATGCTTCATGACCAGGATCTACGTATGCATATATGGGCAGAAGCAGCCAGAACAGCTGTATATGTGCAGAACAGAACACCCCACAAGATATTGGACAACAAGACACTGGAAGAGGTCTTTTCTGGTAAGAAACCTGAAGTCAGCCATCTCAGAATATTTGGTTGTCTAGTATACACTCATGTCCCAAAGGAAAACAGGACTAAACTAGATCCTTCAGGAAAGAAGGGTATCTTTGTGGGTTACAGTGAAAGCTCGAAGGCTTACAGAATATACTTTCCAGGGTTCAAGAAGATTGCAGGGATGTAACATTTGATGAAAACTCAGCATTCATCAAATCAAGGAAGGCACCTATCGAAGTTTATGAAGAACCTAAGGAAACTAGATTTCAAGACACTACCATGACTGAAGCAATTCCAGAAGTTGTTCGTGAGTTTGAAGATCTGCAAGAACCTGTAGATCCACCCCGTGAGGATAACTCTCACAAGAGGAAACCTACATGGGCTAGAGAACTCATTCAAGATGCAGAAATATTTGGCATTCCAGAAGAAGAACACAGAGCAAAGAAGAGAACCAGATCACATACCAGCTATGTTGCTTTACTCTGTGACATTATGAACAAAGAACCTTCCAGTTATGAAGAAGCAACGGAAAAGAAAGAATGGAAGGATGCCATGGTTGAGGAATACCAATCAATAATTAATAATGATGTTTGGGATGTTGTCCCAAGACCTAAAGAGAAGTCTGTTGCGACTTCCAAATGGATCTACAAAATCAAGCATGCTGCAGATGGCAATGTAGAGAAATACAAGGCAAGATTTGTAGCTCGTGGCTTCTCTCAAAAAGAGGGAATAGACTATGAAGAAACTTTTGCTCTTGTAGCCAGGTACACTTCCATCAGAACAGTACTTGCCCTGGCTGCAGTAATGAAATGGAAGATACACCAGATGGATGTCAAGACTGCCTTCTTGAATGGTGTAGTTGAAGAGGAAGTATATGTGGAGCAGCCACCCGGTTTTGAAATACATGATAGGGAGTCATATGTGTGCAGATTGAAGAAATCCTGGTATGGCTTGAAGCAAGCTCCCAGAACTTGGTATGGTAGGATGGACAGTTTCCTATCTAGTTTGGGCTTTACCAAGAGTAAAGCAGATTCCAACATTTACTACAAGGTTGAGGAAGTAAATCCTGTGATTCTACCTCTATATGTGGATGACTTATTTGTAACAGGAGATGACAGATTGATTGCAAATACTAAGAGGAAGCTTGCTGCTGAGTTTGATATGAAATATTTGGGAATGATGCATTATTTTCTAGGTATGGAGGTGTGGCAGAGTACAAATGGGATCTTCCTTGGTCAAGGGAAGTATACTGTAGATATCCTGAAGAGTTTCGGGATGATGGATTTGTTGTTGCAGCAACATCCCCCCCCCAAAAAATTTTGTACATATTGGAGCCCCTCCTTTAATTTTTTTAGAAAGGCTGCCTTAAGAGGCCATTCCCAGCTTTTAAATTTGTTTTTTAACAGAAAATCTTGCTATAAACCTCTCTAAGTCTTCCTTCCTCTAAGAGTAAAATTCATGAAGTCTTCTTGGAAATCGCGGAACGATTTTATAAAGCCCCCGCAGTCGCGGAAGTATTCAAGGTTCCCTCCCGAAACGGCGGAAGCCTTTTGTTTAAGGTTCTTGAAAAAAGGACTTAGAAATTTTTTGAAAGTTTGCGGAACGCGCCAAGGAAGCTCCGCGGAACCATTCAGCTTTGTCTCCCGAAATGGCGGAAACCGTTTGCATAAGCCTCCCGAAAAGATTTAGAAGTTTGCGGAAGCTATTGACGAATTCCTTCCGAAACGGCAGAAGAATTCGAGGAAGCCGCCCGAAACTTGTGGGAGCCATTCGCCATCTTTCCCCACAGCCGCCAAGTGACTTAGTTTTTTGAAAAATTTCTTAAGTCTTGAAGTTGCGGAAGCCATTCGCCTGAGCCTTCCGCAACTGCAAAAACCTTCGCGTTTTTGTTCTGAAACCTCACCGAGAAAGTTTGGCGGAAACTTTTGGATTTTTCTCCCGCAGTTGCGGAAGCCTTCACGTTAACTTTCCAAAAGCCGAAACACTTAAACCTTTCCGGAACAATTCGCAAAAGACGTCCGCAACCGCGGAAGCTTTCGGGTTATCCTTCCGAAACGACGGGAGCCATTCACCAATTCCTTCAGAAATAGCAGAGGCTAATGGCAAAAGCTTTCCGAAGCGCTCTCGAAGCCCGACCGATACTTAGAAAAATTTTTGAAGTTTTCGGAAGCCTTTTGCGGAAACATTCGCGGAAGCCTTCCGAAACTACGGAAGCTATTTGCGAAAGCCTTCCGCAATTTCGGAAGCTTTCACGTTATCATCCCGCTACCCGCCAAAGGACTCTCAGACGATCACATACATTTTGCGGGAGCCATTCGCGAGAACCTTCCGAAACGCCGGAGCTTTTTAAGTTTTCTTTCCGCTACCGCGGAAACCTTTTACCGAAAATTTCACGTTCATGATCTTTTTGCGGAAAAAGTTCGCCTTCTCCCTTCGAAACAACGAAAACTTTCGTTCTATCATCCCGCAATGGCGGGTGGAATTCATGAACTTGTCCCGCAGGTGGCGATCGAGTGCACATATCGAGACGGCTTGATATGACCCCGACGTACCAGTATTAAAGCCGCGTTTTAAATGCACCAACCACCACATTAAACCTCGCACATGCCAAGTTCATTTAAATAAACGGTGGAGGTTCGAGCCAAACACATTGTTATTTTTCGATTGGCAAACGCCGTGGAACGCCGCGCAATCGCTCCAGCTCAACTCGCTCGTCCACGTCCTCGTCCACCTCATTCAACCATCTTCACGGTGCCAGGTAGGATGTTTTAACTGTTAAATTTGTTTCTTCCATGCGTCAAATTACCTTTGGTTTCTTCTTTTTTCGAAGACGATAGGCATTGGTTAGATTTTGACGGGCAAAATGCTCGTCATGGGCTATTTTTCCCATCAAATACGGCCTAAATTGCATATTTCCTGTCATAAAAGCAAAGAAATTGTAAAACATTTGTATATTATGTAAAGACCGTTAGTTTGAACGGGTGGAGTTTTTCCAAGCTCCTACCTTGGCCGCATACCTCGTCATTCTTTGCGTTTAAAGTCGCCAAGCCTCGTGAATGTCTCGATTACACCAGCCGAAAACCAAAAAACTATAGCCCCCGAGCTTTTCATCGGCCATTTTCCCAGCATCGTTTAAACTTCCGAGCTTACCATAGGACACCTCGTCAAGTGCCATAAATAACAATAGCGGTTAGGCTGAAACCCCTCGCATGTTCATCAACGCGGAGGGCCATCCTTGGTTTCGTCTTAAATTTGTTTCAACCCCAGACTCACTCGCCACTAACCATTAAAAGGGCACCATGGCGAAGGATACCATCCCTCCTAGAGCTGGACCAAGAGCAGGTTGCTTCCGCAACATGCTTATCCTCTCAGGAGCATTCCAAACCCGCCCCTTTAAAAGAATTAGGATGATTAAATCTAGATTTCTTGTTTGGAATGGTGTATTTGGCTTCCCAACATGAAGCTTCACAATTTATGTATATATATCATTAGCATGTTAAATAGGAACTGCTCTTTGTTAAAATCTCATAGTATGTTGCACATTGTGATGATGACGTGTATTTGGTTGCTATCAGGGATAAGTCAAAATGCCAAAAGGTGGTAGGAAGAAGGCTAAGATGACGGAAACACAGTTTGCACCACTTAGAACTGAGACCACATACCAAGATACTAAGTGCACCACTGGTATTCCTCCTGAAATCCGATGGGGTGACATCTATAGGATGATCCGAGACCAAGAGATTCTGGATATGTTGCTAGAAGAGGAGTAGATCTATATTAATATCAGGACTTCAGGTATAGCCAGGGCTGCTACCCACCCTGAACTGTTCCCATGTGCTGAAGTAATCGGATGGATTCTCCAACATACTGATGCGGAGTCAAGGGTAATAAATGACAGCGGGAAAACATCCATTGCCTCATTCCACCCAGCATACCTTGCCGCAGCCTATAAATTTCCCCGCTCCCAGCAAGCTCTAACTGATGAATGGCTGGGAAAAATGAACAGCATTGACATGGCCAAAAAATTACTGGTCACAGGCAAGCATCTAAGAAAGAAAGGTAATGACGAATACGACGTCCAGAATCTGAGACCTCCATTCAGGTTGATCGCCTTGATGTTGTGCAGAATCTTCTGCATGCCCGATGGCACCGTGTATAAGATTCAGTGGGCTCCCATCATCCACTTCGTGGCATTTAAAGGAACTGTGTTTGACTGGGCCACTCTCCTGTCAGACAGTTTGGCATCAATGATAGTTGTTGCAAGAGAAGGACTGGCCTTAAAAAAGGCATAATTCTACATGTCCTCATACCTCATTGATTGTGTTTTGGCCAAGTTATCTTTTCCCAAATTAGGCTGCACATGGGATAAGGCCACCACCCCGATTGTTACCGCTTTCAGGATGTTGTGGGCACATAATTACAAACCTAGCTACAAACTCATCTGTGAGGGGTTCATCATGCCCCTATATGAGAAGATGTTCAAGGAGGAGCCCAACTGCCTGTCGGAGAATGCTATGGAAGTCCTTGAAAATTATGGGGATTTTTATTTTTCAGAGCAAGGCACCTACCTCAGAATGTTTGGAGGGACTAAAGCTCCATACATTTTTCCGAGGTATGCCACTGACTATGTGGTCCTTAAAGAGGCAGTAAGGTAGATTTTTCTGGATGAATTGGAGCAGTACTGAACAAATAGCATAAGGCCTCCTTCCCCCTCTACCTTTCTGCATAGGAGCTTACAAGTTCTCGGGGGTTGCCTCAGCCGAAGAGTTTGTTCAGGAGCTGAAAGCCTTCCACTTCGGTGAGGTAATCTTCCACAGGAATGACAGGAAGGGAAAAGTTGTTGAGCACTGTAAGGAGATTTATGCTCATTTCGAGTACTCTCATTATCATGATGCTGAGGAGGAGGTATTCAGAGGCATCAGCAACATGGCTGAGCTGCGAACCTTTCGCCAAGGCAGTGGAGCAAGTTCTAGCTCTACCAGGACCCAGAAGACCAGCCAGCAGAAAGACAAAGAAGCAGATGAGGCCCGAGCTCAGGAAGAGCTCAGATTAAAAGAGGAAGCAAGGTTACTACGAGAAGCTGAAGAAGCCAGATTACAGCAAGAAGCTGAGGAAGCAAGGTTATTGCAAGAGGCTGAAGTTGCCAGATTGCAGCAAGAAGCAGAAAGTGAGAGGCTGCAGAAAGAGGCTGAGGAAGCCCAGCAGCAGAAAGAGGCTGAAGAAGAAAGGCAACGGAAAGAGAATGAAGATCAGCTGCAAGCTGAACAAGCTGAGGTAGAGCGGAAAGCAGAAGAAGAGCTTAAAGCAGGTGAAGATGCCCAGGCAGGTGGCTCCGGTGCACAGGACATGGAAATTGGCATACCTCAAACAAGTGTCTCCGGCATTCAAAATGTGGAGGCGGACTCAGCACAAGCTGGTGGCTCTGGTACCCAAAATGTGGGAACAGATCCAGATCAGGTAGTCCAGACCCCACCGACGGAAATAGAAATAGACATTATGGATCTCCCAATCGTCCCGTACACTCCATCAGGAGAACATACCGTGTCCAGATGGGATGAGTTTGTCTACGAAAAGAGGAGAAAGGCAATGGTCTTCAAATCGGAAGAAAGGATCGAAAGATTCTCCCAGGAGGATATTATTACCCACCGTGAGATCACTGTAATGTGGAATACAGATAAGGATCCCTTAGCTATGGCATCCGCCATTGTAGAGACAGCAAAAGCATCACTGGACAATGTAGGTGATATAATTAGAGAAAATGAATCGACAAAGAAGAGAGCTCATATGCCACAACATACTATGGCTAAGGAGCAAGCCTACAGAGATCTCATGGTGAACAAGTATAACTGCCTGTCTGCTGAGCATAAAGAGCTGTCGGACAAGTGTAACCAGCTGGAGGAGGAAAAGGACCAACTGACACTCCAGATGATGATTGTGGAAGCAGAGAAGAGTGAAGCGGAAGATAAAGCCTCCCAGCTAGAAGCAGACAAGCTGGCATTAGCTGAGCAATTAGAGCAAGCTGAGAGCAGAACGATGGACATGTCTCCCTTCCATGAGTTGTCCTGCAGCATCCTGAAGCAAATATATGACACTCAGGAGCTAATCACGGCTGAAGTTTGCAAGCTCAAGGCCATGGTGGCCAGATTAAAAGAGATTAATGCAGAGATCCATAGGATTAAAGCTAAGCACACTCGGGTTAAGGAAAATATCCTGAGCCAGATAGAATGGCGAAAAGAAAAGGTGGATTTCCCCACACATCTCCCATTCAAGTCTGTGGAGGGTTTTAATGAAGACATAGCCCTTTTGGACTTCTGCAGAAACTGTGGTAGTAAGCTAATGGCCAGTGTACAAGGGACAATGGATAGGATCAACGGTCTATATCAAAGGATCCAGGGAGTGCATGATAGATGCAAATTAAGTTTCCCGCAATCCCTCGATGATTTCCCGGGTGAAGAACAACGCTTGGCTGAACTGAAGGAAGAACTAGGCATCCAAACTAAATATGTGAAGAAAATCGATGTCCTAGCAATTGATGACCTCCAACATTATATTGGAATGTCATCAATCCACAGCCATTTGCTTAAAGAAGTGCATCAAGCTGTAGTGACAGAAATTCAATCCATTGGAGCAGAGCTTAGAAATAATGTGACTTCTCAGAAAATTTTGCTGCCTGCTTCCGCAAATGTAGTCATAAGGGAAACTGGTGTGTGGTATAGCTACATTGTAGAAGAGGAGAAGAAGGCAGAAGTAGCAGTTGTGATAGCAAATCCAGACTCTTCTCTCCCAGTAGAAACTCCAGCTGACTCGATTTCTTCTTCCCAGGCAGCAGCAGCAGCAACAGTGGGCTCGATTCCTTCTTCCCAAGCAGCAGCAGCCAATTTGAGCGACCCTCTTCCAGCAGAAGCTCACGCATAGGAGTGAAATCGTGGATTTCAGAACATTATTTCTGATATGTTGTATTTGTGAGCTCTCAAATGTGTAAAGCGTGAGCTATGGGACAGCTGTCCATTTTCTTTTTAAATATTTTTTGTAAATGGAAGGAGTAACATTTTGTCTATTATAGAGGAAATTCCTGTAGATGACAAGTTGAAGAGGCCAGGTGGCAGCCCAAAGGGGATTTTTGTAGCATTATAAATATAAGTTAGGAAAGAATAGTGGGGACTTTTGGCAGGGAATTATTTTCAGACCTGTACGAGCTGTCTTGTATTGGTTCTAAGAAAATAAAATCTTCTAATAAAAGCCTGGAGATGGATGTTTTGCATGGGAATGAAGAATGGATGTAGATTGGATTATTCTGGTGACTTCCATACTTTAATGTGAGATCTTTCTTGCTATTTGAATTATTTCTTTGCAACAAATGATTTTTACTCCTTTCTGTGCCCAAACGAATTGTCTGTTTCATGAGCAATAAATGTGTTCTATATCAAATTAGAAGCTATCTTCTGATATCTTTATCTTTGTTGTAGATTTCTCTTTCAGATTTAATGGCTATCTGTTCTTTCTTTAAGATAACTCCTACAGCTCATTGCTCATGCTTTAAATTCGCTCCTTGCAGGGATAGTTAGATTTATTTTAGTCTTAAACTTAGATCTGTTTTTCCAGTCTTGCATTTAGATTAAACTTAGACTAGGCACTTGCATATCATTATAAAACATAAAATTCAAAAAGAAAGGTGGATCGGGCCATAACCGGTATAATCAGAATAAAACTCCAAACCCACGGTTGCCGGAACCGCTAACCGGATGGATTCCCTATACCAAATGGTAGATAATCTAATTGGGATAATCTATCGGGGAGAATCCCTTTCTGATTGATGCTACGATATCTGAGGCATCAACAGTTTTTTGGCGCCAGAAGGAGGGCATGAAAGTGCATGGCTGATAGAGGAAAATCTCCCACGGCCATAAATGTCACTGAAAACCCGCTTAAAGAAAGCATTTCAAACAACCCAGATCTTGAATTATTAAATCAAGAACGCCTCATTTCTGATCCTGAGCCTCAAGAAGCTTTATACGCTGTTCCTTTTATAGAAATACAGGATTTGAGAAGGCATACGCGATCCTACGTTAGGAAGATAGGTGGTTTAAACACTGTAAATTTCCTCCCTAGGAAAAGTACCCCTAGAAAAGAGCCACAATATACCCGAGATTCGATTCTTGTGCAAAGTTTTGAAGAACTTGTGAATTTAACTTTAGAAGAAATTTCAGACCCTCTTAACAAAGCAGATCTTGAAAACTCAGAAAATATTTCAGATCAAGAAAACCTTGAAGAACTTATCACTCCAAAAGGTACTCCCCAGGATTCACCGTACAATTCTCCGCCAGGTTATCCACACCCAAACATGGTTGTACCTGCCTGGAGAGCAAGGGGAGCGCTGAACCTAGCTGGGCCATTCCATAATCTTCCGAAAAATCCAGAAAAGGTCTTGCCTAAGTTCGATCCAGGGAAAGCTATTTCAGCGGAAGACCATCTCAAAAGTTTTTACTTAGCTGTGAACCTTTTGAAAGTACAGCATGAAGATGTAGTCTGTAGGCTGTTTCCATATACATTCGAGCCAAAAGTATCATCCTGGTACTTTAGCCTCCAACCTAGCTTGATCTCTAGTTGGGATGAATTCGAAAAATGTTTTTTAAAGAAATACGGAAACCAAAAGACTGTGGCAACACTTATGAAAGAACTCTTATCCATGAGAATGGAAAAGAAAGAAAAGGTTCAAGATTTCAATCAAAGATTCACAACGCTGTTAAATAATTTCAGTGAAGCCAATAAACCAGCAGAGGAATCTTTGATTGAATACTATACAACCGCTCATGAAGGACCCATCGCAATGTTCGTAAAAAGGTCCAAGAAAACTACTCTGATAGAGAACTTTGAGGAAGCTAGAAAGGTAGAAGAAGAAGCTGATAGCATTGCTAAACATGCCTTAGATGCAGAGCCAAAACCAACAGCCAGCAAAAAACCTTTGCTGCTCACTAGAGGTAAAGAAGAGCCATCTACAGACATGGAAAATGTAGTCAATATGATGCAGAAATTATCTAATAAAATTGTAGATCTCGAGAAAGATAAGGCTACTAGCACATCTAGGAAACCTTTCAAGCCATTTTATAAAAGAAGGGAAGACGGTGATCAAACTCATCCACCAATGAATACTTCTCCTGTCTTAAACTTGAATGAAATCGGAATGGAAAATTTCTGCACTTTTCATCAAGAACCGCATTCGGAAAAGAGCTGTCCGCAATGGATTAATTCCATGAGCTTAGTCATGAACCAAATGCTAGATTCACAGATCCCATACCAAGATGATTCTCCATAGGAATCGAGCCCTAAGTTAGAGGAACCAACCCCGGACACTACTATGGTGTTATGGGATTGGGTACCTATGACATAATCGGCAGAAGATGATCCCATAGAAAGCTCTCCCTCTACCGTGAACGTTGCTACTCGCAGCAAAGCCCCAATTGCCGATCCTGTGCCAAGCGCAGCTCCTCACAAGCCTAAAGTTTCAAAAGAACCGCCTAGGAGGCATATAACTATTATCCCACCACAGCCAAAAGTTAGCCAAACAGCGACCAAGCAGCCAAGCGCTGACACCATAGTTCAGCCACCTAAGGTCACAACAAGTAAAACAGATTAGCCGGCCCGAATTGGGAACGAATCTGACATAGGATACGATATTATCGAAGATATCAAGAAGGTCAAAGCAAATGTGTCAATATTTGACATGTGCAGCTTGCCCCATCAGCGAGACAAACTGCTGCATGTTCTACAACGCCAGACCAGCGCTCCATTAATGGACTCTGAAGAGAATCCCGAAATTAATGAAGCTAGCATCAGTGGGAAGTCTAAATCTCAAACACTACCTTTCCTCTTGACCTTTGAAATTTTTAATCACAATGCTCACAACTGTTTGGTAGATTCTGGAGCATCCTCAAACGTTATGCCACTGTCAATTTGTAAAAGGATTAACGGGCAGTCTGTGCCATCTCCAGCCCAAATTATCCAATTAGATAGGACTGCTGTCAAGGTAATTGGGGAGATGAAAGACGTCCTCATTAGATTATCAACTGACCCTAGAGTCTGTCAATTCATTGACATAATGGTGGTCGATATTCCTGAAGCCTATGGGCTGATTTTAAGTAGGGATTGGTCTACCAAGCTGAGTGGCTACTTTGCTACTGATTGGTCTCATCTGTGGCTGCCTTATTAGAACAGGCAGAATCGAATTAAAGTCCTGAGAGAACCTCATATGAAGCAAAACGTAACTCAGTTAGAAGAAAAAAATGAGGTTGTAGCTTTCTCATCCTCGGTTCTGGGGAATTATTTTTTAGAAATGGATCCGGGTAATTATCAGTCTGAAGCCATTAGCCATGAATCAGATAAACGGTTCGATCTCCTTCATTTCTCTCGGACTGATGATGTTGATTGTAACATAGTTAGTTTAGTTACTAATTTAGATCACAGAGAGACTAACTTAATTGAATCCAAAGATATTTTTTGGACATTATACTTTGATGGTTCTAAAAATCTGGAAGGATCCGGAGCCGGTTGTGTTCTGATAGATCCAAAAGGAAACAAGTATTTTCTGTCCCGTAGATTAGAATTTGATTGTACTAACAACACAGCAGAATTTGAAGCTTTGGTACATGGATTAAAGAAGGCCATTGGCTTAAATGTTAAGTACCTGAAGGTTTTTGGTGACTCCGAGATAGTTGTAAGACAGGTAAGGGACACCATTCATTGTCTCTCACCTCATTTGAAGGGTTATCAGGCTGAGGTATGGGATTTAATTATGCATTTTGACGCTTTCAATATAAAATCTATTCCTAGGTTGCAAAATTCTGCAGCTGATTTGTTAGCAACATCTGCTTCTAGATTGGTGCCGTCAAATAATAAATGCTCAATTGAATTGATTTTCAGGCCTTCCGTTCCCGATAACATCACAAACTTTAGAGTCTTCGATGATGATGAACAAATTATCAGCTTTCTAACAAACGAAGATAGCTTTCAAGGAGCTGCAATAGATGAAGAAGAACACGATGCTGATTTGATGAAGAAGGATGAGGAGAAAGGAAATTTCATTCCCAAGGGGGTAAGGTCCCTCGAAATGCTGTTCGATCTTCAAAATAAGTTCAAAAGGCCAGCTAATACCAAAACTAACAGCTCATCAATGCAACATGAGTTAGTTAATTTGGGTACCGAGGCAGAACCAAAATTTGTCAACCTTGGCAAATGTTGTTCGCCAGGAGAAAGAGACAGGTTCATCAAATTGTTTAAACAATACAAGGATGTTTTTGCATGGACCTATGAAGATCTGAAAACGTATGACGTCCGCATTATCTAGCATGTTATACCAATGAAAGCGGGTGTCAAGCCATTTCAGCAGCAGTTAAGAAGGATGCATCCTACTCTAGAACCGCTGATCCAAAAGGAATTAAAGAAACTCCTGGACGCTAAGATAATCTTTAAGGTCCGGCATTCTGAATGGGTTGCAAACTTGGTTCCCGTAAGAAAGAAGTCAGGAGAGATAAGGCTATGTGTAGATTTCAGAAATTTAAACAGAGCTTCGGATAAAGACAACTACCCCGTCCCTTCAATGGAACAAATCCTTCAAATGGTGTCAGGATCCGAACTTTTTTCTCTTCTCGATGGTTTCTCTGGCTACAATCAAGTATTAGTAGCCGAAGAAGATCGTCGTAAGACTACTTTCCGAACTAAGTGGGGAACTTTCACATACAGAAGGATGCCATTTGGTCTAATAAACGCAGGAGCTACATTCCAAAGGGCGATGGATATCGCCTTCCGAGGATTGGGTGGGCAATGTGTTATTGTATACTTAGATGATGTGACAGTCTTTTCAAAGAAAAGGGAAGATCATGTTGTTCATCTGAAGCATATTTTTTATCGCTGTCGAAAATATGGTATTTCTTTGAATCCCAAGAAGAGTGTGTTTGCAGTTCCCGAAGGTAAGCTCTTGGGTCATATCATTTCTAAAGGGGGAGTGTCAATAGATCAAGAAAGAGTCCAAGCTATTAATAAGATTCCAATGCCTTACAACAAGAAATATATGCAGTCCTTTATGGGCACTATTAATTTTGTCCGCAGATTTGTCCCGGATTTCACACAAATTGTCAAGCCATTGCAACAGATGGTTAAACAAAGCATACAATTCAAGTGGACAGATTTGGAGAAGGACGCATTTAGAGATATCAAGGCAGCCATAGCTAAGGCTCCTTCCTTTAGAAGCCCAGATTTTGATAAAGATTTTATCCTGTATACCTTTGCTTTGGATGACTCCCTCGTAGTTGTACTCATGCAAAAGGTGGAGCTGGGGAACGAATACCCAATTTCGTTTATGAGCACTGGTCTGCAGGGGGATGAGCTGAACTATCCCGTGGTTGACAAGCATGCATATGCGGTCTTCAAAGCAGTCAAGCAGTTCAGGCCATATATTCTTAAGAACAGAACTAAAGTCATAGTTCCCCACCCAGCTGTTAGATCCCTTTTCGTTCAAAAGGAACTAGGAGAAAGGAGGGGGAACTGGGTCACAGCTCTTCAAGAATATGATTTGGAATTTAAACCAGCCACGATCATCAAAGGGAAAGACCTGTGCAAATTACTTGCGGGAAACTCAACTGATGAAGAGCAACATTGGAAAAATGAAGCTGAGCTAAATTCGGTTGAAGTATGTCATATCTTCACAACTCCCTAGTCATGGTATAGGGATCTGGTGCACTATTTACAGTAGGGATATCTACCTGAGCACTGGAACTCTAAGCAAAGACGGGCACTCCGCTTGAAATCAGCACCTTATCAGATCATTGATGGGATACTTTTCAGGAAGAATGATGACGGAGTTTTCCTTAGATGTTTGGAAAAGGAAGATGCAAACAAAGTTGTCAAAGAATTGCATGATGGCCCCGCAAGTGGACATTATTCAGGAGAGACAACAGCACACAAGATACTGAGAGCTGGTTATTATTGGCCCACTCTGTTCCGAGATGCCCACACGTATGCACGAAACTGTGATGTATTTCAAAGAAGTGCTGGGAAGTTACCTAAGGCAGCAGAACCCTTGCAGCCGGTTATTATCTCTGAGCCTTTTGAATAGTGGGGTATAGATGTTATCGGAGAGATAAATCCGAATTCTTCATTACAACATCGATACATCCTGACGGCTACTGACTACTTCACTAGATGGACGGAGGCTATCCCTTTGCGCAAGGTCAATGAAGACGCAGTCATCAGCTTCTTGAAAGAGAACATCATAACCAGGTTTGGGGTTCCAATTTCCCTTGTTTTTGATAATGCTACTTATTTTTCATCTTGCAAGATAAATGAATTTGTTTATGAATGGGGAATTAAGTTGCATTATTTAGCCAATTATTATCCTCAAGGGAACGGATTAGCTGAATCCTCAAACAAGAATTTGATTCAAATTCTTAAGAAGACTGTGATAGAAAACCAGAGAAGTTGGCATGTAGCTCTCCCAAACGCCTTATGGGCAGATAGGGTGACCCCAAAGAACGCTTTAGGGGTGTCCCCTTTCACTCTTGTCTATGGCAAGGAATTTATCCTTCCTCCAAACATCTTACTCCCATCCTTACAGTTATCCCAAGCCTCTCGGGGTTCTGGTAGCCAAGCCTTACAATCCAGGATCAATACCCTGCTTCAACTTGAAGAAGCCCGATAGAAAGCTAAAGACCGATTCCATCAACACCAAGACATAGTTAAGAGATGGTTCGATAAAAGGAAGTCCGGTAAAAGAATTTTTGAAGTTGGGGACTTAGTCCTGAAATGGGACCATAATCATGAAGGCAAAGGAATGCATACGAAATTCCAACAATTATGGGAGTGGCCCGTACCAAATTTCGGCAAAATTAGGCCCATCCACTTATAAATTGACAAATCTCGAGGGAGAAGAAGTAACCCTTCCTCTCAATGGCCTCGCCCTGAAACAATACTTCGCATAGTCTCGCTGAGACTTCCTGTACATAAATAAAGTTTCTTTTATTTTTTCTTTAGCCTTTGTTTGCTTTATTTTCGGCCATTTTGTTTATTTCATTGTTATTTGAACCTTTGCAACAAGTTTGTTTTTTGAAATCCCTTATGGTTGAGTTTCTCGTCGAGAATAGGTCTCTCAAAGAAATCTCACAACCCATGAGTCCGGAACTATGCTCGAATAAAGTCTGTCTGTTGTGCTCTCGCTGAAACGTTCAGAAGAAAGGAAGCCTACTCTGCTAGTCACACTAATCCTTTTAAAATAGCAGAGACCCATGACCATCTTCATTACTATCTCTGGGCTCCACCCACTCTCACACTTAAAGGCATCTCAAGAAGGTTACCAAAGTTGGACCCATGGAAAGTAGCACATCTCGAGGACATAGGGTATTGAAATGACTCCATGCTGCAAATTTAACAGCCAAAATGGCTTATCCTCAAGAGTCTGTTTTCCAGAGATTCTCGCCTCAATTAAAGCATGGCTGAGACAAAAGCAAAAGACATGTAAAATCAAGAAGGTTGTCCAAAAGGCTCGGCCCAAAATAGGCTCCTCTCCGTCCGTGAGGCTTGATCAAATCAATAAAATTTCTAACTCACACAAAAGGACATTATGGATTGAGGAGCCTAAATCAAAGATCATGTCCAAAAGAAAATATCTCTGGAAAGCTCAAACAAGCTGTCCAAAGTACAAACATCCAAAAGGATGCAAGCAGCATGAGAATGAGGAACAAGACTAATAATGTTCACGAGGAAGTGTTGCAAATCCTGTGGAGTCCGACAGTAGTAACCATCTGAAAGATGACCCTTCTAAAATGAATCTCATATGTCGGCCCTTTGAGAGTTTTAAAGGCGTCTCTGTCAAAGCTCCCCTTTCCCCAATGGCTAGCAGGTAAAGTGCCTTTTTCCTTCACAGAAGTTCAAATGCTCAGCTGAATATTGCACATAAGATGGATGTCTTTGATAAGGTGTCGGACCATGAAGAGGAATTTTTCAGAAATCTGTGTTCGCCAGCGACTCGCCATTGTTGTTGCAGCAACATCCCCCCCAAAAAATTTTGTACATATTGGGGCCCCTCCTTTAATTTTTTTAGAAAGGCTGCCTTAAGAGGCCATTCCCAGCATTTAACTTTGTTTTTTAACAGAAAATATTGCTATGAACCTCTCCAAGTCATCCTTCCTCTAAGAGTAAAATTCATGAAGTCTTCTTGGAAATCGCGAAACGATTTTATAAAGCCCCCGCAGTTGCGGAAGTCTTCAAGGTTCCCTCCCGAAACGGCGGAAGCCTTTTGTTTAAGCTTCTCGAAAAAAGGACTTAGAAATTTTTTGAAAGTTTGCGGAACGCGCCAAGGAAGCTCCGCGGAACCATTCAGCTTTGTCTCCCGAAACGGCGGAAATCGTTTGCATAAGCCTCCCGAAAAGATTTAGAAGTTTGCGGAAGCTATTGACGAATTCCTTTCGAAACGGCGGAAGAATTCGAGGAAGCCGCCCGAAACTTGCGGGAGCCATTCTCCAACTTTCCCCACGGCCGCCAAGTGACTTAGTTTTTTGAAAAATTTCTGAAGTCTTGAAGTTGCGGAAGCCATTCGCCCGAGCCTTCCGTAACTGCGGAAACCTTCGCGTTTTCGTTCCGAAACCTCACCGAGAAAGTTTGGCGGAACCTTTTGGATTTTTCTCCCGCAGTTGCGGAAGCCTTCACGTTAACTTTCCAAAAGCCGAAACACTTAAACCTTTCCAGAACAATTCGCAAAAGACGTCCGCAACTGCGGAAGATTTCGGTTTATCCTTCCAAAACGACGGGCGCCATTCACCAATTCCTTCCGAAACAGCGGAGGCTAATGGCAAAAGCTTTCCGAAGCACTCTCGAAGCCCGGCTGATACTTAGAAAATTTTTTGAAGTTTTCGGAAGCCTTTTGCGGAAACATTCGCGGAAGCCTTCCGAAACTGCAGAAGCTATTTGCGAAAGCCTTCCGCAATTTCGGAAGCTTTCACATTATCATCCTGCTACCCGCCAAAGGACTCTCACGATCACGTTCATTTTGCGGGAGCCATTCGCGAGAACCTTCCGAAACGCCAGAGCTTTTTAAGTTTTCTTTCCGCTACCACGGGAACCTTTTACCGAAAATTTCACATTCATGATCTTTTTGTTGAAAACGTTCGCCTTCTCCCTTCGAAACAGCGGAAACTTTCGTTCTATCATCCCGCAATGGCGGGTGGAATTCATGAACTTGTCCCGCAGGTTGCGGTCGTGTGCACATATCGAGACGGCTTGATATGACCCCGACGTACCAGTATTAAAGCCGCGTTTTAAATGCACCAACCACCAAATTAAACCTCACACTTGCCCAGTTCATTTAAATAAACGGTGGAGGTTCGAGCCAAACACATTGTTATTTTTCAATTGGCAAACGTCGTGGAACGCCGCGCAACTGCTCCAACTCAACTCACCGTCCACGTCCTCGTCCACCTCATTCAACCATCTTCACAGTGCCAGGTAGGATGTTTTAACCGTTAAATTTGTTTCTTCCACGCGTCAAATTACCTTTGGTTTGTTCTTTTTTCGAAGACGATAGGCATTGGTTGGATTTTGACGGGAAAAATTCCCGTCATGGGCTATTTTGTCCATCAAATACGGCCTAAATTGCATATTTCCCGTCATAAAAGCAAAGAAATTGTAAAACGTTTGTATATTATGTAAAGGCCGTCAGTTTGAACGGGTGGAGTTTTTCCAAGCTCCTACCCTAGCCACATACCTCGTCATTCTTTGCGTTTAAAGTCGCCAAGCCCCGTGAATGTCTCGATTACACCAGCCGAAAACCAAAAAACTATAGCCCCCGAGCTTTTCATCGGCCATTTTCCCGGCATTGTTCAAACTTCCGAGCTTACCATAGGACGCCTCGTCAAGTGCCATAAATAACAATAGCGGTTAGGCTTAAACCCCTCGCCTGTTCATCAACGCGGAGGGCCATCCCCGGTTTTGTCTTAAATTTGTTTCAACCCCAGACTCACTCGCCACTAACCATTAAAAGGGCACCATGGCAAAGGATACCATCCCTCCTAGAGCTGGACCGAGAGCAGGTTGCTTCCGCAACATGCTTATCCTCTCAGGAGCATTCCAAACCCGCCCCTTTAAAAGAATTAGGATGATTAAATCTAGATTTCTTGTTTGGAATGGTGTATTTGGCTTCCCAACATGAAGCTTCACAATTTATGTATATATATCATTAGCATGTTAAATAGGCACTGCTCTTTGTTAAAATCTCACAGTATGTTGCACATTGTGATGATGACGTGTATTTGGTTGCTATCAGGGATAAGTCAAAATGCCAAAAGGTGGTAGGAAGAAGGCTAAGATGACGGAAACACAGTCTGCACCACTTAGAATTGAGACCACATACCAAGATACTAGGTGCACCACCGGTATTCCTCCTGAAATCCGATGGGGTGACATCTATAGGATGATCCGAGACCAAGAGATTCCGGATATGTTGCTAGAAGAGGAGCAGATCTATATTAATATCAGGACTTCAGGTATAGCTAGGGCTGCTACCCACCCTGAACTGTTCCCATGTGTTGAAGTAATCGGATGGATTCTCCAACATACTGATGCGGAGTCTAGGGTAATAAATGACAGTGGGAAAATAGCAATTGCCTCATTCCACCCAGCATACCTTGCCGCAACCTATAAATTTCCCCGCTCCCAGCAATCTCTAACTGATGAATGGCTAGGCAAAATGAACAACATTGACATGGCCAAAAAATTACTGGTCGCAGGCAAGCATCTAAGAAAGAAAGGTAATGACAAATACGACGTCCAGAATCTGAGACCTCCATTCAGGTTGATCGCCTTGATGTTGTGCAGAATATTCAGCATGCCCGATGGCACCGTGTATAAGATTCAGTGGGTTCCCATCATCCACTTCATGGAATTTAAAGGAATTGTGTTTGACTGGGCCACTCTCCTGTCAGACAGTTTGGCATCAATGATAGTTGCTGCAAGAGAAGGACTGGCCTTAAAAAAGGCAGAATTCTACATGTCCTCATACCTCATTGATTGTGTGTTGGACAAGTTATCTTTTCCCAAATTAGGCTGCACATGGGATAAGGCCACCACCCCGATTTTTACCACTTTCAGGATGTTGTGGGAACAGAATTACAAACCTAGCTACAAACTCATCTGTGAGGGGTTCATCATGCCCCTATATGAGAAGATGTTCAAGGAGGAGCCCAACTGCCTGTCGGAGAATCCTATGGAAGTCCTTGAAAATTACGGGGATTTTTATTTTTCAGAGCAAGGCACCTACCTCAGAATGTTTGGAGGGACTAAAGCTCCATACATTTTGCTGAGGTATGCCACTGACTATGTGGTCCTTAAAGAGGCAATAAGGTAGATTTTTCTGGATGGAATTGGAGCAGTACTGAACAAACAACATAAGGCCTCCTTCCCCCTCTACCTTTCTGCATAGGATCTTACAAGTTCTCGGGGGTTGCCTCAGCCGAAGAGTTTGTTCAAGAGCTGAAAGCCTTCCACTTCGGTGAGGTAATCTTCCACAGGAATGACAGGAAGGGAAAAGTTGTTGAGCACTGTAAGGAGATTTATGCTCATTTCGAGTACTCTCATTATCATGATGCCGAGGAGGAGGTATTCAGAGGCATCAGCAACATGGCTGAGTTACGAACCTTTCGCCAAGGCAATGGAGCAAGTTCTAGCTCTACCAGGACCCAGAAGACCAGCCAGCAGAAAGACAAAGAAGCAGATGAGGCCCGAGCTCAGGAAGAGCTCAGATTAAAAGAGGAAGCAAGGTTACTACGAGAAGCTGAAGAAGCCAGATTACAGCAAGAAGCTGAGGAAGCAAGGTTACTGCAAGAGGCTGAAGTTGCCAGATTGCAGCAAGAAGCAGAAAGTGAGAGGCTGCAAAAAGAGGCTGAGGAAGCCCAGCAGCAGAAAGAGGCTAAAGATGAAAGGCAACAGAAAGAGAATGAAGATCAGCTGCAAGCTGAACAAGCTGAGGTAGAGCGGAAAGCAGAAGAAGAGCTTAAAGCAGGTGAAGATGCCTAGGCAGGTGGCTACTGTGCACAGGACATGGAAATTGACATACCTCAAACAAGTGTCTCTGGCATTCAAAATGTGGAGGCAGACGCAGCACAAGCTGGTGGCTCTGGTACCCAAAATGTGGGAACAAATCCAGCTCAGGTAGTCCAGACCCCACCGACAGAAATAGAAATAGACATTATGGATCTCCCAATCGTCCTGTACACTCCATCAGGAGAACATACCGTGTCCAGATGGGATGAGTTTGTCTACGACAAGAGGAGAAAGGCAATGGCCTTCAAATCGGAAGAGAGGATCAAAAGATTCTCCCAGGAGGATATTATTACCCACCGTGAGATCACTGTAATGTGGAATACAGATAAGGATCCCTTAGCTATGGCATCCGCCGTTGTAGAGATAGCAAAAGTGTCACTGGATAATGTAGGTGATATAATTAGAGAAAATGAATCGACAAAGAAGAGAGCTCGTATGCTACAACATACTATGGCTAAGGAGCAAGCCTACAGAGATCTCGTGGTGAACAGGTATAACCGCCTGTCTGCTGAGCATAAAGAGCTATTGGACAAGTGTAACCAGCTGGAGGAGGAAAAGGACCAACTGACACTCTAGGTGATGATTGTGGAAGCAGAGAAGAGCGAAGCGGAAGATAAATCCTCCCAGCTAGAAGCAGACAAGCTGGCATTAGCTGAGCAATTAGAGCAAGCTGAGAGCAGAACGATGGACATGTCTCCCTTCCATGAGCTGTCCTGCAGCATCCTGAAGCAAATATATGACACTCAGGAGCTAATCACGGCTAAAGTTTGCAAGCTCAAGGCCATGGTGGTCAGATTAAAAGAGATTAATGCAGAGGCCCATAGGCTTAAAGCTAAGCACACTCGAGTTAAGGAAAATATCCTAAGCCAGATAGAATGGCGAAAAGAAAAGGTGGATTTCCCCACACATCTCCCATTCAAGTCTGTGGAGGGTTTTAATGAAGACATAGCCCTTTTGGAATTCTGCAGAAACTGTGGCAGTAAGCTAATGGCCAGTGTACAAGGGACAATGGATAGGATCAACGGTCTGTATCAAAGGATCCAAGGAGTGCATGACAGATGCAAATTAAGTTTCCCGCAATCCCTCGATGATTTCCCGGGTGAAGAACAACGCTTGGTTGAACTGAAGGAAGAACTAGGCATCCAAACTGAATATGTGAAGAAAATCGATGTCCTAGCAATTGATGACCTCCAACATTATATTGGAATGTCATCAATCCATAGCCATTTGCTTAAAGAAGTGCATCAAGCTGTAGTGACAGAAATTCAAGCCATTGGAGCAGAGCTTAGAAGCAATGTGACTTCTCAGAAAATCTTGCTCTCTGCTTCCACAAATGTATTCATAAGGGACACTGGTGTGTGGTATAGCTACATTGCAAAAGAGGAGAAGAAGGCAGAAGTAGCAGCTGTGACAGCAAATCCAGACTCTTCTCTCCCAGCAGAAACTCCAGCTGGCTCGATTTCTTCTTCCCAGGCAGCAGCAGCAGCAATAGTGGGCTCGATTCCTTCTTCCCAAGCAGCAGCAGCCAATTTGAGCGACCCTCTTCCAGCAGAAGCTCACGCACGGGAGTGAAATCGCTGATTTCAGAACATTATTTCTGATATGTTGTATTTGTGAGCTCTCAAATGTGTAAAGCGTGAGCTATGGGACAGCTGTCCATTTTCTTTTTAAATATTTTTTGTAAAAGGAAGGAGTCACATTTTGTCTATTATAGAGGAAATTCCTGTAGATGACAAGTGGAAGAGGCCAGGTGGCAGCCCAAAGGGGATTTTTGTAGCATTATAAATAGAAGTTAGGAAAGAATAGTGGGGACTTTTGGCAGGGAATTATTTTCAGACCTGTACGAGCTGTCTTGTATTGGTTCTAAGAAAATAAAATCTTCTAATAAAAGCCTGGAGATGGACGTTTTGCATGGGAATGAAGAATGGATGTAGATTGGATTATTCTGGTGACTTCCATACTTTAATGTGAGATCTTTCTTGCTGTCTGAATTATTTCTTTGCAACAAATGATTTTTACTCCTTTCTGTGCCCAAACGAATTCTCTGTTTCATGAGCAATAAATGTGTTCTATATCAAATTAGAAGCTATCTTCTGATATCTTTATCTTTGCTGTAGCTTTCTCTTTCAGATTTAATGGCTATCTGTTCTTTCTTTAAGATAACTCCTACAGCTCATTGCTCATGCTTTAAATTCGCTCCTTGCAGGGATAGTTAGGTTTATTTCAGTCTTAAACTTAGATCTGTTTTTCCAGTCTTGCATTTAGATTAAACTTAGACTAGGCACTTGCATATCATTATAAAACATAAAATTCAAAAAGAAAGGTGGATCGGGCCATAACCGGTATAATCGGAATAAAACTCCAAACCCACGGTTGCCGGAACCGCTAACCAGACGGATTCCCTATACCAAACGGTAGATAATCTAATTGGGATAATCTATCGGGGAGAATCCCTTTCTGATTGATGCTACGATATCCGAGGCATCAATAGGATTGCAAGGCCATGGCCACACCTATGGCATCGAATCTGAAGCTTCTATGTGATGCTTCATCTGAGCCAGTTGATATCTCTATGTATCGTCATATGATTGGGTCCTTGATGTACCTGATGAACACGAGACCAGATATTTGCTTTGTTGTGAACACATTGAGTCAGTTCCTGACAGATCCAAGGAGTGTTCACCTGGTTGCTGTAAAGCATGTTCCGAGGTACCTGAAGGGTACAGTGGATTATGGACTCAAGTATGAAGCGAATCAAAAGTTTAACCTGCAGGGTTATGTTGATTCAGATTGGGCTGGCAGTGCTGCAGATAGGAAGAGCACATCTGGGTCTTGCTTCAGTATGGGATTAGGTGTGATCTCTTGGTTTAGTAGGAAGCAGTCCTTCATAGCACTGAGTACAGCTGAGGAAAAGTATGTTGCAGCCTGTTCAGCTAGTTGTGAGGCAGTATGGCTACGGATGCTACTGGTATCTTCTGCGATAACTAGAGTTGTGTGAAGCTGTCTGAGAACCCAATGTTTCATGACAGGTTGAAACACATAGAGATCAAATATCACTATATCAGGGATATGGTGCAGAGAGGAGCTGTAAAGCTCCTATAGGTTGCAATGGACGAGCATATTGTAGATGTGCTAGCCATGGTGAAGTTCGAGTACTTCAGGGAGAGGCTTGGTGTTCTTCAGATCGATGACACTTCGAGGAAGAAGTGATGGACACATTTGCTGAAGCCATTCCAAGCATGTTGGAAGGAGGATCCTTCACATGGCTGTGGATGTAAGCACTGGATGATGAGCATCAGGATGATGTTCTAGTTTCTTCTTTGTATGATCAGTTGGATCATTTATATGTATATGTATGTACGCATCATGTTGGATGCTGGATATGATCAGTTGGATCATTTATATGTATGTATGCATCATGTTGGATGTTGGATATGAACGGTTGGATCATTTATATGTATGTATACATCATGTTGGATGTTGGATATGATCGGTTGGATCATTTCTATGTATTTTGTATATGCATCATGTTGGATGCTTGGACCATGTATCTGTATATGTATCAGGTGGATACATTGTATGATAAGGTAGATCATGTATGTTGATATATATCAGGTATGATCAGGTAGATCATGTATGTTGATGGATACATTGTGTGGATCATGTATCTATGTATCAGGTGGATACACTGTGTATGGTGATATGTATCAAGTAGATACTTGGTATGCATCAGGTGGATGCATTGTATGATCAGGATGATCGTGGATGACGAGCTTCTCCAGATGACATGCATCAGGACGATGCAGTGATGATGATCAGGATGATCATGTGTACATCAAGATGATGTGTGGTGAGTATCAGGATCATACTTTGTGGCCGTGGATCAGGTTGTGTAGATGAGCATGTCTAGGAGATCCTATAGGTCAGAGTTGCGTACCCATAACAGCCTGGGATGCTCTTTCGAGACATTGCTCTGGGAGGACATGTAATTTGTGCCCTGGGAGATCTTCAGGTCGGAGTTATGTACCCGTAACATCCTGAGATGCTCTTGAGAGGTTTTGTACTATGGCATGTAATTTGCTCCTGGGAGATATGGACATGATGAAAAAGGCCTCAGATGCTTCAGCCAAGTTTTGCCATGACCACATGTAATTTTCTCTTGGGAGATCTGGACAAGATGAAAAAGGCCTCAGATGCTTCAGCCAAGTTTTTTGGTGGACCACATGTAGTTTTCTCCTGGGAGATCTGGACAGGATGAAAAAGGCCTCAGATGCTTCAGCCAGGTTTTGTGGTGAGATCACATGTAATGTGCTCCTGGGAGATCCGACAGGTAGAGCTGTGTGCTCGTAACAGCCTGGGATGCTTCAGCCAGGTTTTGTGATGGGTCACATGTAATGTGCTCCTGGGAGATCTGACAGGTGGAGCTGTGTGCTTGTAATAGCCTGGGATGCTGCAGCCAGGTTTTTTGACGCACGTAATAAGTTCTGAGGATTCCAGAGTATGGCCAGTGATGATGAAGACCTGTAGGTGGTGGGCCTACATCCAGTATGAAAAAGGACTGGCTCTGTAGAACTTCCTATGGCGAGTAGAGTCAGAGATTGGTTGAGATAGCACCAGCAGTGACGATGATCCCGAGAAGAAGACTTGTCTAGCAGAACTGTGTCGAGAAATACCTTCCTAGTTAAGAGGGAGTGTTGATGTATATGTAACTTCGAAATGTATTTTATCTATGTATTTCATATATATATTTATTGTACCCTTATAAGAGATGTGTTATTCCTTTATAAGGAAGTGTCGTCATGTGTATTGACAAGTGTCGCAAGTGTGTGTACTTGGCGACGGGTTATTAGACCACCATGTGTGAGGTTGGCCCTGAAATATATATTATATTGTGGATGTACCTAGCTAGACAAGTCGGCCCCATAGTGTAACTGGGAAAACAGGTTAGTATAAATAGAATTTGGGAGATCTCTATTTTGATCACTCGGAAACTCACACTTCTCTCACTCAGAAAGTGGCGCACTAGTGAGGAGGAGGATCATCTACTACTAGGAGACTATCTCAGTGTATTTTGGTTGAGCCATTGCTCTCTCTATCTCTGAGGAGGTTGTGGGGTTTTTCACCTTAGGGTTTTCCCCACGGAAACTCTATGTCTCTTGTCTCTCATGCTTTTGATTTTTGTGATGCTTGTCATGCTTATTGTGATTGTTATGCATTGATACACTGTATATGTTATTCTCTCAGTGAAGATCCTAGAGTATTGTGAATTAATGCTCAAAATTTAACACCATTATATTAATGAATTGGCACACTCTCGAATCAACTGACAATCTAATAAGCACATCCTTTAATTCACCAATGACTTTGACAATGGTTCTATCCAACTGTATGATTTGAGATGGAGATGGGATAGGTTGTCCGTTAATCTTCCTGCAGATAGATAAAGGCATGACATTCGAACTAGCACCCGAATCAACCAAACAATTATGTATGTTATGATTAAAGATTTCAAAAGTTAAGAGAAAAGGCAAAGTGTGAGATTTTGATTTTCCGCCAATGCTGGCTTCATTAATTTATGGGTTTTCATCAATGCTTTCTAATGAAATGCTTGTTTGTGGGTCGAAAGCTTCCATTAACCTCTTCCTTTGTTGGGGTAGGCTACACATATCAAAGATAGAAACATTAGCTTCCGCTTTCTTAATATCCTCGATTATGTCATAGCCCATGTCACATTCTTTCGAAACTTTAGGTTGATTTTATGTTTTGTTCGAAGAAACTTTTGGTTGTTTGGATATTTCTGCGTTTGATTCCTTTGTCACGGCGGGGTTTAGTGCTGGAATTGTCTTAGGCTGGGGTGGGATGACAGTTATGTGCCATTTTGGTATTTGATTTGTAGACTTAGTTTTAGGCACATATACCGTTTGATAAATCACTGGGCCTTTACTTCTAGTAGCAACATTAATAGATGTCGTTTGTACTCCGTCAACAAGATTTCCAAAAGACGATTCTTGGGTAGGAGTCTAGTCCCAAAGGATCATTGTGGTGTCTGGAATGGACTCTTCCTGCTCAGGAATTCGTTCTTGTTGGGGATCTGTTTACTCAGAGATTTGTGCATCTAGCATTTGATTCATTACCAAACTCATTGAGTTAATCCACTGTGGACATATTTTTTCTAAGTGTTGTTCTTGATGAAAGGTACAAAAGTGGTCCATGCCAATATCATTCAAGTTTAGCACAACAAAATTATTTACGGGTGGGGTTGGTTGTGTATTTTCTTCTTCTTTTTATAGATAGGCTTGAACGGTGGCCTTGAAGAGCTAGTTGCCTTGTCTTTCTCTAGATCTACAATTTTATTAGAAAGTTTTTGCGTCATTTTTATAACATTTTTCAAATCTGCTATGGGTTCTTCTTTATCCCTAGTTAATAAAAAAGGTTTTTTAACGGCTGCTGGCTTTACTTCCAGATCAAGAGCATGTTTGGCAATACTGTCGGCCTCTTCTTCTACCTTCTTGGCTTCTTCAAAGTTTTCATTCAAGGTAGTCTTCTTCGTTCTTTTGACAAACATTGCTAATGGGGGTTTAAGAGCTGTTGTGTAATATTCTACCAAGCATTCCTCAGCGGGCTTTGTTGCGTCACTAAAGTTATTTAACAATGTCGTAAATCTTTGATTAAACTCTTGAACTTTCTCATTTTTTTCCATTCTCATGGATAATAATTCTTTCATAAGAGTAGCTACTGTCTTTTGATTCCCATACTTCTTTAAAAAACATTTTTCAAAATCTTCCCAACTTACTATCGAGCTAGCCTGTAGGCTAAAGTACCAAAAAGACACTTTGGGTTCGAAAGTATAGGGAAAAAGACGGCAGACCACATCCTCATGTTCTACATTAAGAAGACTCAAAGATAAATAAAAACTTTTAAGATGATCTTCAACAGAAATTCCTTTCCCAGGGTCGTATTTAGGAAAAACCTTCTCTGGGTTCTTGGGTAAATCATGGAACAACCCAACTAAATTCAATGCTCCTCTTGCTCTACATGCAAGCACAACCATGACTCTTGGTGGAGAATGTGGTGGAGTGTGCAGTGGTGAATTATGAGGAGTATGCCTGGGAGTGTGCGGTTGTTCTTGATTTGTAGGAGTTTCGGGTTTGACCTCGTCAAAAGGTTCAGTAATCTCTTCTAGAGATAGACCCAATAGTTCTTCTAGACTCTGAACTAGAACGAAATCTCTAGTGCATTGAGGGTTTTTCCTGGGAGCTCTTATTCTGGGCAACAAAGGAACGTTAGTTAGTCCTCCAAGACTTCTAACATAGGAACGGGTATGTCTTTTGAAGCGGTTTACTTCTTCAAAAGGGACAGCATACAATGTTTCTTGCTGTTCTGTCTCAGAATTAAGATTTTCTTGATTTCTCGATTCCAGATCTGAAATGTCTGGGATAGCTATTACGAATGGGTTTTCAGTGGAAAAATCTTTAACAAAAGCATCTCTTCTTCCATCCATGCACTAGTGGCCCTCCTTCTAGCACCAAAAACTGTTGATGCCTCGAAAATCGTAGCATCAATTAGCAAGGGATTCTCCCCAATAAGTAATCCCAATTAGATCGCTCACCGTTTGGTGTGGGGAATCCGTCCGGTTAACGGTTTGGCTACCGTGTGAGTTTTAAAGATTTGTTTATTTTATCGGTTGCGGCCCGATCCACCGTTTATGTATTTTATATTAAAATATGATATGCAAGTGCCCTAACTAAATGCATGTGAAAAAAAAATTGTTCTAAGATATTTAATCTATTTTTAACCTATCCTTGCAAGGAGCAGAATTTAAAATATGAATAATAAAACTGAAAGAAACATCTAAAGAATTGAACAGATAGCCATTAAATTATAAAAATGTATTTTCAGTAGAATGTAAATGATATCAAAGATAGCTCTAATTTTATTAAAGTATTCCATTACTCATGAGGTACAGAAATTTTGCAAAAGAAATAAGATCATTCACAACATAGAATTAATTCACAAAAGCTAGGAAAGATCTCACTGAATGTATATGAAAAATGCAGAAATATTTTGGCAATCATCCATCACAACCCAAAGCAAAACGATGCACCAGCTTTCACAGGTCAAAACAGTTTTTCAATTCATGTAGCTGAAGTAGTTCTCATACACAAGAAGAAAATATTTTCACCTGCCAAAAGTCTTTTTTTTTTTAAATCAACTATATATAGCTTTTCCAATGCTTCAAGAGATGCCACCTATATCCTAACTTTCCAAATTCTTTTAATTTGTCTTGTAGTGACCAATTTACAAAAAGAGTAAAACCCCGACAATATTACAAAAAAGGATGGGAAGGAGGTCCAAATGTCACTTTAATAATTAAAATACATAAAGGCTGAAAAAAGGCATGCTGGCTATAAATTAGAAGATAAGACAAAAGGTGTGTCACTTCTGAGTTGGCGCCTTTGCTAACTCAGGTGCTTCTGTTGGAACTTGTGCCTCTGGTGCTGCTAGTAATTCCACTGAGGTTGATGCCCTTACTTTTTATGTTAATACTTGATGTGTTTCTGCTGTTAGTGCTCTGTCTGCTTCTGCTATATGTCTCACCCAGATACTGGTTTCTTTTATGACATTGTTTGCATCAAGAGGGAGCATGGTTTTCAAAGAAACTTCATGCTTGGCAAGCTCTTCCTCAAGGTCAACGATTTATGTTGTTGTAGCCTGGAGGCTTTCTTGCACAAGATGTGCGTGAATAGCAGCCTGGCCAACCCACTGGTAAAGGTCTTCTGCAGTCAAAACCTCCACCTTCCTTACATAATATGTTTCAGCACCTAGACCATCCCTTAGGTCAGACAAATGTTGGAGTTTGTCTGGAAATTCTTCTATAGTCTGGGGCATTATCATCAGGCAATTCTCTTGGGTGGTTCGTATCTTCAAATACAAGTTCCCACACTGTTCAAGAGTGACCATAGCCACTTCATTTAGCTTCACTCCAAAATCTTTGCAAAACCCCAAAAGGCGGATATCTGCTTTGAAACCATAAATGGATTTAAGAGGGAGATTTTTTGGGAATCTTGACTTTCCTTCTCTCCATTCCATTTGCCTCTTAATATCCTCACTAATGCGTACATATTTTCTTCTACGCCTAGTGGCTTCAGCATTTATTTCCTTGATTCTGGCCACCACTCCTTTTAATTTGCAGACTTCTTCCGTTATGAGCTCTTGAGTCCCGTGTATCCTATTAAATATTTCTCAAGCCTGCTCATGAAAAAGACTCAGATCACGAACCTTGCTAGTAGTGAGTTCTAATTGTTGTTCTAGCAATTCCCCGCTTTCTTCTAAATTTTCTATGTTTTCCTTTAAGTCATCGATCTGCTGAGTGGTATCAAATTTCTCAGACTCCAGCTGCAGGTTCCTACTTTCAAGATCTTTCTTTTCAACTTCCAAGGCCCTCATTTGTATGACCAGGGCTCTCTTTTTGGCTTCTGGGTGTTGAAATTTTCTGTTTAATTCTCCCTTCTCTGACACCAGGGTGTCACATTTCTCCACCATCAAATTTGAATAATTTTGTTCCTTGACCAGAGTTTCCTGGAAATGGTGGGTTTTCTCCTTTTCTAAGTCTAACTCATATGCTAATATGTTGACATTGTCTGTAGTTGCTTGGACATAAGCCACATAAATGGATGCCACGAGTTTGTGTGCACGCTTAGTACCTTGAATGACTGTTGTCTCATGTCTGGTAACAATGTCTGGTTGAAAAGGTCGCTTCATCCTAGTCACTGTTTCTTTGACAATAGATTTCATTTTCTTGTTATGAGCGAACCTATCCCATTGGGACACTGTGCTACTTTTTGATGGTGTAAAAAGGACAAGCGGGAGGTCTATTATAGGGATTTCCGTATCCATGTCTTGGACATTTGGGCTTTTTGGCTCAGCATCCTCCTTCAATTTGTTTTCTTCTTTTGCTTTCCTTTGCGCTTCTTCTTTTGCTGCCTTCCTCTGAGCTTCCTCTTCTCCTTGTTTGGAAATCCCTTCAAGTCTAATTCTTTCTTCCTCTTGAACTCTTCGAGCTTCTTCCTCTGCTGCTTGTATCCTTTGATTTTCTTTTTCCCAAAGTTCATGCTTTCGCCTTGTTTGCTCTCTCAACAGCTTCTCTTTGGATTCTCTCGGCTTCTTCCTTGAGCCCTTGCTCTTCTTTAGAGAGTGTTTGAGCGGCTTCTGCTGTTTGCTTTTCCTGGTGTTGTTTTTCTTCCTTGACAACACCAGAGCTAGAACTGCCCCCGACTTTACTTAGTCGGAAAATCTGTAGTTCGGTCATGTTACTGACCCCTCTGTACACTTCTTTGTCTTCATCATAATAATGAGCATATTCGAAATTAGCATGAATCTCCCTGCAATGTTGTGCAGCCTTGCCTCGTCGATCGTTCCTCTGAAAAATCCTTTCCCCGAAGTGAAAATCTTTAAGTTCTGCGATAAACTCCTCTATTGTTGCAATCCCTAAAAACTTGTAAGCCCCAATGTAGAAGGGTAAAGGTCGAAAGGAGGCCTTCTTTGCCTTGTATAAGGAGCTACCAATCCCATCAATGAAAACTTGTCTCACTGCCTCCTTGAGGACTATGTAGTCCATAGCATATCTGGGGGTTTAGAGCCTTCATACATTCTTATGAAAGTGCCTTCCGGTGAAAAATAGAAATCACCATAATTCTCCAGGACTTCCATGGAGTTTTCGGACAAGCAGTTAGGTTCTTCATTGAACATTAACTCATATAAAGGTATGATAAACTCCTCACAAATGAGTTTGTAGTGTCGCTTTTAGTTCTGGGCCCAAAATAGTTTGTAAGCGGTGAATACCAGGGTGTCGGCCTCTCTCCAGTTACATCCAAGCTTTCGAAAGGGGGGTTTTGCCACAATACAGTCTATCAAGTAGGATGGCATGTAGAATTCTGCCTTCTTTGCTCCTAATCCTTCTTGTGCAGCAATTATGGCTGATGATAGGCTGTCTGAGAGGATATCTTCCCAATTAAAAATTGTCCCTCTGAACGCTACATAGTGGATGATGGGAACCCACTGGAGCATAAAAATAGTACCATTGGGCCTTCCAAAAATTCTACTAAGCATGAGGGAAATCATTATGAAAGGAGGCCTCAGATTTTGAACCTCATACTCCTCACTATCCGTTTTTCTGATCTGTTTGCCCGAGATCAGCAACTTTCTGGCCATCTCTAGATTATCCATTTTGATTTGTCCTAGCCATTCATCATCAAGCCACTGATGAGCCTGGGGCAATTTGTAAGTTGCCGCAATATAAGATGGATGGAAGGATGCGAAAGCTTCCCCTTTACTGTCCAAAAGAACCCTTGTCTCAGCATTCGCGTGCTGCAGAATCCATCCAATTACTTCCGAACATGGGAAAAGTTTTGGGCGTGTGGCTGCTTTGGATATACAGGAGGTTCTGATGTTCCGGTATAGGTATTCTTCCTCGAGGAGTGCCTCAGGGATGTCCTGGTCTCTTATCATACGATATATGTCTCCCCATTTGACCTCTGGAAGAACGCCTGTAGTGCACCTGGTGTCTTCATATAGAGTTTCTACCCTCGTGGGGGCTAATCCTGACTCGGTGGCTTTTGACTTTCGTTTGCCACCTTTAGGCATTTTGGCTTAAAAACCTGTCCAAAAGAAAAAAAACATAAGTGGGCATTACACGTAACATCAGCAGATTAGACTAGCATCCTGTACATAACAACAAGTTTTAAGACTTATTCTGATAAGCCTTTGATGAATACTGTTTGATTCTTCCCAAAACTGATCGAAACTAACCAAACCTTCCTAACTCTGTTCATTGTGGTTTCGAACTTTCGAACCGATGCAACTTTTCTACTTTCAAAATCAAACTAAGACACTTACTTCGCATGTTATTTTAAAAAAAAAAACCTACGGGAACCGCATAGTGACGTTTTGAGCGACGTAGCAACTATGAAATATAAGAGTAATGCATTTCCATAGTAACAATTCGGAACAAAAAAAAGTGAATCTGAGCATAATATGTTTCATGGCGTGAACGTTCGCAGCCGGATAGGGACACCAATGTTCTTCTCGTAAGGGTAGACAGGACTGGTTTCAACTTCCAGAACGGGTAGAGGTATGCTGCGGACTCTCTTAATGATCATACTATGGGTGATTAAGGTCCAAAAACACAAACTTCTATGCTCATATGAACACGGGCTTGGGTAGGCTTAGTTAGGTATGGGCATGGGTTTGCTTGGGCAGTCGTTAGACCAAAAAGAAAAACTTCTGCAATGACCGGCTAAAACAAAAGAACCAATGAGAAAAGGCAATTACTTCAACGAGACAAAATGCTTCAAGAGAGGATACAAGTCTTGAAAGGTACCAACCTGTTAGAAGAGGTCATGTATGAGAATGTTGACATTGTTGTGGAGCCCGCGAGCCTGGAGTGGGTGGTCATGGTCTCAAACGGACAAGGAGACAAGCCTCTACCAAAATGAACAATGAAAACCAACGGGGTTTACGCCCTATATATAGAATTTTGACACACGTGAGCCATTAATAGGGTGGTTGTGAAAAGTTAAATGGGGTTAAATGGGCGTACAGATGGGGACAAATCGACACATTCGGTATTTAAGAGTGACCGCCAAAATCGGAAAGACTTGGCCAACTTCTCCGACCGTTGCAGGGAAACTATCCGAGTTCTTCCGCAAAAGGCGAGCGTGAAGTCGCAGAAAAGTTATGGGGGTTTACTCCGCCGTTGTGGGAAAGTTACCTGAATTCTTCCGCAAATTCTAACTTGTTCATTTGTTCTCATAGTTGTGGAAGATTTGCGTGAGTTCTTCCACTGTTTCGGAAAGACTCGGCAAGTTCTTCCGCTAATGCGGGAACATGGTGGAAAAGGATCTGGAAAAGCTTGTGCAATTCTCCCGAAACGGTGAAGTTCAAGTCTCAACCAAGCTTTTCGCCCATTGCGACAAAGTTGTCTGAGTTCTTCCGCCGTTTCGGAAAGACTTGGCAAGTTCTTCCGCTGTTTCGGAAGGACTTGGCGAGTTCTTCCGCCGATACTTTAACTTAGCCAAATTTCCTCGCCATTTCGAAAGAGTTGGATGAGTTCTTCTGCTATGGCGGCTTAAAATCATGAGTTTTACTTGGGCCAAAACAATCGAAAAACAGACTCAAAGGAATCAGGCAAAGGTTTTCTCGAGAGGAACTAAGTAAGGAAAAGGTTCTGATGGCCTTTAGGCTCCTAGGCAAACTTTCTCTTCAAAAGTAAAGGAGGGGCCCCAAAATTTTCAAATATTGGGGAGGGTGTTGTAGCAACAACATGTCTCCAATCCTTCTTCATGGGAGGTTCCTTTATATCCTCCAATTGGATCTCTTTATTGAAGCAAAAATTTGGAAACACTTCCACTTATGCCATCAACACTTTCAAGAGGAATTTGGGTGACAAGTGGCCAAGGAAAATAAAGAATGCGAGTGTAGGCTGATGTCATTCTCACTCTTTCACAACAACTTGGTATCATTACCTCAAATTGAAGAGATATCCCTTGATGCATGGAAGAGTTTTGTATGTATAAGCCAAAACCAGACTTTAAGTAAACCAATTCCAATGTGAATGCACAAGATTCATGTATAGGTACCCATATGACTAACTTAACTAAGGGATGACCCAACAAACTTCTATTTAATGAGTAGAGTCGACTAGTATGGGCCTATATCACTCACCAATATCTTGAGGTGACATTTGTAATTAATGGGATGTGGAATTGATCAAATCACACCACTACATGGATCATGCAAGAATCAAGGGATTTCTGGCATAAATCATGTAATCAATTTGCCAATTTTACTGGCCGGACACTACAATTGGTGCCCTTAACACCACAAATGGCGTCCCAATTGTATTACATTTTGCTTGCTTATTTTGGCACATATTCGACTGATGTAGACGTAATATCCAACACTATTCTACACGCAAAGGTGGAAACTATAGTAGACGGAACCTTGGACGTTATACCCTAGACGACGCCACCCTAGACGTTATAGTGGACGATACCCAAGACGTAACCTTGGATGTTATATTCTAGACGCACAGTGGACGCTATACCCTAGACGACGCTATGGTTAATATGTATTTATAGATTACTTAGATGTTTAAAAGTTTAATTTCTTGTTCGATTTTTTATTGCACAATAACGTTTTTATAAACTTATTAAATTTATAAACACTAAAAAGTCCCAATTTTCACTTGGATAGGGAAATGTTGCTCACGGAGATTCATTGTTGGTCTTTTAGGAATGGAAATGATTGAAAAACTTAAAAACCTTCCTCCTAAAATGTTGAGACAAATGCTTCAACTACAATCTAAAGAAAATCATCAATACCCTTTAGCTAATGAAATGATTCCATCGAAATCAATTAATTTTTCATGCACTCTTGGGTCAAGCAAAAGATCTAGGATAAAATCATTAACAATCACAAGCAAAGCTAGGGATTAAGGTGCTGAAAATTCTAGTGTGGCGACAATACCTGGAACTGAAAATTCTAGTTCCTCATTTGCATCATATGAATCATGTATCGATACAATAGGTATGCAGATTAAGTATGGCTGTGTCACTGGTGAAATTAGATGAACAAATGTTGGGATAACGTTCATGGATAGGTTGGTAGAAGCCATAGAGATGCATGTTATCAAAGTCTTAAAGACCATTTACATCTCCCATTTTCAAAGATTCATTTACACCTCAAAAAAATGCTCATACATGATGTGTAATATGAATTTGGTGAGGGTTGGTTGGTAAAGAGAGTGAAATTACATATGTCTCAGAATTGTAAGAGGTTCCGATGCAACCAGACAAAAAAAAAAATCATCTTGATGAAAGGTATAAAAAAAGACCAATGGACATACTTGTAAAAGTATGGAAAGAGTTGGTTAGAAACTATGAAAAGTTGGATACGCAAAGAAAAGCTAGGGACGAGAGCTCCCAAGTATTGTATATTCCATTTAATTTTTTTTCAAATTTATAAATAAAATTCACAATAATAATGAATTTTCCAATTATTTTAGGTCTCAGGATAAGGCCATGAAGGCAAGGCTGGCAAATATAAGTGCCAGTCATCGTAGTGGCCAAAGGGGTTTGAGAGCATTAATAGCTAGTCTTATAAGTATCTTGATATGCCAATTTGTTTTTTAAAGATGTCCTTGTAAAGATTAAATCTAAGATATTTACTTTGTCCATGTGTCATATTCTTACAAGAATTGAAGTATGAGCAACATCATAATAACATTGAGAAGGAAATGTTGCAACATAAAAAATGCGATTGACTTTATTATTTGGATGGAGCCTGAGGTATAACACAATACTATAACACTATATCTAGACACCGATATCTTGTATATGTTGTTTACATTTTATTATTTATAATCATAAAAAATGCATTATAAGTGCCAATAGTAGGTAAACCATCACAAGAATGATAAGAGAGTTTACTCCACAATGGTCTCATGGCATCTCCTTGTAGTCAAGAGGAGATGCACAAGCTGAACGATCTAATGTTAAATGTGTCTGAAGCCTCAACTTGCCTCTTACAATGAAAGACAATTGTGACAATGGGGAAGAATGATCCAATCTACCTTGTATTTGACTAACACCTAGGATGGCCACATAAGATTTGTCTCTTGAGTCTTTCTCATATAAATAGATCTAAGCATATTCTATCTATATATAGTAAGAAACATGTGAGGGACCCTAGGATTCTTGGTATAAAGAATGAAAACAACCTTGGATCTCATAATCGATCAGACACCTAAAAAAATTGCTCCTTTGAATCAACCTCTTGTAAATGGCACAATTAATATATCCTCCTTAGGAATAGGATATGATGGTCATACTCCATCTAGAACTAGTGAGAACAAGCCCAGAGTGTACCAAGAGAAATGGTTAGGAATGTCAAAAGAGTATTAGAAAAGGGGAAAGTGCTCAATATATAGGGATATCCATTCTTTGAAGAAATAAAGAACCCTTTGACAAACAACATCAATGCCACACAAAATAATAGAAAAACCCTCCTCTAATGAGTATAGGGCCAAATATGGGTGTCCCTTTACCCTTAAAGATGAGTCACCCAAAGTGTGAATCTGATGGAAGAAGAGTACTAATCTAAAAATGATCTTAATACAAAGAGGATGTAATGTAACCTATAGGGCCACAAATGAAAGTGCATAATGAAAATACAACAACCAGTCAACGAAAACACCATTAAAATCACATTAGTGAGCTAATTAATAACCAACTTCAAGCTTTATTAATTGAAGTTTATAAATTTCATATGCATCAACATTTTTAGATACAAACTTAGAACTGCACTATCATTCTCTTTATGCTACAATTATTACGACAACCAAGAACTTCATTCTCTTCAAATTCTTTAAGAGATAGAGGCCTGAAGCATAGGCTAAAAACCAAGGCATTTCAAAAGTTTCTCTAATGCCCACACTTCGCCTTGCCTTCCTTCTTCTATCTTTCTTTGTTGCATGAGCTGAGTAACCACTCCTTACAACTTATGTATAAAGTATGCTAATGTACTTAGTGAGTTGGTAGTTGGAGCGGGTATAACCGCTCCAACCTCTCCACCTGATGTATAAATACACCAACCAATATGAATACAAATTGGCTGAATGTTTCATCCAATATTTCGCCCAATACTCTCATCTTGATGGTTCTCTTTTATGTGCTATGTGCGTGCTCTTAACTTCTACTTGAATGTCATGTGATTCCTATGAATCTAACAATATGGCATGTGTGAGTAGACCATCCATGACTATTTAACATTATGAGTTGTCTTTGGTAAGCATGTTGATCGATTTTTTTTATTTATTCTTTTGACACCTATATTTAAAAAAATGTGCATTGGGATGAAAATGAAATCTATATTTTATCCACATTGGAGCATCTTAAGATTGCCCACTTACTAAATCCCATGCATATATTTAAAAATCTTTCAAATTCTTTATGGAGGCACATATCATTGAAAAATGGCATGTTGGATGTTAGGAGAGATCTTATTTATTCGAATACTAAAAAGAAACATTAGCCAAGAAAATAAAGTGAAGGGAAGGTGGTCCCTCTTGGTCTTTTATAGAAGGTGATGTCTCATGGATTTTGATGAAATATTATCTCTCTTTGGAAAATGATAAAATAATGGGTATGCCTTTTTTATATGGGTCGACTCTATGACGCTATTTCATTACAGAAGAACATTTGCCGAGGTTGAAACCACATAATCATATGAACCTTTTAAAGGTATATATATCAAATACATGCTTCTTTTTCTACAATGTTGATTATAATATACTACACACTTACAACATTATGGCGATTCATTTTGTATGTGTTTATTTTGTAGTGTCATTATCATTTCCTTGTGTCTGGATGTGTGAACCATGACTTCCCCTAGGACTCATGGCACATTATATTTAAATTATTTGCATTTGTACTTTGGATCACATCAAAAGAGATTCATATGGCTAACATTCCATAGTGGTGTCGAGAGATGGACAAGATTGTTTGTATGTTTGAGAAGGAACCAACCACAACTTTCATGGAGTTCCAAGTACATCTTCTAATTTACCTAGTTAATGAGCTTGAAATAGCTGGTTGGTCTCATATTATTAGATGTTCTTCTTAGAGAGGTACATGGAAAAACTTGGTCTCATATTATTAGATGTTCTTCGTAGATAGGTACGTGAGAAAACTTAAGGGGTTTGTTCAAAAAAGGGAAAAACCTGAGAGGTCTATGGTGAAGGGATACATTGTATACAAGTCATTATAATATGCCAATGAGTACATGAAGCAAATCTACGACACACTAAGCATAATGGTCTGTCAAATTTCTACAAAGTAACTATTTACACTAAACCTGGTAATATATATTTCATTCATACTATTCATTTTGATTTCATGTATAAATCAACGAATTTAGGAATTGGCGCCATCAATAAATTTGCTATTTATAACATGAAGGCAACAAAACCATGCATCACTTTGAATAAAGAAAAAATAAGGAAATGGGATAGTGCTAGGAAATAATTCAAATGATTCAATGGTAGAAGCATGCCTTATCTCAATCTTATACAAAAAATATACCAAATATTTGTTCCAACAGTTGGGTGGTTGACCATATTAAAGAGAAACATGGCATATACAATCGTTACCCACATGATAAAGAGGATGCGCTAAACATAGGGATCAGATGCAACAACTATATAATAATATCTCTGAGTACAATGTTTAATTTATAATGCATTCTTGAATTATAACACGCGTTGTGTTTTTATTAATGCTAAGGTTATTACATAATACATTGTCCTTAGTTTGCATTTTTATAGGTGCATTTGTTCCCATCTATTTGGGCATATTTACATCATTTTTGCATTAAGGATGTCGATGATGGATGTCTCACACTAGAGTGGGGAGTGGAGGTTGAGTTTGACCAATTTAGTTGTATTAGCCACCATGATCAGAACCTAATAGAGGGAAAGTTATGTTACATCAAAATGATACAAGAGATCATGCAAGTGGATTTTTTTATCTTTCCAATGTGCCATTTTTTGGTGCAAGTGGTGGGATACCTTCCATCAGAGCGATGTAAAGAAAGATCATGATAGTGGGCTAATGTGTATTAACTCCAAAAAGATGTGGGTTGAAATTAGAGAGCTAATGTGTATTATCCCAAAGCATAACAACCAATTTTTTTTACTTAGATGTGTTGGATGGGAATTGGTAATTTGTACGAAAACACGATTCAAGATCAAACAATCTTTTTGAGAAAATACAATGTTATAATGCCAAATAAGGAAGATAATCAAACTGATATCAATGAGAGTGATATCTACATGTTTTATTTCAACATTTATATTGTAGCTATGTCATTTTATTATGATTATCTATAATGGCCAATTATGTTTGTTCTTTAATTTTTTATGATGTTGGATATAACAATTTAACAACCATTTACTACCATCAAGTTGAAATAAAATTAAATAGTACAAAAATAAAAGGTAAATTGATATATGTTTATTATCATACATTAAACTAATAAAAATGTTTTATATGTACAAATAGATCAAAATATGCTTAACCATCAATTTGGGTGTATGTGTGTTTATATATATATATATATAAGGTAAAAATGTTTTATATGTACAAATATATCAAAATATGCTTAACCATCAGTTTGGGTGTGTGTGTTTATATATATATATATATATATATAAGGACAAGTTTATTATAACAAATTTATGTTGTATTATATTAACATTAATTTTTGAATTAGAAAGGATTTGAGATATCACAAAGTTGATGATATATTTACCTATTTTATAATAAAGATTTATTTTAAAATAATTTTTATTAAAAAATAATGATAATAAAAAATCAAATATTGGTAGGTCAATAATATTATGTCATAATGATTATAAATGACATTAACAATGAATTACATGTGCATTAAATTACATGTACATCACATGAGGTTTCTCCCTTGAAAATGATTTTCATTCGTGTACTCTTTTATTTGATCTAAACATGACATTATTGATTTTGGATATTTTTTATGTTTATTTGTCTATTTGGTCCATAACAATTTAAGTGTTTATTTGAAAATTATCAACATGTAATAATTAGCACTTAATATAATTAACTATGACACATGCCACTCAATAAAAGGCCACAAAGCTTCAGACAATGTGTCAACACTATTTGATGCATAATGCAATTGGAAGTTTCTATTGAAAACTTTAGTAATGTTGACATCAATGAAACTAGATCTAATGCCAATATTGTCATGCAACTTCTTTTTATTTAGGAAAACTATTCCCTGTGTGACTTTAGAATAATCTTAAAAAATTAGTCTACATGTTCATAATTGATAACTTGAAGACATTATTGGTAATATGCAATCAAAAAAATTCATAATTGATAACTTGAAGACATTATTGGTAATATGCAATAAAAAAAATAAAAAGAGTTAGCTTGAGTTTTTCAAGTAAAATTATAACACATACTTACATTTAGAATTAAGATACATACCCACATTTATTTTATTTTTATTTATAATCAATTTTAAATTTAGAAAATATTCATTTTAAGAGTGGAAAGAGAGGGCTCTCATAATGTTGATATTAGACTATATTGTTGCAATTATTTGTATTATATATTTCAAATATAATATGTATTTAATGAACTTGTATATATTTTAATTATTTGTTTGACACAAACTTATGTGTAAACTTACCTCATGATTATTGTTCACATGACATTATTCTATCCACAAATACTACAATGTATATGTCATGTTCTATAGTTGTTTTTATAGTATTGAATAATCAAATTACCTATTACAAAGTTAAAATTTTGATAAACCCATAATTCTTAGTATTTGTAACTTCATAATAAGGTATATGCGATTATTATTCTTGAAACAAAATATAACTCAATTTCAATTTCACAAAACTAATTTCATAATGAACTTGTAATATTTAAGGAAAATTTCCATTTGTTTGTCTAACTATTTTCATTTTTAGATTATATGGTACTACGATTACAATATTGTAATTTTTATATTAATATAATATTATTGTAATTAAAATAATACAAATACAAAGAATTTCAATTAAAGAAAAATTGTTTTGTTGTTTGAATTTATTGTGTTGTTATATGCTAAATGTTAATGGAATTGAGTTCACCTAGCTCTACCAAGATATCAACATCATTACTTAAAATTTCAATCAAATTGTTAATTATTAATATTGGACTTAGCTACAAAATAAACCATCGTGATAAGTGTGGGGTTTTAGCAGTATGAAAGAGAGGCTCATGAAAAAACAAGTCTTAGACTAGTTTGATGCTTAGATCATCTTCTTTACGATCCAATAAGCTCCATTGATAGGATGAATCCCATTAAAGCTAAACGATGAGCTTTTGATCAATGAGATCTAAGAGATTTTATGGGTTGGGTTTTTAGGAATCTTACATGAGTGGTTGTAGAGACTCGTTAAGAATCCCAAGTCCCTTTAGAGAGACGGAAAGAAGGATACCTAGGATGTCCAACTTTGATAAATTGCCAAATTATGACCACCCTATAGTTAGGGGAATGAGCTTTTGGATTAAATGTTTGTACATGGGTATATTATAATGTTTGTTTTAGAAGTGTGTTGATCCTATTGAAAATATGAAGGATAACTTATCACAGGGCCTTGAGGAAGATTGGTGAATGAGTTCCCTACTTAGATGAAGATGGTGAAAGAGGACATGTTCTTTTTAATCCACCAACCATGGCAACACGAAACCCTGCAAAGAGGGGTGCACTCATATCATGTTGGTGAGGATGAAGATCTCAAGGATGAGATACCATAGAGGACACAAGCATGGGATTGAGATAAACTAGCCCTAAAAAAAGTTGCAATCACTGGTTAGTGGTGGCAAGTGATCAAAGATTGTAGTGAATTCCACATAAAAGAGACTAGTGATAAGGGAAGCAATGAGTCAAGGATGAGAGAGTTGTAGAGTTTGATGTGAAAGGGGAAATTTCAAACCAATTGTTGCAAGATATAGAGTTGGAAAATACATGAAAAATGAAAATGTAGCTGGAAGAGACAAGCATCAAATTATCAAGAATGAAATCCTAACTTTTAAGATATAACACAACCAAAATATTGTTTGCAATTGACTATGGAGGTGTTGATAGAATAATGGATATTGATGACATCCAACCCTAGCTAGTTGTCTTAGGATTTTGACTTAGCCTTTATGCTCGTGGACTATTTTGTACAAATTTGCACAAAGAGGTTAAGAAAAGTGTTGGATAATCAATTGATAGAGATTATATAGATTGTGTATGGAGATTTTTTTTTGATAGCTATGGTGAATGTAATGACTATGGAATCACAACGTTGGATATATTGCTCATTAAGTTTAATGGATTTATGTCCCAAATTTAATTGAAGAAGTTAACATTGGTATTGAGAACAAGTCAAAGATATCCTCAACAAGTGATTATTTGGATGAGCACAACATTTTAGAGGTTGTGGTGTTGATCAAATAGTATGGAGATTTATTTCCTCGAAGTTTTATAAAGATAAAAGGGATTAGGGGTGAGCCGAGAGGAATGAAGCTTGAATTGAAACCTAAATCCAACCCTACCAAGAAGAGGTCACATAGGATGAATCCTCAATTTAAGAAGAAGGTAAAAGAAGAAATCAACAAGATGTTGGCTATTGATTTAATATTTTTGGTGAAGGAATCAGATATGATAAGTCCTATCATGATGAAAAATAAGACATGTGGAGGGATTTGAATATATGTGAATCTCGTTGCTTACATAGATGACTTGTTTTCAATACCATTCAATGATGAAATACTAACCCATGTTGCAAGTAAGAAGGCCTACTCCTTCACTCATCACCTTTTGGGCTACCACCATGTTTAAGCAATTGAAGAAGATAAAAAGACCACTTTTGCTTTGGAGTGGGGCCACTACTACAATATAGGGCCATCATGTTGAAATTCACATCATAGGCCATTTTTTTCTTTTTTCCCAAGTGTTTCACAATGCAACACACTACACTACTTTGCATCTTTTTAGTGTATTTGTCTATCCTTTGTGTGTCATTGTTATCAATGCAATAGAGAAAATGCATTGTGGTAGTGCCCGCTTCAGCATCGTATGTTTGCTTATAGGGCCCTCTTGTTGAAATTCACATCACATGCCATTTTTTTTCTCTTTTTCCCAAGTGTTTCACAATGCAACACACTACGCATTTGGAGGTGTCTTACTTTGCATCCTTTTAGTGTAATTGACTATCTTTTTTTACGTCATTGTTATCAATGCAATAGAGAAAATGCATTGTGGTAGTGCCACTTTAACATCATGTGTTTGTTTATGGCATTGCATTAATGTTGGGTGTATGCTCATAATATTTCTACATAGACATTTCTACTATTGTGTTAAAGTTGTATTTGTGATGTGTATCCAATTATTTAACAACAACAACAACAATGATAACAACAACAACAACAACAATAATTACTCTCCTTTTAGAAGCCAGGATTCCACCCATCAAAAGTGTGGTTATGAGTAGGTAACCTCAGCGGACCAGCTCAAAAAATTGAGTGCTTCAAGCTTCATGCATGAGTTCTCATGGTCAATTCCTTAGGCTTGCTATGTCTATTGTGTGCCTCATTAAATGTCAAATCTATACACAAATATTCAATCAATTTCTTATCACAATAAGAAAAAAACCATATATACATAGACATAATTATGAAATTTCAATTCAAATAAAAAACCATCAAGACATACATAAAACATCTCCTCCAAATAGGGTGCATAACTGTTATATATATATAATAACATTAAGAAAGCATTAAAATAATAAAAGTGATCAAATAATTAAATTATCTAAAACCGGAAAGTCATGCCTTTTTGTAAAGGTGCAAAGACAACCCAATGAAATATATATATATATATATATATACATTGGAACATGTCATGGGGAAACCCTTAGGTACTTCCCCTCATTTTGAGGATGGCACCAAAGGTAAACCATCGACCTTGATTATGGGGCCTAACCCGATGGGGACATCAAGTGAGTCCCTTCTATAGCAATGTATAGCCACCCTAGGATTTGACCCCGAGACCTTCTGCTCACAACTTACAACACTCAACCACTTGAGCTAGCCCACCAGGCTATATATATATATATATATATATATATATATATATATATATATATATATATATATATATATATATACAACCCTTTTCATAATTGTAAATCATCACTTATCAATGATTTCATTTTCTATTATTCTTTATGGATTATTGTGGGGTGTCATATTTAGATTGGAAGTTTCATATATGAACCATCTTGGTTCATACCATTGGTATCAGAGCCTCTCATCTAGCCTTGGGCCATTATTTATACTTTGTCAAATTTGGCTTTTGGCCATCAATTCGAAGTAATTAATTATATCGTGAAAATACGAAGAAGCGGGGAAAGAAGAAAAAAGTTAAAAAAATAAAAGAAGTTAAAAAGAAAAAGAGGAAAGAAAACATTTGAAGGAAAAAGACAAAAAAAAAGTAAAACCAATATATGGTTTTATAAAACCAACACACACATGGTTTTTCCAAAAGTGTAATATATATATATATATTACTAATTGTCAGCTAAAAGGGAATATAAAGTAACCTTTTTATAAAATAAAAAAAGAGAAAGATTCAAAATTTTATTATATATATATATATATGGGAATGGAGAGCTCTGCTAGGGTTTTGTAGCCCTGAGGGGCTGCAGACGTAGCCCTTTCACTGTCACACATGACACTAGATCGGAAATCGAACGGGTGATTATCCTAACATCTAGAAGCATAATAACACGTGGAGTACCATACGGTTGATGTAGTGGATTAATCGCAGGATCCTTTCGAAGGTCAAAGCATCTTCCTTTACTCTGCATCACCTCTTTTGTCGGTTATTGACATTCTCCCTGAGACATCTGGGACTGGAATTTCCGTGGCGTCGATAGCTGGGGTCGGTTGGAATAATGAGCAGATGGGGATGGAAGGCATGATTAGTTGGTCACACACACTAAGGAGGAATCATTTTCTCATTACTCGCTTACGATTAGACCCCTAGCACCGGCTCTCGGTGGAACCTCGTTTACCCTTTTTGAACCACAACAACAAACCTACCTTGGGTACCCGTTAGCGGTGCACTCAACAGTTACTCATGTGGGTTCACAAGCAGAGAGATGGGACAAAAAAAACATGTTATATGAGTCGGACCTGCTGGAAATCGGATGGACCTTCTTGGAGGCACTAGGTCAAATCCCGCCGCCCCTTGAAAACGTGGAGGTTTTCAACTCTCAAATTCCATAGGGCTTCATTGCATCTTTTCTGCAACCCTCAAAACAATAGGGTTTACACACCTCGCGAGAGGTAGGGTCAGGCACTGTCATCCCAGTAAACCCCGAAGCTCTCCTGAAGGTCCTTCATAGAGGCAAAAGAATGGGAAGTGCTTAAAAAGCACAAAGGAAACACTAAACATGATATGTGTCCAAAACGTCTCTGTTGCACGTTATCTGGAAATGGCGGAAATGACGGTTGTTGGGAGAGCCAAGGGAAAATACCCTAGCCTTGAGGGGTTGGAGAATTGGGAAGTCACAAACTGGGTGGTCTTCCTAAACTACAAACTAGAGATAATGGTTCTTTCGTGTGGCTAGTTTGTATTTGAACTCAGAAACAAGGAGGATGTCGGTCAAGTCCTCCAAAATCACCAGAGTTCAGGAAACACCCTCATACTTTTCAAAAGCTGGACCCCTATGTTCGACGCAGATACAAAAAAAATCGATGTGATTCTGGTGTGGGTTAGATTGCTTGGCTTACCTTGGGAGTTTTTGAACTGGGACTCTTTTAGGGATATTGGAAATGCACTAGGAGATTTCATATATGCAGATATGTCTTTCACATAGACCAATCAGATGACTGTTGCTAGAATTTTGGTGTCCTTAAACATCAGATTGGGGCTCAGAGAGGAGCTAAATTTTATCTGGGGACAAGAAAGCCACAAGTAAAGGTTGGATTACGAAGGAGTTCCTTTTAGATGCCACCAATGCCATAGTTATGGAAACATGGTGAAGCATTGTCAGCTTAGTTTCTACAGGGCATTGGAAAAACCAAGAAAGAGGATGTATGGTAGAGGTGGTTTGGAGGGGGAGGCGGGCTCACAAAAAATGGGGAGGGTGAAAGAACCACAGCGGGAGGTTCTTTGTGAATTGGATCCAGATGAAAACACCCTGGAAAAAACAGAATGAATTGCTGAATCGACCACTTCCCAACCCCAGCAAATAGAGGATATTAGCGTTGACAGACCTGAGGTAGAACCAACACTACAAACTGCTGGCACTAAAGCTCTTCATTCCCCAGGTAAGAAAGACGTCTACTCTCCCCTCATATCTACTCTAAAAGCTTCTTTATTTTCATTAACTATTGAGAACAAGGATTGCATTGTTTCCCTTCCTCCTTTATCCTTTGTTTCACCCCCACTTATCACTTTGGATCAAAATAAGCTTATGTTGAATCTCGACCCATCCCTTCCACATATAGGCTCTCCACTTCCTTCGGATTTTTCATCTAGAAGAACTCCCCCATCTTCCTTGGAAATCTGCCCCATTCGATTCCATCTGAGATCCAGGACATTCCTGTCACCTCGGATTCAAGTGCTTTTTGTAATGGACTTGGCAGGAACCCTTGCCGGGTAAAAAAGTTAAAGGAAGGTGCAGGCCTTCCCTTCTATCCACGGCACAACATAGGGCTATACAGGACCTAGCGGATGGAAAACAGAGAACCATTGTAGGGGTGCTCAGAGAAACGAGAGCCTTGGGAGGGGTTACCCATTGAAAATTTTGTCTCTAAACAATAGGGGCTTGGCAAGTAGACCCAAAAAACTTGCCCTAAACAGGTTGATCACACTACATCAGCCAGATATCTTTTTGATTTAAGAAGCTCTGGGGATGGAGGAAGAAGTTACAGTTTTTTAAAATCAACCTTCAAATTATATGATTTCGTTGCTATAAATGACAAGGAGCACTCGGGAGGACTTGCTTTGGGATGGAACACCACGATTGTCAAGGTTTTGAACTCTTGGGGATTTTATTCTTGACTGGGCGTGGAAATTTTTCATGTTGTTTTAAATAATTGTTTCACTATACTAAATATATATGGACCCTATATTGAGAGAGTCTCGTACTAGAAATATCTGAGACAAAAATATTTCCTTAAGGTTGAGAACTTGATCATGGGGGGAAATCTGAACTTCACCCTTGGAACCCATGAAACTTGGGGACCTCATGCTAGAGGGGATTCGCTAGCTGAATATTTCGACCTTTTGTTAAGATACTCTCATCTCATTGATGTTATCCCTGCAAAATTGAAGCCTACTTGGACAAATCGAGGGAAGAATTGCAAAGAGGCTGGATCGTTTCTTGATTGCTGAAAATCTCAGTGGACAAAAATTTAGATTCAAACAATGGGTAGACTTTGATCATTCACCAATATGATTTGAAATATTGGGGGATTCCACAAAACCACCCATCCCATTCAAATTTTGTGCAACATGGCTGAAAGAAGAAGAGGTTACTAATATTATCAAAGATTTATGGAACCTTTCCAGCCTGAAGATGGAGTATTTGCAACACCTCACTTTGTAAATAATCTCACATAGGTAAAAATAGAAATGAAAAGAATGGGATTTAAAAAAGAAAGAAAGGGATGAACAAGAATTAATTCGAGTAGAATTGGAACTCTCTCAGTTACAGGACTCTGAAGGAGGGGGATTCCTCACCCAGGAAGTAAAAGAGCAGCTGGGAATCTTGGAAAAAATCCAAAGGAAATTATTATTAGAGAAGGAGGAAGTATGGCGCCTAAAGAGAAGAGCAATTTGGTTGGAGTGTGGAGATGATAATACAAAATTTTTCCATGCTTTCGCAAAGGGAAGTAAATCCCAAAATACCATTTGGGAACTAAAAAATGAAAACAACGAAACCACTACCTCATTTGATGAGCTGGCCACCTTGGGAATCTCACATTTTAAATCCCTTTTCATGGAAAACCGAAGGGTCAACATAGTGGAAGTTATTCGTCTTTCTTAGTTCTTCCCTGGTATTATCACCCCTGAAGACAATCAGGAACTCATGGAAGAAGTTTCAGATGAAGAGCTCAAAGAAACACTACACAGTTTTCAAAAGGACAAATGTCCCGACCCGGATGGATGGACTATTGAATTCTTTTTGGCTCACTATGAGGTAATTGGAGTAGATCTTCTTCATCTAGTGGAGGAATCCAGGAAGGGGGGAATAGTACACCCTCCCTTAAATGCCACTTTCGTTTCCCTTATCCCAAAATCTAATAATCCGGCTACTTTGGATGACTACAAACCGATTTCTTTATGCAACATCACTTATAAGGTAGTGGCAAAGATCATTGCAAGAAGGCTAAAAAGGGTTCTATCAAAGGTCATCTCCCAGGAACAATTTCTTTTTTGGAAGGACGACAGATTCACGAGGCTATTGGAGTTTCTCAAGAAGGCCTACACTTACAAAAAACTAAAGGGATAAAGGGTGTTGTTCTTAAAATTGACTTGTCAAAGGCTTTTGACAAATTAAGTTGGTTATACTTAAGGATGTTAATGAAACACTTGGGCTTTGAATATGATTTTATCAAATGGATCATGAGCTGCATCACATCTGCTTATTTTTTAGTCCTAATCAATGGGGCTACCACAAATTTATTTTGTGTCGAAAGAGGACTTCGACAAGGGTGTCAAGGAAATCTAATTGAGACAGTTTGAATATAATCACAATTAAACATGGGAGAATATTGTCATTGAAATAAATAGACATAATGGTGTAAATTGTACAAGCAATACTCCTGTTCAAATCAGTTAATGAGGACAATGAATGTAATAACAACAATAAGACGGTCAATTGACAATAATACTATAAAAGGTTATACCTGCTAGAGTAAATTAATTTTTTTTATAGTGGTATTTTTGGTGATATTATAGAGGGCAGTACATGAAGATAGAGGATTTTAATCGATCTTAACTATGTTATGATTATTGGACATGGAAGGATGAGATCACATGTACTTATCGATGACCTACTCAATTGATAGAGCTATATGAATGGTTTCACGATCCTTGGATTTATGACAAATTCCCCATGTTTAAGTAAATCTTGAACTTGAACCCACTGGAATTTTTCATTTTGGACCATAATTTTCAGGTGGTAAAAAAAAGGAGAATAGTGCAAGAACCCTTCTATATTGATAATAAAATAATAAAATGAGAAGAGACACATGTAATGAAAGCACATATTGTGTAGAGGGATAGTTTAAATGCAAGCCATAAATACACACAATGTTGGATGAGATTGGATCAATAATGCATGAGAAATGTGAAGGAACATGTGGAATGGAAGAATGTAAAAGGACGTTGTTGTGAAAGTAGAGAAAGGTGCAAGTACTCTAATAGTATGATCCAATGACGAAAGTCTTAAAAAAAAATAGAGTTTGGGGGGATGCCAACACACCAAAACAATTCATTGGGTGGTGAAGATTGCATGTAATTAACGACCTACAATGATCCTTGGCGTCAATACAATGACAACAATGCAAGTATGCCTACAACCATGACATCCAATCAAAAGGTGATAGATGAGAAGGAAGATTGACAACATTGGTGTATACAACAACCAAATCCAAGGAGCATTGGACTCTCACAATTAGAAAATATGCAAAAACACCCTATTTGAATTACTAATTCGTAGAAACATAAGAAAGGTATTGGTTTCAACCCTTTGCAACCAAGTCATTACATATGCATCCCTTGTGCGTAATTTCTCAAAAAGGGCCTATTAGACACCATGGATTGGAATCTTTTAAAATACACATTTAATACCAAATATTCCTAAAACAAAAGGTGTGTTGAGTATGCATGTTTTTCCATCATTTTTATTTTGTAGTAGCAATAGTTATTTATGTCTAATTGGTAAGGTTTTAGTTACCAAAATCACATATTGCATTTTGGTTTCATGTAAAACTTGTTAAACATTCATTTATTTATGATTATTGTGTTTGTTGGGTAAGTTAACTATACTTCCTTGCTTGCAATAGGGTTATATTTAAGATATGACCTATACTCCTTGGTTTGGTTGGTATCGATTCTATATTTAATATATCATATGCCAAGTTTTAACTCACAACTAAAATTATGAGATTTAACTCAACTATGAATCATATTGCATTTACTTCCAATAAAATAGAATATTTAGCATTGGAGAAACTGGAAGTAAAACATAATCTATTAAAAGCCTCTACCAAGATGTAAGACAATCCTATAGAAGAAAGCAATATGAGAACTTATATTAAAATGTGTGAATGTTGACCTCCAAAGGGGTCTCCTATAAACAATGGAAATAAAATTTAAATGGTTCAATTCAAGCCAAAAGCATTGGATGGTAAGGAAACCACTTCAAATACAACCATCATGAATTTTCCCATTTCCTTTGAAATTGCTTTGTAAGGAAAAACAAAGAAATTGGATAAACATTTCAAATCCCCAATACTATGAAGGCAATTGAGAAAAAGCCAAGGGAAAGAAATGATGTAATAAATGAATAGTCCTTCAACAAGTATCAAACTTGGAAGAAAAGCGAGGAATGAGGAAGTTCTAATACATAACATGGCAAGGACCAAGAGAATAAAAGGCTTCAAGAACTCAATTCTTTACCTATAAATTCTCTTGTAAACATAGATAAATGATTTATATATCAAGGTTTGATCATAAAACCAAATGCGTGACCTACAATTAAGAGAGGGAGACATTACCGATCATTTAGAGTAAGAAACAATTAATTCGAAAGCACATTCTTGGATCACAACTGAAAATACTTTAACCAAAAGTTAAAAATCCTAAAGGTCCCAAAAAATGAAGCATACTAATTCTCAAAGATTGTACAATGAACCGAGTATCCACATTATCCGGAAGAAGAGAATAAAACCTTCCTATTCATTCATGGTGAAGAAACAAATAAAAAGAACTCCAAACAAACAATGCAATATACCATAAACATAACAATATGAAGCACAATCTTAGATCAAGATTGAAAATACCTAAAGTTAAAGCTGCAAAGCCTATAGGTTTAAACAAGCGATGTAGATTACTTCTCAAAGAATGTAAATTGTGTTGATTGTCCCTATTCCATGCTTGTTTGGTTTTGATAATATTATTTCCCCATGGTGTTCATAATGAAATTTGATTACATTTAAGACAATGGATTGCCAACTATGCAACACAAACCAACCACACAAAACCTTCCTATCATTAACCCTCCTCTCTCTCTTTCAAAAGGAAGAAGTTTAAACTCTCAGTTAAAATGAACATATCTTTGTAAGCTACTCTAAAAAATACCAGTTAGAAGTTAACAATATAAATCACCCAACATGATCTTTGCATGAAATCACCTTTGGAAACATTTCACACAAATTGGTCTCTGTAGCAATCTACAAACCTTTAAAAAAAATTTAAAGATGGTATATGATGTCAAAAAAACAAATATCAAATAGAATTGATTCCCAAGGGTTACATCTATCAATAAATATTCTTGTTCCAAACAAAGGGATCTCATGATGTATCCCATATAGGTTGAAAGGGAGGCAGGGCAAGCTGGGAAGGCTTAACATCCCTTTCGGTTACCCTTAACACTGAGTTGATATGATGAGGATGTGTGTGAGATGGGTAGGTTGGGAAAGGGAGGTTATGCCTCAACCTGTTCCCTCGGTTTTGCAAATGATTTTTCATTTACTCCTTTTTTAGAGAGAAAAATGGATATGCATCGTTGAACCGTCATAAGGTTTGCGACCCCAAGGTGGTTAGTTGAACACTCAACTTCCCGAGGTCATAATTTTTGCAAACAATATCCGTTTGGGGCGCTCGGTAGACCATTAGAAATACCTAGCCGAGGAGTATAATAATTTAGGGTCTCAAAATGGCCTTGGAAGTTCAGGACTCGAAAAACCGTAGAAAAACTACTAGAAATTTGCCAAAATGAAAAATTGTTTTGAGCCAGTGGAATAGGTGGTTGGCCACCGATATCCATCTGGAACAATCCTCCCCCCTTAAGAAGCAATGGTCTCGATTGCATTGAGTGCCCCCATCAAATGGGGAAAGTTTTAGTGAACTTGACTCCTGGTGAGCCACTTGCCCTTGTGGAGTAGTTTCCTTACTTTGACAACCCAATATAGTTGGATATTCTACTGGCGAGTGCCCTTAACTTGTGTGTCCATGATTCGAACAATGGTTGTCTGTTCCATGCAGTCAAGGTTAAGCTATGTATGTTTCAACTGCTCTGCCACCTTCGATGTGTCTAGTAATGGTGGAAAATATGGGTGAAGGAGCTCCACATTAAATATTGGGTGCAGGTCAAGGAATGAAGGAATGCTTAATTTGAAGGCATTCTCACCGATTGCCTTGGTGATGGTGTATGGCCTATATCGAAGTGGACGAAGGTTGCGATGGGTTCCAGTGAGCCTCTCTTTTTTCAAATGCAACCAAACCTTATCACTCACTTGTAACTTGTGTGGAACTCAATTATGGTCATTTCGCTGCTTGTACTTGGTATTGGCTTTTTCCAAAATGTCATGGACCTGTTACTGGATGTGTTGAATTTGTTCAACAAATCCGGTGGCCTTATTAGCCTTAGTATGAGCATGGACATATTTCTCTTGTGTGGATGCAATGGGCAGAGCTACATCAATTGGGGCCAATGGTTGGAACCCTAGGCACACCTGAAAAGGGTTGTGGCTGGTAGAGTTATGAAGGGATCTGTTATAGCTATGTTGAACAAATGGAAGACTTTCATCCCATGTGCAGGGATGTTTAGAATTGCACATTCTTAGAATATGCACAATCATCCGATTTACTACCTCTGTATTTCCATTGGTCTGGGGGTGGAAGTCAGTCGATTTGGAGAGCTTGGTATCCATCAATGACCATAGGTTGGACCAGAAGGTGCTTAGAAACATGTTGTCCCAATCTGAAATGATAGTCTGTGGAAACCTGATATGAACCCAAACACTCTCGAAGAAGAGCTTAGCAATGGCTTCAGCGGATATGCTCTTCTTACAAGTTGTTAGAATGGGCATCTTAGAGAAGCGATCCACAACCAAAAACACGCAGTTATTACCATGCTTGGTTGAAGGTAGTCCTGACATGTAATCCATGGAGATGAATTCCCATAGCCCATTGGGAGTAGGCATAGGGGTGTACAACCCATGCTTCTTAATGGCAGGTTTCATGATGGTGCAGGTAGTGCATGATCTGATGTATCTGCTGAAATATTATCGGAGCTTGGGACAATAAATACTTTTGCAACACCGCCACTATCATTTCGGTGACAAAGTGCCCTGCCACTCAACTATAATGCGCTTCCCAAATCAGCTTCGCACGCTCACTTGAAGGAACACATAAATGGCCCAGGTGGCATAGCAATCCTTCCTAGAGATGAAAGTCTGCCACTAGTGTGTCTACACACAGTGCTTGATAGTTGGGAGCAAATTCAGGATCACTGTCATATATTTGAGGCCACCTGGAGGTCTCATGGCCAAAAGAGTTGAGCATCATGGTCAATGCTGTTACTAGAGGTTGACTATGGAAATCACCAACTCGATTGGTGTTTCCCCTGCAAGTATGTTGGCCACTTTTGGTGACAGACATTTTATAACTTTCCTTGTGTTTGCATGAACTGCAGGCACATTGTAGGGGCTTGTGATCAGTATGGATGACCATCTCTTTGCCTAGGATGTAATTCTTCCATTGGTGGAAATCTTGGACAATGGAATACATTTCCTTATCAGAGGTGGGGTACTTGTGGAGTGCATCTGAAAGCATATCACTATGATACGCCACTAGATCATGGCCATGTTGAGTGAGGACTGCACCAACAACATAGTCTGAAGCATTTGTCTAAATTTCAAAGGGTTGTTGCAGATCTAGTAAGGTAAGGATGGGTGTTGAACATAAGCATTGCTTCAGTTCCTTAAATGCTTGTTGTTGTGTCTTGGACCAAACAAACTTCGCATTAGATCCACCTTTGCTCACCTGGATAAGGGCCCAAGAAATATTAGAGAATCCCAACACAAAGATGCAATAGAAGTTGGCAAGGCCTAAGAAGCTATGAAGCTCTGTGAGAGCTGTCGGGTTTGGCCAGTCGCAAATGGCTTGGATCTTGGATGGATCCATATGCACACCATGTTTTTCAATGATGTATCCCAGATATTGAATCCTTTCCATACCAAATGAGCACTTCTCTGGATTGGAATATAACTTGTGTTGTCGTAGGGTGCTGAGGACCTGATGGATATGCTGCAAATGTTTTCTTGTAGATGAGGGTATCATCTAGATATACGACCACACAAAAATTGGTGAATGCTTGGAGAATATCGTCCATCATCCTCATGAAAGTTGTTGGAGCATTAGTCAAGCTGAAAGGCATGACCAACCACTTGAAAAGGCCTACCCGAGATTTGAAGGCAGTCTTCCAGACATCGATCTGCTCAATTGGCATCTAATGATAGCTAGACTTCAGATCAATCTTACTGAAATATTTTTCACCCTTGAGCTAGTCAAGAAGGTCATTGATCTAGGGAATGGGATACCAATTCCAAACTGTGACTTTGTTTAGAGCTCTCTAATCAATATAGAGTCGCCATGTCCCATCTTTGTTCTGTACCAACACAATTGGACCCCCACAAGGTGAGGATTTGAGTTGAATATTCCCTTTCTGGATTAATTCTTGAATCTGACATTTGGTTTCTTCATTTTCCATGAGGGAACACATGTACACTAGCCCATTAGGTAAAGGTGCCATGAGTATCAAATCAATGGAATGCTTGATTTGACAATGTACTGGAACCCCAACAAGTGTGGTAAATATGTTTATGTATGCTTCCATGATCTTGTCCACCTATTTATGCTATGTAGAGGGATCTCGTGTAGAGGTAGTGGAAGTTGTGATCTTCTTCTCATCCTCAGAACAAATCATGAATATGAAAAATTTTCTAGTCTAGGAGATTACCTTCTTGCACTGCTTAGCTGTAAAGATAGACATTGCAGTGGTGGGAATTGTCGTTGGTATCCTATAGAGTTGCTTTCCCAAAGTAACAATGACACTATGAGGCCTAGATTCATACACAACATGACATTTCCACATATATGGTTGTCCTAAAAGAACATCACAAACTTCAAGTGGGGCAACATCACCCATTGCCTCATCTTTGAAGGGCTTGATGTCGTAGGGTAGGCGACATTGCTAACTGACGTGAATGTCCTGTCCCTGGGTGAGCCACCCAATGTTGTAGGGTTGCGGGTGTGGTGTCATTGGAAACTTCAATGATTTGACGACTTTGTTGAAATCAGGTTCTTTTGGCTTCCATTCTCAACAATGAAATGCAGTGCAGTTCCCTTAACCCACATCTGTGAGTGGAAACGACATTGTCCTTTCTTTGGATCCTCTAGATTGTTGGGCTGGACCTTTGTGGTAGCGATGCTAACACTGGGTTCTGCATCAATGATCTGCTTTCCCTTGTCTACGAATGGGATGTTGGGTTCGCCTTCAGAGTCGGAACTGGGATTTGACTCTAAAGCCTTGATCTCAACCACCAATGACTACTTTGAGCGACATGCACCAGTGTTGTGCTAGGGGCTCTTATGGAACTCACACCATTTCCCGATGTCCTTCTTTGTCTTCACATTACCCTTCTTTGCTTGTGATTTGGAATGGTTGTCCTTACGATGTCCTTTGTTCTATGACCTATGGTTTCCCTTGCCTTTCTTCTGTGGCGGATTCGTAGACCCAAACTCCCGCTTATTTCTTTGCTTGAACTTTTGCTCGATTTTGACAACATATCGATAAGCCACGCCTAATGACGAGATGTTCAAGAACTCCATTTCGGTTAAGATGTACCTATGCAGGCCGCTACTATATTTAAGAACCAGGTGCTGCTTGGAGTCCCTTATACCGAGCTTTGTGCGCAAGGTATGGAAGCTGTTAGTGTACTCTGGAACCATTTGGTCCCTCTCATGCCGCAGAGTAGTCCATTTTGTGTATTGGTCATCATAGCTACCAATGGGATAGTGTTGATGTAGTGTTTTTCTCACAATAAGTGTCCCACCAATCTTTCACATGGGGCACCACCTTAAGGAGCACAAAGACGATATTTTCCGTATTAGAGAAATTGTGGACAACGAAATAGACCTCTAGCAAACTCAACCATTTATCTAGGCCATCAACATCTATCTGACTTTCAAATACATGAATATCAAATTTAACATGTACCTTGAAGGGCGTAGCTCCTCTGAAGTGACTGCTTCTGCTTGATGATCCCTCTGATGCTGTCAGCATCTATAGAAAGATTTGGGCGAAATGATCCATCATCTTGTTCCTCTGTTGCGTGAGGGATTCCATGAGAAACATCTTGATAGGATCTCTCGCTCTATCATCTCCTTTTTCCTCGACCATGGGTAGCGTTTTGGGCCATCGAGGGCGGTCTTCCTTAAGCTGAACTAGTTCAATACCCAATTGTTTATATTCTAACCTCGTCGGGGACATGCATGGAGAAATAGCGAAATAAAATATCGCTCCGATACCACTAATTCAGATTTATGTGAAAATGAAATGAGAGAACATATATAGAACCACATACATAGATATATTTCAAGGAACACAGTGATACAGTAAACACAAATTCTATTAAAATGGCGGAAATAGAATAGGAAGTAAAATAAAGCATCTAAAATGGTGGTAGCTGATCTTTGAGAAGAGATGTGATGACTACGCTCATTCATGACAGCTGAATACAAAACGAGGCTGAAAGGGAATAAGCATGAGGGAAAGAACCCTAAACATTGGAAAACCTAACCCTAGGAGATGAACCGTCATAAGGTTTGTGGCACCAAGGTGGTTAGTTGAACAATCAATTTCATGGGGTCATAACTTTTGCATACGAACTTCGTTTGGGGCGCTAAGTAGAACATTGGAAAGATCTAGTCGAGGAGTACAATAGTGTATAATGCCCAAACGAGAGAAAATCTCATCTAGGCCACTACAAGCCCAAAAAAAGTCATTTACGGCCTCAGAAGTTCAGGACGCGAAAAATCGTAGAAAAACTACTAGAAAATTGCCAAAATGAAAAATTGTTTTGAGCCATTAGAACATGTGGGTGGCCACCGATATCCATCTGGATTATTCCTCCCCCATTAGGAAGCAGTGGTATCCATTGCGTTGAGTGCCCCCATCAAATGATGAAACTTCTATTGAACTTGAGTCCTAGTGAGTCACTTGCCTTGGTGGAGTCGTTACCTTGCTTTAACAACACGATATAGTTGGATATTCTGCTGGTGGATGCCCTTAACATTGTGTCCATGATCCGGTCAGTGTTTTTGTGTTCCATGCAGTTAGGTTTAATCTCTGTAGGTGTCAATTACTCTTCCACATCCGATGTGTCCATCAATGATGGAAAATATGGGCAAAGGAGCTCCACATTAAATACTGGGTGCATGCCAAAGAATGGAGGAATGCTTAATTTGAAGGCATTCTCATCAACTCCCCTAGTGATGGTGTATGGCCCATATCGAAGTGGGAAAAGATTACGATGGGGTCCAATGAGCCTCTCTTTCTACAAATGCAACCAAACCTTATCACCCACCTGGAACTTGTGTGGAATCCGATGTTGGTCATGTTGCTGCTTTCACTTGGTATTGGTTTTTCCAAAATGTCATGGACCTATTTCTAGATGTGTTGGATTCATTCACGATTCGTTCAACAAATATGGTGGCCTTATCAGCCTTAGTCTGAGCATGGGAAGATTCCTCTTGTGTGGATACAATGGGAAGAGCTACATCAATTGAGGCCAATGGTTGGAAACCCTAGGGACACTTGAAAAGCGATGTGGTCAATAGAGCTATGAAGGGCTATGTTATAGTTATGATGAACATATGGAAGACTCTCATCCCATGTGTAGGGATGTTTTAGAATTGTACATTCTTATAATATGCACAATCATCCGGTTCACTACCTCTCTCTATCCAATGGTCTCGGGGCAGAAGGAAGTCGATTTGTTGTGCTTGGTATCCATCGATGACCATAGGCTGGACTAGAAGGTGCTTAGAAACCTGTTGTCCCAATCTAAAATGATAGTCTGTGGCAGCCTGAAATGAAGACAAACATGCATGAAGAAGATCTTAGCAGTGGCTTCGACGGATATGCTCTTCTTACAAGCTGTTAGAATGACCATCTTAGAGAAGCGATCCACGAACATAGACACATAGTCATTACCATGCTTGGTTGAAGGTAGTCCTAACATGTAATCAATGGAGATGGATTCCCACAACCCATTGGGAGTAGGCACAGGGATCTACAACCCCTTCCTATTAATGTCAGGTTTCGTGATGGCCCAAACAGTGCATGATCTAATGTATCTACCAAAATCTTGTCAGATCTTGGGCTAATAAAAATACTTTTGCAACACTGCCACTGTATTTTCGGTGCCAAAGTGCCCTGCCATCCGATTGTAATGTGCTTCCCAAATCAGCTTCGCATGCTTGCTTGAAGGAATACATAGACGGCCCATGCGGCACAACAATCCATCATGGAGATGAAAGTCTGACATTGGTGTACTTGCACATAGTTCTTAATACATGGGAGCAAATTTGGGATCACTGTCATATAGTTGAGGCCACCTAGAGGTTTCTGGGCCACAAGAGTTGAACATCGTGGTCAATGCTACTACTAGAGGTCGACTAAGGCAACCAACAACATGATTGGTGTTGCTATTCTTATATTTAATCCTCAGGTGGAATTGCTGCAATTATGTGGACCATTTTTTGTGACGGTCATTTTGTAACTTGTGTTTGCATGAACTGCAGGGGCTTGTGATCAGTATGGATGACTGCCTCTTTTCCTAGGAAGTAATGCTTCCATTGGCGGTAGGTTTAAACAATAGAATACATTTCTTTGTTATAGGTGGGGTACTTTCAGACTACATCTGAAAGCGTCTCACTGTGATACGCCATTGGATGGCCATGTTGAGTAAGGACTGCACCAAGGATCTCTCTCAATTTCAAATGGATGTTGCAGATCTGGTAAGGTAAGGACAGGTGCTTAACATAAGCATTGCTTCAGTTCCTCAAATTATTGATGTTGTGTCTTGGACCAAACAAACTTCACCTTATACCCACCTTTGGTCACCTAGCTAAGGGCCCAAGTAATATTAGAGAATTCCAACACAAACCTGCGATAAAAGTTGGTGAGGCCTAGGAAGCCACGAAACTCTATGAGAGTTGTCTGGGTCGGCCAGTCGTGAATGGATTGGATCTTGGTTGGATCCACATGCACACTATGTTCTTCTATGATGTATCTCAAATATTGAATTCATTCCATGCCAAATAATCACTTCTCTAGATTGTCATATAACTCGTGTTGTCGTAGGGTGCTGAGGACCCGATGGATATGCTGCAAATTCTCTGCCCATGTTATGCTATAGATGCAGATATCATCTAGATATATGACCACAAAATAATTGGTGAATGGATAGAGAATATCGCCCATCATCCTCATGAAAGTTGTTGGAGCATTAGTCAAGTCGAAAGGCGTGACCAACCACTCGAAAAGGCCTTCTTGAGATTTGAAGGTAGTCTTCCAGACATTGGTCTTCTCAATTGGCACTTGATGATAGCAGACTTCAAATCAATCTTACTGAAATATTTTGCACCCTTGAGCTGGTCAAGAATGTCATCGATCTGGGGAATGGGATATCGATTCCACAATGTGATTTTGTTTAGAGCTCTGTAATCAATACAGAGTCGCCATGTCCCATCTTTCTTCTGTACCAACACATATGGAGTCCCACAAGGTGAGGAGTTGGGTCGAATATTCCATTTTTGGATTAATTCTTGAATTTGATGTTTGATTTCTTCATTTTCTATGATGGAATGCATGTATACCAACGCGTTAGGTAAAGGATCCCCGAGTATCAAATCAATGGAATGCTTGACCTGGAAATGTACTGGCACCCCGACAAGTGTGGTGAAGATGTTTATGTATGATTCCACAATCTTGTCCACATGTTTCTGCTGTGAAGAGGGATTCCGTGTAGAAGTAGTGGAAGTTTTGTGATCTTCCGCTCATCCTCAGAACGAATCATGAAGAGGACAAATTTCCCAGTCTGATAGATTATCTTCCTGCACTGCTTAGTTGTAATGAGAGACACTACAATGATGCGAATTGTCTCTGGTATCCCGTAGAGTTGCTTTCCCAAAGTAACAATTACACTACGATGCTTAGATTCATACACATCATGACGTTTCCACATATATGGTTATCCTAAAAGAACCTCACAAAATTTAAGTGTGGAAACATCACACATTACCTCATCTTTCAAGGGCTTGATTCCATACGGTAAACAACATTGTTGACTGACGTGAATGTCCCATCCCTAGTTGAGCCACCCAATGATGTAAGTTTGCGGGTGTGGTCTCATTGGAAACTTAAACTGTTTGACGACCTCTGTCAAAATCACGCTATTTTGGCTTCCACTATCAACAATGAAATGCAGTGCAGTTCCCTTGACCCACATCTATGAGTGGAAAAGGCGTTCTCCTTCCTCTGACTCCTCTGGAATGTCGGGATGGACCTTTGTGGTAGCGATGGTAACACTGGGTTCTGCATCAATGATATGCTTTCCCTTGTCTAGGACTGGGACATTGGGTTCAGATCCGAGTTGGAACCAATATATGACTCTGAAGCCTTGATCTTGGCCACCAATGACTGCTTTCAGTGACATTCATTAGTGTTATGCCGGGGGCTTTTATGAAACTCGCACCATTTCGCGGTGTCCTTCTTTGTCTTCCTGTTACCCTTCTTTGCTTGTGATTTGGACTGGTTGTCCTTACTATGTCCTTTGTTATGCAGCCCAGGGTTTTCCTTGCCTTGCTTCTGCGATAGATTCTCATACCCAAACTCTCGCTTATTCATCTGCTTAAATTTTTGCATGATTTTTACAACATATCAATATGCGACGCCTAATGACAAGATATCCAGAAACTCTATTTCGTTTTGGATGTACCTATGCATGCCATTGCAATATTTTAGAACCAGGTGTTGCATGGAGTCCCTAATATCGATCTTTGTGCGCAAGGTATGGAAGTTGTTAGTGTACTCTGGCACCATTTGGTGCCTCTCCTACCGCAAAGTAGTCCATTTTGTGTATTCGTCGTCATAGTTTCCAACATGATAGTATTGCTTCTTGAGGGATTTAAAAAAAGATGCTCAAATGGGATCTCCTGCAAAAATATCAGTGCAATCTATGGCGTTTTGCTCACAATAAGCGTTCCACAAATATTTCACATGGGGCACCGCCTTAAGGAGCACAAAGACGATCTTTTTCGTATTGGAGAAATTGTGGACAAAGAAATAACCCTTCAACAAACTCAACAATTTATCTAGGGCATCGACATCTATATGACCTTCAAATATAGGAATATCAAAGTTAACTTGTACCTTGAAGGGTGTAGCTCCTCCGAAGTGACTGCTTCTTCTTGATGATCCCTCTGATGTTGTCGGCATCTTTCAAAGGATTTGGGCGAAACTATCAATCATCTTGTTCCTCTATCGCGTGAGGGATTCATCGAGCAACATTTTGATAGGATATCCTGCTCCGTCACCTTCTTTTTCCTCGGCCATGGGGGCCAGTTTGGGCCACCAAGGGTGGTCTTCCTCAAGCTGAACTAGTTCAAGACCCAACTGTTTATATTCCAACCTCATCGGGGACATGCATGGAGAAATAACAAAAGAGCATAATGCTCTGATACCACTGATCCAGATTTATGTGAGAATGAAATGAAATAACATATATAGAACCACAGTGATACAGTAAACACAAATTCTATTAAATGGGGGAAATATAACAGTGAACACAAATTCTATTAAATGGCAGAAATATAACAAACTATAAAATAAAGCAGCTAGAATGGTGGTAGCTGATCTCTGAGAAGAGATGTGATGAATACATTCATTCATGACAAGCTTAATACAAAAGGAGCCCGAAAGGGCCTATTTATCAATAGCATGATGGAAATAAATCTAAACATCCAAAAACCTAACCCTAGGAGACGAATCGTCATAAAGTTTGCAGCCCCAAGGTGGTTAGTTGAATAGTCAACTTCCCAGGGTCATAACGTTTGCATACGATCTCCGTTTGGGGCGATCGGTAGACTATTGGAAATATCTAGTTGAAGAGTACATTAGTGGATTGTAACCAAACAAGAAATGTTGCGAGCCAAAAAAAATCATTTTGGGCCTCAAAACGGCCCCGGAAGTTCAGGACCTGAAAAACGTAGAAAAACTACTAGAAAATTGCCAAAATGGAAAATTATTTTGAGCCAGTGGAATAGGTGTGGCTATCGATACCCATTTATATTAATCCCCCCCCCTAGGAAGTAATGGTATCCATTTCATTGAGTGCCCCCATCAAATGGGGAAACTTCTACTGAACTTGACTCTTGATGAGCCACTTGCCTTGGTGGAGTAGCTACCCTGCTTTGACAATCCGATATAGTTGGATCTTTTGCTAGTGGGTTCCCTTAACTTGTGTGTCCATGAGCCGATTAGTGGTTTCCCGTTCCATGCAGTCATGGTTAAGCTCTGTAGGTGTCAATTGCTCTACCACCTACGATGTGTCCAGCAATGGTGGAAAATATGGGCGAAGGAGCTCGACATTAAATACTGGGTGCAGGTGAAGGAATGGATGAATGCTTAATTCAAAGGCATTTTCACCGACTGCCTTGGTGATGGTGTATAGCCCATATTGAAGTGGACAAAGCTTGTGATGGGATTTGGTGAGCTTTTCTTTCTACAAATGCAACCAAACCTTATCACCCACCTAGAACTTGTGTGAAACCCGATGCTGATCATGTCGCTGCTTGTACTTGGTATTGGCTTTTTCCAAAATGTCATGGATCTATTTCCAGATGTGTTGGATTCGTTCAACAAATCTGGTGGCCTTATCAGCCTCAGTATGAGCATGGGAAGATTCCTCCTGTGTGGATGCAATGGGAAGAGCTACATCAATTGGGGCCAATGTTTGGAACCCCAGGAACACTTGAAAAGAGTTGTGGTCGGTAAAGCTATGAAGGGATTTGTTATAGCTATGTTAAACATATGGAAGGCTCATCCCATGTGTGAGGATGTTTATAATTGTTCATTCTAATATGCACAATCATCCAATTGACTACCTATGTTTATCCATCGGTCTGGAGGTGGAAGGAAATCAATTTGGTAAGCTTGGTATCCATCAATGACCATAGGCTGGACTAGAAGTGCTTAGAAACCTGTTGTCCCGATTTGAAATGATAGTATGTGGTATCTCAAAATGAACCCAAACACGCTTGAAGAAGAGCTTAACAGTGGCTTCGATGGATATGCTCTTCTTACAAGTTGTTAGAATGGCGATCTTAGAGAAGCCATTGACGACCACAAATAGATAGTGATTACCATGCTTGGTTGAAGGTAGTCCTAACATGTAATCCATGGAGATGGATTCCCATGACCTAGTGGGAGTAGGCAGAGGGTTTTACAACCCCTGCTTCATAATGGCAGGTTTTGCAATGGTACATGTAGTGCATGATGTAATGTATCTGCCGACATATTGTCAAAGCTTGGACCAATAAAAATACTTCTGCAACACCGCCAATGTCTTTTCAATGCCAAAGTGCCCTGCAACCCGATTGTAATGCGCTTCCCAAATCATATCCGTATGCTCGCTTGAAGTAACACACAGATGACCTAGGTGGCATAACAATCATTCTTATAGATGAAATTCTGCCACTAGTGTGCTTGCACATAGTGCTTGATAGGTAGGAGAAAACGTGGGATCACTGTCATATAGTTGAGGCCGCCCGGAGGTCTCATGGCCACAAGAGTTGATCACCATGGTCAATGTTTCTACTTGAGGTCGACTAAGACATCAACGAATTAATTGGTGCTTCCCTTCTTATATTTAATGTTCAGGTGGAATTGCTGCAAGTATGCAAACCACTTTTGGTGACATTCATTCTGTAACTTTCCTTGTGTTTGCATGAACTACAAGGGTTTGTGATCAGTATGGATGACCATCTCTTTTCCTAGGAAGTAATGCTTCCATTGGCGGCAAGCTTGGACAATGGAATACATTTCCTTTTCATAGGTGGGGTACTTGCAGACTGCATCTAAAAATGTCTCACTGCGATACGCCACTAGATGGCCATGCTAAGTGAGGACTACGCCAACAACATTATCCAAAGCATCTGTCTCAATTTCAAAGGGTTGTTGCATATTTGGTAAGGTAAGGGCGAGTGCTAAACAAAAGTGTTACTTCAATTTCTCGAATGTTTGTTGTCATGTCTTGGACCAAACAAACTTCACCTTAGACCCACCTTTGGTCACCTAAATAAGAACCCAAGCAATATTGGAGAATCCCAACACAAACTTGCGATAGAAGTTGGTTAGGCCTAGGAAGTTGCAAAGATCTGTGAGAGTTTTCGGGGTCGACCAGTCATGAATGGCTTGGATTTTGGCTGGATCCATATGCAAACCATGTTCATCCACAATGTATCCTAGATAATGAATCATTTCCATGCCAAAAGAGCACTTCTCTAGATTGGCATATAACTTGTGATGTCGTAGGGTGCTGAGGACCCAATGGATATGCTGCAAATGTTCTGCCCATGTTCTTGTAAAATTCAAGTACATCAGATCTATGAGACAAAAACAACAGTTACTAGAGATGCATGCGGTAAATTGTGTGTCAAAACAATGATGAAAAGGTTTGCAGCAGTACATGCATTATCATTAACTCAGGTGATGATTACAATGTGTAACAATGGATACAATAAGCCAATCAATTCGAATCTTAGAGAGGTCATTCGAATTGAATTCATGAGAGTGGATTACTTGGAAGTTAACACCACTCGACACATCAGTTAACCACTTAAATACCATGTAATTGACTCTAACATACTCTGAAACTGTCTAACTAAGTATAACTGAATCCAGAACTCAGATGAATGCCCAAAATTAGGGGAGGGCGCCTATCTGAACTTTAGTTAACTGAATATTAGGTGAAATAACACCAAATGAAGTCAAACTGAGTAGAAGGGCGCCTTTCTGACTCCAGTTGGATGAATATAATAATAAATTTTGTCAGTTGGACTGAGTAGGATGCTTTAGTCATGCAAATCACCTCAGTTGGCTCCCTGAATGATGGGGGAGGCCCAGTTAACTGATATTGATGGCCTAGTTGACTCCCCGAATGAAGGAGGAGGCCTAGTTCACTAAAACTAATGATCTGCTGATGATGTAAGCACATAATTGAGTCAAAATACTTAGGATAAGTGACAAATTACGCTGTGAAGCCCAAATAAATGATGTGTGGTTGGAAAATGCTCCAATACCCCCCCTTAAGCTAATCTCATGTGGAGGAGTAAAATAAAATAATAAAAGGGCCCCGGAAATAAAGGCCATAGGTCACCCAGTACAAAAATAATCCAACAATGCACAAAAAAAATATAAGTGAGAAAAGAGGGAAAAACCCAATGGGAAAGAAAAACCCCCTCAAATTGAACACTGAAGGATCTAACCTGTCCTCACCATAGTAGAAATCACCCCCAATAGTGAACGGAGGTAAGAGAACTTCTTCTGAGTGAAGCTCTTGGTGAAGATGTCTGCAATTTGTTCTTCTGTAGGGCAATATTGCAGTACAATGGTTCTGTCATGCACAAGCTCTTGTCTGTAGTGCATGTGGATCTCGATATGCTTGGTCCTCTGTCTCTGAATCGGATCTGTCGAGATCTTGATATCACTTTGATTGTCACAAAATATGACAGTGGATGTGGTGCTACCAATATCAAACTTTGCTAGAATACCCTGCAACCAAACTACCTGAATGCAAGCATTGACCGCTCCTCGATACTCTGCCTCTGCTGAAGATAAGGCAATGGCGGCCTTATTTTTGCTTAAACAACAAATAGGAACTATTCCAATCATGAAAACATATCCGAAAGTGGACTTCCGATCAATGCTATCACCCGCCCAATCTCAATCAGTGAATCCAACCAAGTCAAGATCGAAATCCGCAACATAGTGAATTCCAAAATGTCTCGTACCCTGCACATAATGGAAGATCATTTTGGATGCCTTCCAGTGAAGCTCATGGGGCTGTTGCATGTACCTTGACACCACACTCACAACATAAGAAATATCAGGCCTAGAGTGTGTCAGATACAAAAGACTATCAATCAATTGTCGGTAAAGTGTAGAATCACCATCCTCAAGACTGACTCCTGAGAGGAATGGGAATGGTGTTGCTTTACATTTTTCCATATTTAAATTTTTTAGCAGGTCCAAAGCATATTTTGATTGAGAAATCATAATCCCATCAAAATTCTAAGTGATCTCGAGACCAAGAAACTGCCTCAGTAGGCCTAAATCACTCATATCAAATGCTTGGTGTAAAACAGTTTTTATAGTACCGATCGAAGCAATACTGCTTTCTGTAATCAATAGGTCATCAACGTAAAGTAGAATGATCAGAAAATTACCCTCATGCTGCTGTAGATACACATTTGGATCTGATTTGTATCTCGCAAAGTTTTGCGACAGAAGAAAAGAATCCATCTTTGCATACCAAGCTCTTGGGGCTTGTTTTAAACCATACAAGGATTTCCTTAATATGAAAAAAAGTGTCGGATCCGATATGTAAACTTCGGGATGATTCATGTAGATCTCTTCCTGGAGATCCCCATGAAGAAATGCACTCTTCACATCCATGTGGTGCACCTCCCAGTGCTTGGATGTGAAATTGCCAAAACTAGCCAGATTTAGTCCATTTTTGCGACCGGTGCAAAAGTTTGTGTGTAGTCCACACCATGGACTTGTGAGAAACCTTTTTCCACCAACCTAGCTTTGTATTTGTAGTTTGAACCATTAGCAACAAACTTGGTTTGGTAGACCCATTTGCATTGAACCAATTTCCTCTCAGGTGGAAGAGAAACTAGTTCCCATGTTGCATTTTTTCTAAAGAGAATTGTACTCTTCATCCATGGCGGTTTTCCATCTCGGATCTTGGTGGGCATGGTAGTATGATTTAGGATCCAATCCAATCATAAAAAAACATTTTCGGACAACAATGTATTAGCATATGAAAGATCCATACCTTCTCTTTGAAAGTCTACTCGGGTTCTTCTTGGATCGGCAGGATTTCCAATGTTAGGACCGACAAATGTGAGAGTCTTTTTTGCCCACTTTGGAAACTGAGGGGGCTCATCTGGATTTGAATCCGAAACTGATATTTCATGTTCAATAATATCAGACATAATATTAGAAATATCAGAACATAACTTTTAGTATCTTCTTCTGGAAGACGAAGCAATTTGGCAGTTTCTTCCTCCACTAGTTGTAGATCATGAAGCGGTTCTTCAAATTGGACACTTCTCTCAATGAATATTATTTTGGATATGATATCCATGAGTTTGTATCATTTGAATTCTTCAGCATATCCAATGAGGATGCACTCAGTACTTTGTGGTTCCAAATATCTTATCTTCTCAATCAGAATTATAGCCCATGTAGTGGACCCGAAAACCCTGAGATGTGACCCATCAGGCTTGTGACCAGTGTAGGCTTTGAAAGGAGTTGTACCTTTGACGAATGAGTGTGGAACTTTGTTCTGAATGTATGCAGTAACATTCATGGCCTCAGCCCAAATATTTGAAGCCAAACCTTTCGACTCAAGCATATAAGTAGCCATCTCTTTCAATGCTCGGTTTTTCCTCTTTACTACACCATTCTGCTGAGGTGTGTAGTGAATTGTGTGTTGGATTTGGATTCCATTTTCCGCACAAAGTTGAAATAGATCTGATTTGATATATTCTCCACCATTACCAGATCGAAAAGATTTGATCTTGCTCCCAGTGGAAGTCTCAACAGAAGCCTTGAAATTATTGAACCTTTCAAGCACTTCCAATTTGTTCTTGAGAAAGTAGACCCATGTGAATCTGGAGAAGTCGTCAATGAATGTCAGAACATACCTTGAGCCATTCATGGAGGGATTTAGTAAAGGACGACTGATATCACTATGAATCAGCCCCAAAATACAAGAAGCTCTGCTAGCTTTGCCTCGATCGAACTTGTGCTCAAGATGCTTTCCAATGATGCAACCCTTGCATATCCCTTTTGAGGATTTGATGTTCGAAAGGCCTTCAACCATGGAATTATTTTGTAGCAGATGCAAATATTTATAATTTAGGTGTCCAAACCTCTCATGCCATAGCCGGCTAACCTCATTTCCATGATTCAGAAGGGAACTTGGTTTTGAATACGGAAAAAAATGGGAAAACTCATAGGTTTTGGCAGCATGATTTGCCTTGCCTGTTGCAATGAGTTTTCCGGTGCTAATATCAGAAATTTCAACATCATTAGGGTTGAATACAACTTTCTTGGGAAAACTAGTATGTGTCATCTGATACACAGAAAGCAGGTTCGAAGCTAGAGAAGGAACATAGAGAACATTTTGAAAACTGCCATGTTCTAAATGAATAGTACCTTTGCCTTTTGATGAAATTTGTGAATCATCTCCCATGTGGATGGAGATGCAGTTGTCGGAGTCTAATGATGAGAAGGAGTCTTTGCTTGCAACCATGTGATTCGAAGCTCTTGAATATATGAGAAGAGCTGTAGAATTCAAAACACTTTCCATGAGTGCATGACCTCTTTCTACATGATCATTATTGTCCTTCTTCCTTGTGCCATCTAGAAGAGTGATATTGTTCTTCTCCAAGAGAAGGGCCATCCGATCAATAGTTTTCTTCATGCATGAGCTTTCAGGATGAAATCCCCTGCCACAGTAAGAACACTTTGTCTTCTCCTTTCCCTTTTGCTTGTTTTTTCTTGAACCTGAGGGCTCATCTGACTGCTTGGTCTTCTCCTTTTGTTTGGGATGATCAAACTTGGTCTTCTCTTTCTTTTGCTTTCCTTTACCATTTGTAGCCTTGGGTCCTCCAACAAATAGGGATTGATCTTTGGAGTATCTCATGGACCCCATCTAAACAAGCTTGTCGTGTTCTTTTGTTAAGGACTCAATGAATGCATTCAAGGATGCAATCTTCCAATTCAAAATGGTGAGTTTTCCCGAATGGAAGGTAGAGACAAACACTGAATAATCTGCTCCTAGTTTCGAAAGGATTCAAAAAAACAACTGATCATCTTTCTTCTCGACACCACATTGCTTCAACTGAAGCACCAAATGCTTGAACTTGGTGAAAAACTAATTAATGGTCTCGAAATTTCCAGGATTGAGGGAAATCAATTCATTCTCTAACTGATAAGCCCTCATATCATCCTGCTTGCCAAAAAGAGTAGAAATTTGTTCCCATATTTCTTTTGGAGTCTTCAATCCGCTGAGATGGAAAATAAGATCTTTCGAAATATTGAGACATAAGAAACCATAAGCTTCATTAAGCTTATTGAAGAACTTGGACTTCTCTTTGGCTGCATTAGGCTCTGGCTCTGTGCCCATAGTAACTATGTAGAGTCTATTGGAGTGCAATACAATCTCTATATCATCCTTCCACTGATGATAGTTGAAAGGAGTAAGAAGATATTTTGAAGAAGAGTCCATTTTAGCTATAGCGAATGCAATAGGAGGCTGTGAGAAACCTGCAATCAAAGACAAACAAACAATCTTTAGGTCAACAACCTGCACTTTTCAAGTTGCATCACACTTGGCATAGCCTATCAAGCAAGCTTGATAAGTCGGATGCACATTATCCAGGATTTATGTGGAAAACTTTCAGCTTCTGGTGCAACGTTGGAATATTTTTGCGCAATCTTTCTCAAGCTTCATATGTGTTCTAGGTGCAAAAAGCACTAGTGCAGAAACATTGGTGCAGAAAACACAGGTGCAGAAAGCACTTGTGCAGAAACACTGGTGCATAAACACTAGTGCATAAAGCTTCATCAGTAAAAGTCTGTAGAAAAGTTTCCTTGTGTTACCATGGCTCTGATACCATGTAAAATTCAAGCACAACATATCTATGAGACAAAAACAACAGTTATTAGAGATGCATGTGGCAAATTGTGTGTTAAAACACTGATGCAAAAGGTTTGCAACAATTCATGCATTATCATTAACTCAGATGATGATTACAATGTGTAACAATGGCTACAATAAACCAAACAATTCGAATCCAAGAGAGGTCATTTGAATTGAATGCATGAGAGTGGCTTAACTGGCAGTTAACACAACTCGACACATCAGTTAACCACTTAACTACCATGTAATTGACTGTAACAGACTCTGAAACTACTTAACAAAGTCTAACAGAATCCAGAAATCAATTGAATGCTCAAAATTAGGGGAGGGCACCTTTCTGAACTCAAGTTAAATTAATATTAAGTGAAATAACACCAGATGAAGTCAAACTAAGTAGGAGGGCACCTTTCTGACTCCAGTTGGATGACTATAATAATAAATGTTGTCAGTTGGACTGAGTAGGGCGCTTTAGTCATGCAAATCACCTCAGTTGGATCCCCAAAGGATGGAGGAGGCTTAATTAACTGATATTGATGGCCCAGTTGACTCCTCGAATAAAGGAGGAGGCCCAGTTCACTAAAATTGATGATCTGTTGATGATGTAAGCACATAATTGAGTCAAAATACTTAGGATAAGTGAAAAATTAAGCTGTAAATCCCAAATAAATGATGTGTGGTTGGAAAATGCTCCAATAGTTCTACTGTAGATGAGGATCTCATCTAGATATATGACCACAAAAGAATTGGTGAATGGCCGAAGAATATTTTCCATCATCCTCATGAAAGTTGTTGGAGCATTAGTCCAGCTGAAAGGCATAACCAACCACTCGAAAAGGCCTTCCTAATATTTGGAGGCATCCTTCTAGATATCGATCTACTCAATTGGCACCTGATGATAGCCAGACTTCAAATCAATATTACTAAAATATTTTGCACCCTTGACATGGTCAAGAATGTCTTCAATCCGAGGAATGGGATACCGATTCTAGACTGTGATTTTTTTTAGAGCCTTGTAATCAATACAGAGTCACCATGTTCCATCTTTATTATGTACCGACACAATTGGACTCCCCCAAGGTGAGGAGCTGGGTCGAATATGCCATTTCTGGATTAATTCTTGAATCTAACATTTGATTTCTTCATTTTCCATGAGAGAACAATTGTATATTGACCCGTTATGTAAATGAGGCTTGGGTATCAAATCAATGGAATGCTTCACCTGATGTACTGGAACCCCAACAGGTGTTGTGAAGATATCTTTGTATGCTTCCACGATCTTGTCCACTTGTTTCTGCTATGTAGAGGGATCCCATGTAGAGGTAGTGGAAGTTGCTTTGATCTTCCACTCACCCTCATAACGAATCATGAAGAGGACAAATTTCCTAGTCTGTGTGATTACCTTCTTGTACTGCTTAGCTGTAATGAGAAACACTGCAGTGGTGGGAATTGTCTCTGGTATCCTTTAGAGTTTCCTGCCCAAAGTAGCAATGACACTACTAGCCCTAGATTCATACAGAACATGACGTTACCACATATATGGTTGTCCTAAAAGAACATCACAAACTTCAAGTGGAGCAACATCACACATTACTTCATCTTTGAAGGGCTTGATGTTGTAGGGTAGGCGACATTGTTGATTGACACGAATGTCCCATCCTTGGCTAAACCACGCAATGTTGTAGGGTTATGGGGGTGGTGTCATTGGCAACTTCAAACGTTTGATGGCCTCCATCGAAATTAGGTTCTTTTGGATTCCATTGTCAAGAATGAAATGCAGTGCCCTTGACCCACATCTGTGACTAGAAAAGGTGTTCTTCTTCCTCTGGCTCCTCTAGATTATCAAGCTGGACCTTTGTGGTAGCAATGTTAACACTGGGTTATGCATTGATGATCCATTTTCACTTGTCTGCGACTGGGACGTTGGGTTCGACATCAAAGTCGGAACCTAGATCTAACTCTGGAGCCTTGATCTTGGAAACCAATGACTGCTTTGAGCGACATTCACCAGTGTTGCGCGAGGGTCTCTTATGGAACTCACACCATTTCCCAATGTCCTTCTTTATCTTCCTGTTACCTTTCTTTGCTTGTGATTTGGACTAGTTGTCTTGGGGTTGGTTGTCCTTACTCTCTCCTTTGTTCTGCGGCCCGGGGTTTCCCTTGCCTTGCTTCTACGACTGATTCCCAAACCCAAACTCCCGCTTATTCTTTTGCTTAAATTTTTGTTCGATTTTGACAACATATCGATAAGCGACTCCTAATGACAAGATGTCCAAGAACTCCATTTCAATTCGGATGTACCTTTGCAGGCTGCTGCAATATTTCATAACTAGGTGCCGCTCGGAGTCCCTAATATCGAGTTGTGTCTGCATTGTATGGAAGATGTTAGTGTACTCCGGCACCATTTGGTCCCTCTCCTGCCACAACGTAGTCCATTTTGTGTATTGGTCATCGTAGCTACCAACGCGATAGTATTGCTTCTTGAGGGCTTCCACAAAAGATGCCCAGATGGGCTCGCCCCCAAAAATATCAATCCCATCTGTCATGTTTTGCTCACAATAGGTGTCCCACCAGTATTTTACATGGGACACCCCTTAAGGATCACATATATGATCTTTTCCGTATTGGATAAATTGTGGACAGAGAAATAGCCCTATAGCAAACTCAACAATTTTTCTAGGGCATCAGCATCAACGTGACCTTCAAATACAAGAATATTAAAGTTAACTTGTACCTTGAAGGGTGTAGCTCCTCCAAAGTGACTACTTCTGCTTGATGATGCCTCTGATGCTGTCGACATTTATTGAAGGATTTGGGCAAAATGATCCATCATCTTGTTCCTCTGTCGCCCGAGGGCTTCCTAGAGCAACGTATTGATAGGATCTCATTGTTAGAGTTTGCACTTTAATTCAATTTAGTTAGATCTTTGTACTAAAAGATAGACAAGCACAACAAAACACAAAAGACACAACAATTTTCCTCGGGGAAACCATAAAGGAGAAAACCCCGCAACTTCCTCAAAGATAGATTTGTCACTAGTAAAATATCAAGCAAAATGGAAAACCCAAAATATAAGATGTCTTCTGCAGCTCTCTCTCTCTCTCTCTCTCCTCCAATGAACTTGTCTTCTCTCTCTCCTTATGCAAGCTTGCTTAAGTGAGTGGTGTGTACAAATGAGAGAGCAAGCCTCTCTATTTATACTTTATGTGTGGGTGACCTTTTTCCTAATGGGGCCGACCTCACTAACTTAACTGGGCCAACTTGTCCTAGGGAGACTCAATAATACAATTTACATTTGACCTTTGGGGAGTTATTGCCCCGACTTACAATTGAGGTTTTACCTCAATAATCTTGCATGACCAAACATAATAATGACATCCCCGAATGGAGGAAAAACATCTCCTTCGGAGGTACAAATAAAATACAATAATAATATAATTATAAAATACAAATGAATATCTTCTGAAGTTACATTTATAACAACACTCCCTCTTGACTAGGAAGGTATTCTATCACCACAGTCATCATCACTCTGGACAACGTCATCATCGCTGGATCATCTTCAACGCTGGAACATCATCATCAACGCTGCTGCAGTAATCCTCATCTCGTTGATCATTGACTAGTGACATCTCTCGAATCTATTCGTCATGAGAAGTTCTATAGAGCCAGCCATTTTTCATGCTGGATGTAGGCCTAGCTCTCATCTAGGTCTTCATCATATCTATGAGCAAGCCATCAAGTAGGTACAACCAAGGACCACACATTACATTGCCATTGAAATCACCTGCGTCTCCTACTATAATCTCATCGTATCCATATCATCTCATCATCACACACACAGAGCATCCCAGGTGCACACCTCATGTCCAACAGACCACCTGCATCTCCCACCTAGTGGGTACGTCCCAGGAGCACCCTAGGTGCATTACGTCTCTCACGGTCAGCCCACATCTCCAACATGTGGATACAGCCCAAGAGCACCATAGGTGCATTACATCCCAAGGACCACCTGCGTCTTCCACCATGTGAGAACCAACCTAGGCGCACCCCAGGTGTCTTTGTGACCGGTGGACCTATCAACGTATCCAACATGTGGATACAGCCCAAGAGCACCCCAGGTGCATTACATCCCAAGGACCACCTACATCTTCCACCATGTGAGAACCAACCCTAGTGCACCTGCATCTTCTGGTCTCATCACTCGCTCTTTCAAGGAACATCGATCTGGATAACACCAAGCGTCTCTCTGAAGTACTCAAACTTCACTCTCGCTAACGGCTTGGTCAACACATCGGTTATCTACTCGTCTGTCGCCACATACTGGAGCTTCACTGCTCCTCTTTGCACCATATCCCTAATATAGTGGTACTTGATCTCAATATGCTTCTACTTGTCATGGAACACCGGGTTCTCAGACAACTTCATGCAACTCTGGTTGTCACAGAAGATACAAGTCACCTCGAGCTCGAGATCAAACAAATCTGACAGCAGCTTCTGAATCCTTACAACCTCATAAATAGTCGAACAAGCCGCAACATACTCTGCTTTGTTGTACTCAGTGCCACGCATGACTGCTTCTTCCTAAACCAAGAGATCATATTGGATCCCAAACTAAAGCAGCATCCCGAAGTGCTCTTCCTGCCCAATTCGAATCAACGTAACCATGCATGTTAATCCTCTGATTTGCCTCATACTTGAGCCCATACTCCACTGTACCCCTCAGGTACCTCAATATATGTTTTGCATCCGTCAAGTGAACATGTCTTGGATCCGTCAGGAACTGGCTCAAGGTGTTCAAAACAAAACATATGTCTGGTCTCGTGTTCGTCAAGTAAATCAACGAACCAATCATCTGTAGGTACATCATGGCCTCAATTGCCTCTGAAGAAGCGTCACACGGTAGCTTCAAGTTCGATGCCATTGGTGTGGCCATAGCTTTGCAGTCCATCATTCTGAACCTCTTCGGAATCTCCACTACATACTTTCCTTGACCAAGGAAAATTCCTTTCGTTCTCTGCCACACCTCCATGCCTAAGAAGTAGTGCATCATCCCCAGGTCCTTCATATCGAACTCTGCAGCAATCCTTCTCTTAGTGTCTACAATGAGCTCATCCTCACCTATCACAAACATGTCATCTACATATAGTAGTAGTATCACTGGTCTTTCGTCCTCAACCTTGAAATAAATGTTGGAATCAACTTTACTCTTTGTAAAACCTAAGCTCACCAAAAAGTTGTCCATCCTCTCGTACCATGTCTTGGGTGCATGCTTCAATCCATACAAGGCTTTCTTCAACTTGCACACGAGTCTGTCTGTCATGTGTCTCAAATCCCAGTGGTTGCTCCATGTACACTTCCTCTTCAATTACACCATTCAAGAATGCTCTCTTAACGTCCATCTGGTGTACCTTCCATTTCATTACTGCAACCAATGCAAGTATAGATATGATGGAAGTGTATCTTGCTACAGGTGCAAATGTCTCCTCATAGTCTATGCCTTCCTTCTGGGAGAAGCCACGTGCCACAAATATTGCCTTGTATTTTTCTATGCTACCATTTGCAGCATGCTTGATCTTGTAGATCTATTTCGAAGTCACAACAGACTTCTCTACTGGTCTTGGAACTATCTCTCAAACATCATTCTTCATAATCGACTGGTACTCCTCGATCATGGCATCTGTCCATTCCTTCTTATTTGTTGCTTCCTCGTAGTTGGAAGGTTCTTTATCAATGATGTCACATAGTAGGGCCACATAGCTGGAGTATGGTCTGGGTCTCTTGTTTTCTCTATGTATCCCATCTGGAGCACCATACTTCTTTGCATCTTGTATTGCTTCGCGTGCCCATGTTGGTCTTTTCTTGATGGAGTTATTCTCACGACGTGGATCTATAGGTTCTTGTGGTTCTGTTATGTCACGGTCTTCATGATATTCTTGGATTGTCTCCTGAAACGTTGTCACTTGTTCTACAGAACAAGTCTCATCATTATTCTCTTGTAGGTGATGTTGCATGATCTTTCCTACAAGTCAAATTCAGTTGCATGATTAGAAACATTTCATGATCTTACGAACAAATTCTTATGCATAAAGACATAGGTCACACAATCATGAAACTATCTTAGCCAAGGCTTCAACACAACATTTATCCATATCCCGTATTCATACGATAACTTTCTAGATGCCTTCCATCTCTACCAGAACATTGTTAAGAGTGTGCACTACTCCCAACATGTAAGCAAAGAGGTTTCATTCTAGATAAGTAGCAATGGAATGTTGTATAGTACCATAGGCCACTTACCCATAACATGCATATTGGTAGTGTACAGTTCATCATGCCAAAACATTCTAACATGCATAATACACATCCTAAATCTAGGAACATAAGTATGTACAACATTGAACAATATCAGTATTAGATATACAAGAAATTAAATACTTATCTTTGTTTGGTTGTTGGATGGACTCCCTCTTGATCTTTGCTTCCTTGCAAGAACTACTAGAGTCTCTGATAGTGTGTTCTTCTTCATCATCTGATTCTGAGGACCTGCGCCTTTCTTGCTTATGATCGGAAATGTTGAGCAAGTATTCTACGCTGTAGATCACTTGTTCTTTGTATTGGAGTAGACTCGGTGTGTCATTTCTTTTGCATCTTAACCAATGTTGAAATGGATGAGAGGTTCTTCATAGAGCATCGATCTTTATTGCTTTCCGGAGTCCAACTTTGCAGGAGCTTCTCCTACCCCTTTCATGTAATACTGAAAGTCATCTTTAGCTTCACCTTATGAGGTGGAACCTTCTGAATGAACTCTTATAACTAGTTACCTTCGTTTATTACAATACATATTCTTCATCACTTGAAGAATCGTCCCTTTCTTCTCTAGTTATTTTCCTTGTTGGTTCATCGTCTTCAGCAATGTGAGCATGATGCCTCTTCTTGTTGGTCTTCTTGGAGGATCCTTGGTTTCTGGGATAGTTTCTTGAGTAATGTTCCTTCTCATCACATGTGTAACATCTGATACTATAGAGATCCCTTCTAGGTTTATGGTAACTTCTGGATCTTCTGTGATGATGGTCCTCCCTCTTGTTGTGATTTCATTTAGTGTGGACAGTTAGAGCTTGGTCATCTGTTAGCTCCCATCTTCTCTTCTCTTGCTACTAGTTGAGCTTCTTCTTGGGTGCATTCTTCCCATAGTTTGTTGAATGTAATCAACTTCTTCCTGGCACATATTCCTTGAATGAACGAGTCTCGTGATCTTGGGAGACTATTCAAGGTGGTCATAACAATCTCTCCTTCATCTACTTTGTCTTCTATCGCTTCAAGTTGCTCCTTGACTTGAGAGACCCTTGTGAAGTAGGATTGCATGGTTTCTGAGTGTTGGATCTTCACATTCTTGAGTTGGTTCCTTAGTGTCATCTTCCGATTGATGTTCTTCCCTTCGAATATCTTCGTCAAGGCATTGAACATCTCCTTAGGAATCTTTAGGGATTATACATGAGGGATGAGATGATCTGTAATGGATTCTGCAATAATCCTCTTGGCCTTGACCAAGTTCTTCTTGTGGATTGCCATTGCCTCTTCTCCCTCTGGTTCTGGAACCTCCGCATTGACATACTTGTCCAAATCATTTTCTTCTAAGACACAGAGATTCTATACTTCCATGCTCGTAAGTTGTCAGCTCCTTCAAGCTTATCCTCAAGCTTGGTGTGATTTGTCATTTTGAAATGAGAACCTCAAATGGAAATATCAAAGATTTAGATCTTACCAATTTGAGATGCCTAACCTGGTTCTGGAGTTGGCTGGACTAAGGTTTGTTAGAGAAACCCCAATTTTCCAAACTTGGAATTTTGAACTTCTGATTGGGCCGAAAGATGCGCCTCCTCAAGATGAGTTGTCAAATGTACTCCTTTGTCCAGATTGATGGAGGAAAACCCCAAAAGCTTGATGCCCTAGTTTTCTCCCGACACTAGTGTCTGGGTCAAAAATGAAAATTCTTCGAATTCAATTCCTCTTCCTCCAAAAGATGCGCCCTCCTAGGGTAAGTTATCCTAACCCTCTTTTTCTGATGATCTGTGGAGAGAATACCTTGAACTAGGAAGCCCTAGTTTCTTGCTGTTGCACAATGCCTTCTTTTCAGGTTGGCTCTGATACCATGTTAGAGTTTGCACTTTAATTAAATTTAGTTAGATATTTATACTAAAAGATAGACAAGCACAACAAAACACAAAAGACACAAGAATTTTTCTCGAAGAAACCATAAAGGAGAAAACCTTGCAACTTCCTCAAAGATAGATTCGTTACTAGTACAATATCAAGCAAAATGGAAAGCCCAAAATAAAAGATGTCTTCTGCAGCTCTCTCTCTTTCTCCTCCAGCAAACTTGTCTTCTCTCTCTCCTTATGCGAACTTGCTTGAGTGAGTGGTGTGTACAAATGAGAGAGCAAGCCTCTCTATTTATACTTTATGTGTGGGTGACCTTTTTACTAATGGGGCCGACCTCACTAACTTAACTGGGCCGACCAGTCCTAAGGAAACTCAATAATACAATTTACATTTGACCTTTGGGGAGTTGTTGCCCCGACTTACAATGGAGGTTTTACCTCAATAATCTTGTATGACCAAACATAATAATGACATCCTCGAACGGAGGAAAACATATTCGTCGAAGGTACAAATAAAATACAATAATAATATAATTATAAAATACAAATGAATATCTTCTGAGGTTACATTTACAACAACACTCCTATTCCATCATCTCATTTTTCCTTGACCATGGGGGGCAGTTTGGGCTATCGAGGGCAGTTTTCCTCAAGTTGAACTAGTTCAAGACCCAACTATTTATATTATGACCTCATTGGAGACGGGCATGGATAAATAATGAAAGAGCAGACTGCTTTGATACCATTGATCCAAATTTATGTGAAAACGAAATGAAATAATATATATATAACCACATATACATATATATTGCAAAGAACACAGTGATACAGTAAACACAAATTCTATTAAATGGCGAAAAAATATAATATACTGTAAAATAAAGCAGCTAGAATGGTGGTAGTTGATCTCTGAGAAGAGATGTGGTGACTACGATCATTCATGAAAAGTTGAATACAAAAGGAGGCTGAAATAGCGTATTTATCATAATCATGAGGGTAAGAACACTAAACATCCAAAAACCTGACCCTGGCAGATGAATCGTCATAAAGTTTGCGACCCCAAGGTGGTTACTTCAACTGTCAACTTCCCGAGGTCATAACTTTTGCATATGATCTTCCTTTGGGACGCTCAATAGACCGTTGGAAAGATCTAGTCGAGTACAATAGTAAGTTTATCCCAAACAAGAGTCTACTATTATCGTCTGGGCCATTGCGAGTCCAAAAAACATCGTTTAGGGCCTCAAAATGGCCCTGGAAGTTCAGTACCCGAAAAACCATAGAAAAATTACTAGAAAATTGCCAAAATGGAAAACTGTTTTGAACATAAATTAATGGAGAGATGAGACAATACCTCCTCTGAGGACATTGATGCTAAACTCATGAATTGCATACCATATAAGATACTCCCTTGTCGCTATAACACTATGTCAAGGAAATTGACCTTCATCGACAAATTAAATCTATTGTTGACCAAGTTATTGAAGAACTTTGTATTGAATAGAAGGCCATCCTCGAGAAACTGGAATTTTTGGATTACAAGAGGCATTAGTCAAAGTTCTTCAGGACAAGGAAGCAATGGGTTAAGAATAGAATCAAGAAGACTAGACCCCAATCATAGAGACCCTGGTTGACACCAACCCAACCCTAATCTACGTAGACTCATATTATGATCCTAGGGACCAAGTGTTACATTCTCTGATCTTATTTTTATTTTTATGATAAATATTAGCATAAATATATTATTTGTTACAATAAACATAAAGAGAAATATCTCCTTTATTCACTCCAATTTAAATTATGCTATCATGCTAATTAGCTTGTTGGACTTTGCTCCTTTTTCTTATGATTACACTCCAATTATAAGCTTAGAACAACATAAGATAACTTTGAACAAAAATAATGCTCCTTTTTGGCTAATGAAAATCTTTAGTATTTTTTTGACCCAATGTGGAAATGGTTTCCCTTGCGATAAGATACAGTAGGCAATGATTGTATTTTTTACTATAAAATATTAACAAAATAGTTATGTTAACTTACCAAAATAAAGAGGTATCAAGATCAAATCTCAACTAAGCCTTAGTGATCGAACAATCCACCTTTCATGAAAAAATTCCAAACCCAACATAAAATTGACACCCCTGATATATTCTTCACAACTAAGCCTTAGTGATCGAACAATCCACCTTTCATGAAAAAATTCCAAACCCAACATGAAGTTGACACCCCTAATATATTCTTCACTTAAATATGTGAAAAACTATATATTTATAATTAAAAAACATCAAATTACAAACCCTTGACAAAATTGAACATATACCTTAAATATGTGAAAAACTATATATTTATAATTAAAAAACATCAAATTACAAACCCTTGACAAAATTGAACATATACCTTACAATACAAATCACAAGTTTGTGCCTTTATTAACTTGGATTACTATGGTTTTGAGCATTTGGTTGCATTTAATATGTTTCATGAACATGTACCTTAGAATACAAATCACAAGTTTGTGCCTTATTAACTTGGATTACTATGGTTTTGAGCATTTGGTTACATTTAATATGTTTCATATATATATATATATATATATATATATATATATATATATATATATATCATGTTTACTAGTCGAATAAAGGACTCCAATAACAAAGACTCAAACCACATCAACATACTAACCACTCGTATTCATTTCTTCATAACAACGTATCATGAAATTATTATAGATTTAATGACCTCCAAATTACTGCCAATTAAAGTTTTCGTGCGGCCAAAATTTTAATTCACATTTTTATTTTAAAATTGTAGCTATTAGTTAAGAAAATTTAGAAATTGACACTAAAGCACAATTTCACAAAGAATAGTATTTTTATCAATTAATTTTTTTCTCATTAAACTAAGAAATTAAGAAAATTTAGAAACTGATACTAAAACACCGTTTCACAAGAATGGTATTTTTATCAATCAATTTCTCTTTAAACTAAGAAATCTTCTTTCAGATGATGTGAAAATGCAATTATGCAGATTTAATGCACGTTATAAGAACTTGAAGCTATATATTTAGTTATATCTAACAAAGATTCTTTTGGCCCCGTAAACTTTAGATTAGATCGAATATTTTACAATAAAAACATTCTTATAATTTAGGTATCTAAAGTTAGGTATAATCATCCATAAGAATATCATAAGAACTTTAAGCTACATATTTAGTTATATCTAACAGAGATTTTTTGGCCCCGTACACTTTAGATTAGATCGAATATTTTACAATAAAAACATTATTATATTTTAGGTATCTAAAGGTAGGTATAATCATCCATAAGAATATCATAAGAACTTTAAGCTAACATATTTAGTTATATCTAACAGAGGTTTTTTGGCCCAGTAAACGTTAGGATTAGATCGAATGATTTACAATAAAATACATTCTTATATTTTAGGTATCTAGAGGTAGGTAAAATCATCGTATGCGATATCTAAATTATGTAGATGTCTTATTTTCACATGAAACAAAATTAGTTCCTTTGCCACGATGAGATCAGATAATTTATTTGTAATACAAATGACCAGAAAATTACACAGCAAGTCACTATGGAAGTGACAAGATTCCTCCTAAATGCAAGATAACTGATCATTCATGGCTTCATAAATCTAAAAGAACAATGATGTGACGAGATTTATCCTCAGTGTAAGATCAATGATAATCCATGGTTCATTAGGTTCTCAAAAAATTAGATAGGAATGAAATGAAAGACATACATTGTAATTACATTGAGATTGTAACTGTAATGATCTTCCCATCAATCTGTAATGCCCAAGTGACAGCAGAATTTAAACTGGAGTGAACAAAGGAAATATAAAAAATCTCTGTAATGCTAACTATGTTAAAAATATAAAAACACAAAACAAATCTTTATAATACAGTCATTCAATAAAAATAATACTAAAAACTAAATCATATGAAGGAATCTGAAGCAATTCTCTTTACTGTTTTTAATATTTTATCAACCCAGTGTCAATTGTGAAAATCTTCATTTCTATTATACACTTAAAACCAAATTAATTCCTTTACCAATTTACCAAGATGAGATCAGATAATTTTATTTCTCTACAAATGTCCTGATAATTACATAACAAGCCACTACAGGAGCGACAAGATTACTCCTAAATGCAAGATAACCAATAATTCAAGGTTCCATTAAATCACCCCAAGAATCAAGATAGGAACAGATAATTTTATTTCTCTACAAATGTCCTGATAATTACATAACAAGCCACTACAGGGGTGACAAGATTAATCCTCAATTCAAGATAACTAATAGTTCAAGGTTCCATTAAATCAACCCAAGGTAGATCCATCTATTTTTAAATAGATGGGAGATTTGCATCTCAATTCCTTTTTTATTTATTTGGGTGCTTAATAAATCTAAAATTAAAATGAATCTAAACTACTCTGTAAAAAATTTCATTTTCATTTTACACAAAAAAAAATCAAATTAATTCCAGATAATTTCATTTGTCTACAATGACCCCATAATTACGTAGCAAAACAGGAGTGACAAGATAACTCTTAAATAAACGATAATCCAACATTCCATTAAAACACACCAAGATAGATATATCTTATTTCCAAATCTTTTGAGTACTGAAAGATTTGCATCTGAGTTGTTTTTTATCTCTCTGGATGTTTAATAACTAAATTTTGTGAAAATCTGCATTTTTATTTTCACCAAACCAATTAATTCTTTTACCCAGATGAGACCAGATCATTTTATTTTTCTACAAATGACCCTATAATTACATAGCAAGCCACTATAGGGGTGACAATATTACTCCTAAATGCAAGATATACGATATTCCAAAAGGTTCCATTAATCTAAGAACAATGATGAGCAGGTTCTCAAAAAACTCGACAAAGTCATGGTTAGGATAAAACTTGAACTTTCAATTAAAAAAATATACAACAATAACAGGTCCCACCATGTCAAAACCGTAACCAACGAATTTTCTATATCTAGAGTGCTTTATGATTTATGATTTAGACCCATATATATTAACCGAAAGAACCTCTCGTCCGAAGTTCATTGATCTACTTGAACTCTTTGTACCCGACAAGGTTCCAAACTTCATGATGATTCAACTTCCAGCCAACGTTAACTCATGATTGGAGGTCAACTAGTACTAATCTATGTTGGATCGGGGGGACCAGGGTCCATTCCATAGCACCAGCGACAAGGATACATACGGGATCGTGACAAACTGAATTGCACACACAACGTGCCGAGTTACTGCGCCGAGCCAAAATCAAGGCAACGCCACATCATAGCATCTTAGCACCAAACGCTGAGCGTCACATGTGCAAACCACACTACGCCACAGAACCAACACACATCGCCAAGCGTAAAGAACGCATCAACCCAACCCTCTGACATGGACTTTGTCATCTACATGATTTGTACTGATTTGGTACAGAATCTTCTAAAACGTCTAGACGAGATCTCTTATCCCCATCTTTCTAGAAAGAACATTGGCCACTTGATTCTAGTGATCTGAAAATGGATCCTGATAGTGAAGGAAGCTGATTAAAAAAAGAGGGTAAGTCATTCTTTGAATTGCCGGATAGTAGACAAAGATCAGAATTTAACTAAGCGACTTGAGATAGAACCCACGTAGTTACTTGACAAAGTAGAATCCACTGGAAGAACACATTGGTGGTTAATGAGTGGTAGCAATGGATGCATGTTGATGGAGCATAACCACAAAGCAACGATAGGTACTAGCCATGTTTATTCATCAATGGTTGACAAAGTATGGTCACTAGATAGTCAGACGATTAAGGACTAAGTCGATTAGGATTGTTGGTTGACTAGCACGCAATTGACAGTTGCCATGGAACCAACTGAGAATAATGGATTTTTGGAGGATGCATATCTAAACCTCTATAGAATGACCAAGTGCACCGGTGATGACTAGATCTAAACCTCTATAGAATGACCAAGTGGACCGGTGATGACTAGATCTGAAGCAACACGTGTAACAGTAACCATCAAACCAATTCATTGTTGTTGGGCTGTTGGCATCGACTGACCTGTGGAAGGCAAATTGATTATTTAACATGCAGAGAAGAGGAACAGGTGTACCCGACTCTTTGGAGAAGCCCATCACAACGCAAACTACTAGAGATCGAAGGTGGGTAGAGGTCAGCAGAGAAGCCACTAGAGATCGCAGGTGGGTAGAGGTCAGCAGAGAAGCCACTAGAGATCGCAGGTGGGTAGAGGTCAGCAGAGAAGCTTGACACTGTGAGTTGAGTGTTGTAATCGAGAGACACCGTCGATCAAACAAAGTAAGCATTCAATCTTTTGTTTAACGGTGAGCCTGTGGAATCCGAGAAGGAGCCAACAGACAGGACTCTAAGCCATGTTGGAGATTGAACAATCAGACTGTAGAGGTTGATTGAATGATCATGATCAACCAAAAGTTTTGTATAGAAGAAGAACCTTGTCGAAAGGGATCCTTCAACTCAAACATTGGAACTATTAGATATTGTGAACATCACCCTGTGCACTGGAAGCCGTAGTAGGGAAGACAAATTCTTAGATGGTAAACAGTGGGTAGCCAAGCAATTTTCTCTGAGAGATTAAAAGTGTAAGGCATATGTATATGCAAGATGCAAGAGTGCATTTGTAAAACATTTAATAGTCAACTTATTTTACATAAACAAATATATTAGAGTTTCTTCCCCATGAAGCTTCTACTTAAAATATTATTTTCTAGATATGTATTTTTCTTATTTTGCTGAATGCTTAGAAAGGGAAAGGATCTAGACCAAAATAGTTCTCACAGAGAAGTTGTTTTGTTTTAAATTGAAATCAAAGTTCAGCGCTATTGGGAGATTTTGACTCACCCTTGGGTTACAGATCAATGCAGTATCAAAGCAGATGAAATTTGCGTCTGAGTTGTAGAAAGCAACCATGGGAAAAAACTCTCAATAAAGTACGACTTCAGGGACTGCAGCACATAAATCAGCAATTCCAAGAGGATAATGAACAGCAGATCGAGATAGTCCAGCAATTGGAAAACGAGAATGAAGCACTATAGACTCATAGAGGTCTCTAGAAAGTCGTTAAACTGCTTGGTGAAGCCATATTGGACAGTCTTCATAGGGATTTAAAAGAGAGGAGGTTCGCTTATTCTCAAGATACATACTGCAAAACAACGATCTTCATCCTCAATTTCTTTATCACAAATTTACAAATCCACTTGTCCAAAAGAATTTTGAAACCAATTTCACTAAAAATAGTGCAAAACCACTAATGAATGATCAAAATCCTAAAATGCAAAACAACGATTTTCATTCTCAATTTCCTTATCACAAATTTTACAAATTCACTTATCCAAAAATATTTTGAAACCAATTTCACTATAGTACAAGACCACTAATGGATGATCAAAATCCTAAAATCCAAAAACTATCCCGTGTGGATGGAAACCCAAATTCAAAAATGAGAATTTCATTTAACTCGACAATATTTATAGAATAGTTTTCAAAATCAGCACTCGGCCATTCAAAGGTAAGAAACATTCCCAGCAAAAGATATTATTGCTGCTTCGTTAAGAATTTTACAGTCTTTACATTAATTCCAACTGCCATAATACAAACGGTTTCTTTCAGTTATTTTACAAAACAACACCTGTACAGACATGCTTAAAAACGAAAAAAATGTAAAGAGATTCTTAAAAAAGGTAATGGGATATCAATGGGATATCAATGTTTACTTTAATCCGACGGGGATCCATTACACCATATATGGCATTTAATGTTATACTGCTGGGAAAATAACGCTTGCCCTAACATATTAGGGTCAGCCCATGTGTACCTGATTCGAATATTATTGAAGACTGCTAGAGGCAGGCATGGCCCTTGCACCATAAGCGGCCTTCACCTTCACCGGCTAGGAGGATCGGGATGGTGTCCGACCACCATGGCTGTCGCAGAAGAGCAGTGGGGAACCTTGGACTCCTCGCGCTTTACAGTGTCAGAGTCCGATGAAGCCCTAAGAAAAACGGGCAGAGACCTCTCAATCCTCTGTCCCGCAGTACCGAGGAGCATTTCCTTCTCCAAGTGCAAACAATAGCTTTCGAATACTTTACCCGTGACCTTCAGCCGGAAACCGAGACGGAAGAGATAGTCGATTTCGAGCCGGTTAAGTTCCGTATTGCTAATGCCGCCCACTCTGGCGTAAAAAGCATTATTATAGTGCCTGAAAGAAAAAACACTCTAGAAAAATTAGGTAGAGATTCTTTATATTTTCCGAATCAGGCGAGAAAACAGGGCAAAAGACAAAATTCATGAAACTTAAGCAGAGATTCTTGGACATACCCCAGCAGACGGAAATAAGAGTAGGAAAAGGCCAGAATTCTAGAAATTTAAAATGGGATTCAACAAAATTTCCAAGGCGGACGGTATTTCAGCGGATAAAACAACGCAAAACAGAATTCATGAAAACTAAGCAGAATTTCTTAGACATCCCACGGCGGATGGAATTTCAAATGATTACAGAAGAAAAAGGCCAGAATTTGTGTAATTTAAGCAGAGATTCCTTACATTTCCCCTGTGCACGGAATTTAAGAGGATAAAACACGACTAGAGCCAAAATACATGCAACTTGGGCAGAGATTCTTCAAAATCCCCCTCCAAACGAAATTTCAGGGGATAAAAGAAGGACGAGGCCATAATTCGTGAATTTAGGCAGAGATTCTTTCAATTTTCTGGCTGACAAAACTTTGCGGAAACAACTCAAGGAAAAAGCCGGAAATCGTAAAATTTAAGCAGAGATTCTTTAAATTTGCACCACGGACGGAATTTCAGATAATAAAACAAGACAAAAGCCAAAATTCGGGAATCTAAGATGAGGATTTCTAAGAAATTCTCCATCTGCGGTCCCCTCAATGAAATTTCAGGGAGCAAAACACGATGAGAACCAAATTTCAGCAAAGCCTAAAAGCAAGGCCAGTAAGGACTTACGCATCATCGAGCACCTTCGCGGCGATCATGACGCTGGTGAGTACCAGGCGATGGATATTGAGAGAAATGACCGGGAAATCCGGCTGCCTATGAACTAGGCGGTCGATGTAGACGTAACCTACGACGAAGCATGAGGGGCTACAGCTGGTGTACTTGTAAATCCGCTCCAGATACTTGGCTATGGTGATGGCCGGACTGCGGACGCCGTGGAACACAGTGACCTTCTTTCCGTCGGCGGGCAGAGCGAACTGGTCATTCCGTGTGACCAACCGCTGGAGGGCATAGGAGAGCACGGAGAGGATTCGAGGCAACTGCGACTCGGGCGGGCATTCATATCCCTCCTCCTCCTCCTCGACCCCGAGTCCGCCGTCCTCCGTGGCAGCTCGCTCTGGGCGAATCGCGGATTGCATCAAGCCCGCAGCCTCAAGGCACAAATCGCCATAAATCGAGACGGCAGGAGACTCGAAGACCCGACCACCGGAAGATTGGAATGATATGACTCCGTTCTTTTCTCTGGGCTCTCTAGGAGATTCGATCACGCGACCTCAACCGTTTGGAGAGGGGTTTGGTGGTGAAGGGAAAGTTTCCCAAAACAGCAAGGGACACTCATCATTGGACAATGCCCCGCTTCAAAGGATAAGGATGGTGAACGTGGCGGATGAGGTACACTGACGTTCAATGGGTGACTAGAGATAAAGTGACAAAGACTTGCCAACTGTCTTGAAGTACAGTGGACAATAATATGTACTTCAAATATATTATTAAATTTTCATTTATCAGGTTGTCCACTGCATCAAACTAAATCTCTTTTTAATGTTCTATTAAGTAAATATTTTTAACATAATCTATATATATGTCATATTAAGAATAATAACCTAACAAAAATTAACAAAATCTCAATATATGTCATATTAAGATTTAACATAATCTAAATATATGTCATATTAAGATTTAACATAATCTAAATATATGTCATATTAAGAATAATAACCTAACAAAAATTAACAAAATCTCAATATATGTCATATTAAGAATAATAACTTAACAAAATCTCCAATTAAGTATAATATTTTTAACAAAATCTAAATTATATTTTTATTAAAAATATTATCATAACAAAATGATTAAATGACTGATATCGATGGTGGTGGTTATGAAATGTCTCACTTTTTGCAACTTGTTATTTCCTTGCAAAAATTAGAGTTACAAAAGGAGTTCAAGAGTGAGCATCTTCTCAGACTTCACCTACTTACAATAATTCAATACAACAGATAGCTTCATATAAGTCCTGAACCATATAAAGCCTAGCCTCCAATACTTAATACTGATAAAAAATCTGTCCAGAAACCAAAAACAATAACTAGGATCTTCAAGCAAATCTAGTAGATATTGAAAACACCATAGTCCACTATGGTGTCATTCACAAATTCTTCAAAATAAATGTTGTTATCTAGTAGACCCAAGGCCTCCTTGGAAAGTCTGTCCGCATCCAAATTTATCTCTCAATAGATATGTGAGAAATAAATTTTCTCAAATGCCTTAATTTGAGATCTTGTCTTAGTCAACCAATGTTCCAGCAAAAGTATATGAATATCAAAAGCACATGTTGCCCAATCAATTATGATTCTTGTGTCACCAAAAATCCTTATATGGAAGATACCCCTTTTTAGTGCAAACCACAACAGCCCCAAAGTCCAAGTAGTTCAGCTCTAACATTGCTGTCGTTGCCAGCACCCATCTTAAGCAAAACCTTATGGTCTCTTTTAATAAACAAAATCATGCCTGCCCCACATAAACCATTCTTCATCGCTTCATCAAAGAAACCATAGGAAAAGTCACTGTCAATGTCAAGATGTCTAATAATCCTGGAATTACCTTTGATTGGAACTACCAGAGCATACTCATCAAAGGACATACCAAACCACTCATTTGAATGCTTTAATATTCTTTGGAGATCCCTCGAGACAGGCAATGAGGAATCATTTGATTTTATTTAAATTTATATTATTTATTGGAATCTTTTTAGCAATGTTGATTTCTTATTTACACTAATTAAAATATAGAAACATTTTTAATCTTTTAAATTAAGGTTGATCACCTCTTTATAATAGTAGTTTAAATAATCTAGGTTTTTGACTTTTTTTTAGTATATTTTTCAGTTTGTTTTGTTGGGACTTATGTTGGAAGTTTTAAAAAAATCTTAAAGTCACATATATTAGTTGTAGAAACCATATTATATGTCATATTAAAATTAATATTTTTAACAAAATCTAAATTAATAGAGTGTGTAGTGTATTTGATTGTTATTAGGTATAGTGTATTTGTTACTTGGATGTCTTTCATTAGAATATTGTTATTGGGTATTGGAATATCGACTCTTTGTCCTTGTATATTTTGGGATTTGTTCCTTCTTCTATTTTTAAGATTTTTGGAAAAATATCATATTAAATTTTCATTTGAGTTTAATGATTAAGAATATATGTTTCTTTTTTATATGTTATAAGTTCAAACATGGAGGATTATGGTATGTATGGGGTCCGAGCAATCAAATCATGAATGGGGTCTTTTGTCCCATAAACAATGAGGTTTTGTAAATTAATTTGGTGTCATATTATTATTATAGATGAATAAACTTGTGTCTATTGTGTTGTAGTTTCATGGTAACTTGGAGCAATGGTTGTGATGAAGGCTCACATTGGTCTAGTGAAATCTTGAAGCAATGGTTGTGATGAAGGCCCACATTGATCTCATGAAATCTTGAAGCAATGGTTGTAATAAAGACCCACGATGATCTCATGAAATCTAGGAATAATGATTATGATGAGGACCCAAGTTCAAACATTGATTATTATTTTATAAAAAATGTAATTTACTCTAAGTTAATACCATCAACCTTACCTCCCACGATGATCTCATGACATCTAGGAATAATGATTATGATGAGGACCCAAGTTCAAACATTGATTATTATTGTATAAAAATTGTAATTTACTCTAAGTTAATACCATCAACCTTATCTATAACTATTACCAGTAGAGGAGTCAAGATTTTTCAAATTTACTATCCCAATAAAATAAAAATGTTGAGTTCCTTCAAAAACAAATTTAAGTAAACTTTAATGAACTTTAATTGTATACACTAAAATATTTAATTGAATTATATAAATTTCTCGTTGATAGGCACCTTTATTCATCAATAGGCGTCCTTGTTTTGGAAAATGGATGTAGGGTGGAGGAATGGATGACCATGGTCACTTCAATAGTTGCATCTCTTTTTAATCCTGACTGTCCCATCTCCAAAATTATCAAAATTTCACCCATCACCCATTGCTCCAATCTCATACCACTGCTCCAGCTCCCACCATCGCTCCTCTAGTCTCATGCTTGCCCACTACTGTCATTTCCTGTCGGGATCACCGATCGCAAGTTAGTGGATCTGCAAGTAATTATACATTTTAATTAATTTTAATTAATTTAAGAGTTGATTTATTTCCCCTTCGTGCTTGCTAGGATTTGAGATTGCACCCTCTAGGTGTATGTTTGTCTTCCATTAAAGTTTTGACATGTTGAACACCCTTTCATTGTCCATAATAGCAAGGAAGAAGCCCTCAGTGGTAAAGTCTTGTCCCCATTTGCAATGTGTATTGACTCTAGTGATGGTATAAAGGTCGATTCTTTGTTGTGTTCTTCTCTATGACCTACAATGAAGCATGGGACAATCTCCTTTAAAAATATCCTTGTTGATTCTCAAGTCTCTTCTATGAAGAAAATACCCCCATCTAAGGATGGTTTCATTGTGGAGAAATTTGAAGTACTATAGTGTTATGTATTCCATCAAACAATCAAGTCTCTTCTATGAAGAAAACACCCCTATCCAAGGGTGGTTTCATTGTGGAGAAATTTGATAGCACTATAGTGTTATGTATTCCATCAAAGAACAGTAGTGTTTATATAGACTATTATACATACAATGCCTCGATTCATAGAGTTAAAGGGATCCACCCTGCTAGCTTGAAATGCAAAGGACATTATGATTTAAGGATGAGAGGTTTATATTTTTCAATTATATTATATGAATTTGTTAATATATGTTGTTGGTCACTATAAGGAAACCACCTCCTGGTGGAGGTATTTGCAGAACTTTGTTAATAAAACATTCCCTTCCTCATTTATAGTAGATGTTTTTTGTTTGGTACACTTCATTTGTCTTATCGGATTAATGTGTCCACCCTTTAAGACTAGTATTGATACATTTTCTCACCATAAGCACCTATGTGGGTAACAACAAAATATTATCAATGTATCATATACCTATTAAAACATCGATTCTTTAGGATATAAATAGACACACTATGTTAATTTAAAATAAAATAAAAAAGACCAAATTGAAAATTCATTTTTCACATTTATTCAGTGCCTCACACCCATTCAAGTAGAGTTCATCAGTGTTCCCTATGACTTCCTTGCAATCCAATGCTATCATATTACCCCATTTCTTGATTCCTTTCTTTCCACAATCAATGGGTGTTCATTTTGGAATTTACCAAATAATACTAAATTTTTCATTTTTTATCTATAGGACAACCATGTCTCCTTGACATGAGATTTGTATTAAAATGTAAAATTAAGCTTTAATTTACTCTATAGGACAACCACGTCTCCTTAACAAGAGATTTGTATTAAAATTTAAAATTAAGCTTTAATTTTCTTTGCAGGACCACTATGTCTCCTTGACAAAGACGAGACCATGTCTCCTTGACGATTTGAGATGAGATTTGACAAAGAAGCAATTTGTATGTGAATCAGGGACAACCATAGGTAAACCCATATAACTCCAATCATTGATGGAAGGATAGGGAGAGGTTGAGGAATTGTTTTTCTCATCCAAGTACACCTTAGACTAGTCCACTTTTGTTGGATGTGGCCTCCTCAAGTTTCATGAGGAGGCCAACTCCTTTAGGGGTACCACTAAGTCATTGACAAAGTTAATTCTTTGCTTTGATCATGGCAGGTAGGGCATCAAGGTTGGTCCTAGTATACAGTATTGACCCATAGTGGAGGATATTTATTTCATCATTGAGCTATCCAGGAGAGGGGAGGATTTTCTTCATTTCCCCAATTTACCACATAGTGTAGCAAGAGAGAGTCAACTAGAATATGTGCAGATATATGTCAATTTGGACATTGTTCACCCTAGTGAGTTCCATGTCACCGAGGGCTAGTTAAGATTACATGTATTTTTATCACAAAATATTAGGTGCTTGAGCCTTTTCATCACCCTACTAACACATGATACCATTGATGGGAATCACATTAGTTGCTTATGTTGTACTACTTAGGTAATCTATTCCAAAGGCCCATGATGATTAGGTGATCTACCATTTTTTTACCAAATTTTTGTATTGCTCTAGATCACTTTCTTAACGTGTTGTGGGGGAGACGTCTCTTCTCTTTTGGTTCAAAGTTGTTTAATTTGTTTTTTGAGAGGTTTCCAATGACTTGGTTGATATTCTACTCCCACCCTTGTAGGTTGGTGATTGATGTGTGTATGTGCATGTGGGTGCATATGTTTCCCAAGAAGAGATAGTTGAAGTATGTGTGTAGGTAGGTGGGTGTCGATGTTTTCACTTTGTTGTGTAGTGAGGATGATCACATCCTCAATATTATACATTTTTTCTACAATCAAGCTACTAGATGTGAAAGGTAATATTATTGTTATCTTTTGATTATTTTAGTTGCATATTTATTGTCTTCTTTAATGCACATGTAATTGATTATAAGATTTTGTTTAATTTGTTTCATAATTGTTTATATTATTTTGTAGATATTGGCACATACCTTGGTGAAGGACTTCCTCCCCTTCTTGATGTAGAGATGGAGGAGTCCGATGAGATTCCTTAGGGTCATAGCCCTGGCATGCCACAAAGACTAGACCTTAAATTTTATCACTGTGTCACAAATCAATTGTGTACATTGATGGCTTTCTATGGAGAGGCACCAATGCAACCTAGAGTCATCACACAGTATCATGAGCTTGCAAATATCTACAGGATCCTTCCCCAAAAATATGACATTATTGATGTCATATTGTTGATATCCCCATCCTTATCACTAATGAAATGAAACAAATATTAAGAGGTGCTCATTCATCTTCTTCATCTACTTCATCTTCAGGTGATGAGACTCCTCCACCACCTCCTCCTCCTCCTCCTCCACCATCTCCTCCAACTACATGGTCCACTACAGTATCCACCTAAGAGTCCACTTGTGCAATTAGTTGTACCATCCACTAATATATCCTTGGATCCACCAATGAAACTAGTTGTAGTTGATCCATCTACTATTCCACTTCCACAGTTAGTTGCACCATTTATTGATCCATCCAACACAATCTGTTACACCATTGGTGGTCTGGATTACTTGGAGAACGAAATGAAGGAAGTGAAATAAAACATAAATACACACAAATATTTTGCAAAAAACACAGTAGTATAGTAAAACCCAAATTCTATTAATGACTGGAATGGAAAAACATTGTAAACTGCAAAGCAATACAAACTAGATCTAGGTGGTGGTAGATTATCTCTTAAAATAGATGTGTCGGCTACACTCATCCGCAAGACTAAGTTACAATGAGGTTAGAAAGGCCTTTTTAACATAAAGCATCAATGAGTAATGGGATGTCAAACTCTGTTAGTTTTGGTGACTGTGGGTAACACTAATACTTTTTGTTGTTGTACCGGTTAAGAATCGGTCTGCTTGTTCTTTTTAGAAATAATATATTTTGGAACTCTACTACTTTTCTTTACCGTAAGGGGATAGGACTGTTTGTACTGCTCATAGTTGTTATGTTTTGGAATTCGGGCACTCCTGGAGAAGGTTTTTCTATGGATAGTTATGGGATTTTGGGTCTGCGGGGTGGTTGCTTCAGCGCCTTATGTAATGTAAACTCTGTGAATGTAATCTTTACTTGGATGGAATAGAATGAAGTTCTCTTTTGCTTAAAAAAAACATAAAGCATCAATGAGAAAACCCTAAACATAAAAAACCTAACACTGGGAGATGAAACACCAAAATATTTGTGGGCCCCGGTGTGGTTAGTTGATACGTCAACTTCTCGAGGGCACAACTCTTGCATGTGATCTCCATTTGGGGAGCTCGATGTACCATCGGTAAGGTCTAGCCAAGAAGGAATTCTTTTTGTTGGCCCACATTATGCCTTCAACGATTGTCTAGGCGCTTCCATTCCCAAAAAACGTTGTTTAGGGCCTCCATTTTTTTCCAATACACATGCAACCGACCACTCTATAAAAAAATGTCAAATTAAGCAATAAATTTACATTAATTCAATTGAAAATCCAAAAATACAATAACCGAATGATCATTTTCTTATGGCCCAAGGGGATGTCTAAAGGTAGTCCCAATACAAGCCTTCTTTAATGAGTAGTTGGTGGTTTACAAAATTTATAATTGTTAACAACTCGTTACCAAGAGATAAAATACTTATTGCATGCACAAAAACAATTTTCACTAAATGATGAGCATATATAGTTGTTTATGAACCATGCAATCTTCCCATGAATGAGTGGATGACCATCGATATATAGTGAGTTCTTCTTGTTAAAGTTTCCACAAGCATAAAAATTCATGCACATACTATACATGGAAAATATATGTTTTTATTTAACAATATTCAAGTAATCAAACCTACTCTAAAGAGGACCACAAAATGGCATAATTGATACTAATTATATGGGAGGAATGAACACATGTGAAAGGATAAACAACCCAAGATTTGGAACATATATTTTAGACTTTGCAATCATGTAGTTATTAACAAAAAAAAGAGATACCAGTCCCAACATCAGGGACAGATAGGGAAGATGACCAAGCACCATACAATTTCAGCTGTAACAAGCTTGGTATTTACTTTGCAGATAGATAGGAAGAGACAAGTCATTACTTCCCTCTAACAATTGAATTGACCTTAGTGTGTGCTTGGACGTTATTGCTTTCAACTCATATGACTTTTTGGATCTCCTAGTAGAGATGATTTGGGTAATCTTGATATCTTATTTGTTCTCACTAGAACTCTCAGTTGACTCAACAAAAGGAGACAGGTTGGTTAATTTTAGATGAAACATAGTTGATTTAGCTTCCAACTTTTCAAAAAATGGAGTATATAGAAGTGTTCTTATCTATCTTTTCTATATCCCATATTAGATCCTTCACTATGGTGAGAGGTATTAGATCACCAACTTTGGGTAGTTACTCATTAATAGAATGAGATAGTGTCACATGTTGAGGGTTAATCTTCAACCCTTTGGATTTTAAACAGCCACATACAATTGGGGTGACATAAAATAGATCTAGTTTGTGGTGAAGTACCATTGGCACATGATTGTTGCTAGAAGATGGCATGTTCTAGTTGGTGGCTAAAGTTGCTCTCCATTTTCATCACAATATATCTATGATAGTTTCACTAATATAATACAAGGTTGCAACATCATTGATTTACGTCGTTGTATCTGATAAACCAGTGAACGTATGAAGATTGGTAACACTTTTTGGCCAAAAGTGATAGTGAAATTTTGATATTTTAATAATTTATTAAATCGAAGCCCTAAAAACTCATATATCCCTTGTGAATTTCGACATGCAATAAAAAACAAATTGTAAGAAATTATGTTTTCTTTCCAATGATATTTAAAACAAATATTAATATCATTTAATGTGTCATAATTGCATTTAATGAAATGTTGATCCTTGTAAATTTCAAGAAAAGTTAACAAGTTGCTTGTGTGCACATAAAATAATTTAATCCTAAATGTATAATTAAAAAAAATATGAACATGATCTACATAGAATGCACTGGGGCATACATATTTTTCATTTATTTATTTTGGAAAGTTATATATATATATATATATATATATATATATATATATATATATATATATATATATAAATTTTCGAAACCGAGCATTGAATATTTAAGTCGCATTGTGTACACATTTGTGTACACGTAAACGTTTTTTAGTGCTTACATAAATTGAAAAACCAAAAATACCCTTTTGAAGAGGACGTGTCGATGTGGGGCATATATATATATATTAAATTTTTTGGTTGTGTACTTTTTATGTTGTTGATTTGTCTTTGAGCTCCTCAAAGTCGTGGACAAAGATTTTAAGTGTAAGTTTAAAAAAAAATATCATACAAACTCAAAAGCACATAAATTATATGTTAGTGGATAGATGATTCATTGATGAATCTACTGACATCAAGTTTGCCACCTAAGGTGTAATTAATGATAGAGTTTATACCTTTAAAAAAGGCGAGTAAAATTAAATCTGTAGAAAAAGGGGGTAGATTCTTGTTTTTAAAGCCTTCGATCGAGGTCTTAAAAACCCTTGATCGAGGGGTTACCAGCGGTTAAGAAAATAGCTCGATTGAGTTATTTAATCATAAAAAAAAAATTTAAATTTTATATGGAAAAGAATAAGATTAGTTGGAATAGCTCAATCGAGATATTCGAGCTAATATTTTTTTCCATATAAAATTTCATTTTTTTATGATTGTTATATTTTTATTTCATTGAAACATTAAATAATATAAAATTAAAGCCATAGTTATTTCAAATATTTTGTAATAAGGTTATTATTTGAATCTGTGAAATAGTAATTAGCTTAATGCATATTTGTCAAGTTAGTGATTTATGACCCATGGTATCACATCACATCAAATACCATGGTAAAATTGACCATGGGATACCAAAACCATGGGCAATAAATCACTAACAAATATGCTTATGCTAACTACTATTTACGGATTCAAATAATAACCCTATTACAAAATATTTGAAATAACTATGATTTTAATTTTATATTATTTAATGTTTAAATGAAATAAAAAATTATATCAATCATAAACAAATTTATTTTTTCAATGGAAAAAAATGATATTAGCTTTAATAGCTCGATCGAGGTATTTGAGCCAATGGTTATTATTATTTTTTCCGTATAAAATTTAAAGTTTTTTATGACTAAATAACTCGTTTGAGGGTTTAGATAACCTTCCATTGAGCTCCAAAGCTCGATTGAGGGTTATTTAAACTTCGATTGAGCTATTGTAAAAAGATCGATAAATAACCCTTGATTGAGCTTGTGTTTCAGGCAAACTATGATTGCGTGTTTCCAAAAAGTGTTACCCATTTTAATGGGAACACCTAAACCCCTTGTTGAATTTTATTTTTCTCTAATCACTTATCGTATTTTTGTGTTGTGTTTTTTCCACTGACTTTGTGTTGAGTTTGCATCATGGCTACAACACAGGGTTTGTCATGAATACAATGCATCCTCCATCTTTGCATCAAAACAATTGATGCATAACCAATGCAATCATGATGTAAAAAACTTAAAAAAATGATGCAAAATGAATATTTATGACACCCTATATGTGAAATTCTAATACAAAGTGAAAAAAGAGAGTCCCATCATTTCATTTTTACATGGGTGGGTTGAAACATTCTTTGAGGTGAAAGGGATTTGTGAGGGTATTCACTTGGAGAAGGAAAGGAAAGGGTTTGTTGGGCATCATTTGATCAAAGGTAAGTTTTGTTTTGTTTATTTATTTCCCTCTTACGTTTAAAAACAAATGCAGATTTAAAATAGAATGAGATTTGAGTTTTTTGAGATGGGTTATATGTTTTGGAAACGAGAGATTGGATTTGGATATTGGAGATAGTATTTGGGTTTTGGATGAGAGATGGGATTTGGGTTTTGGGTTTTGGAGATGAGATTTACATACAATAACAAAAAAACAAAGTAGGTTTAGGGAATATCTCTTCCTCTCCATCCTCTTCTCCCTCTCCCTCTCTTCCTCTCCTTTTGTCCCTTTTCTCCATCCTCTCTTTCTTTCTTCATATTCCCCCCCGCCCTCTTTCCACTCCCTCTCCCTCTCCCTCTTCCCCTCTTCCACTCCTCTTTTTTTTCCCCTCTACTCATGTAAGTGCTAAACCTTTCCAAGTTAAACAATGCTTACAAATTCTTAAGCAAAATAGAAAGTAAATAATAGTGCACACGCACTCAATACATAAAGATTTACCCTAGAAACCCTTGACGAATAAAACCAACAAAACTTAGAGCCACAATTTTCTTTTCTTCATTGTTTTATTTGTAGAAGAGCCATAACAAGAGTTTGAAACTACAATATGTCATAATTTCCAGAAACCCTTAGTGGAAAGAAACCCCAAATCCAAAAACCCTAACCTTAGTACATAAGGCGGTGAAAGGACTATGGGATGCATGAAGCCTAGTTGGTATTTCAACTCCCCAAGTCCATAAATTTCTAATACACACTTTGTTTGGTAAGTCGCTATATTTTTACTTTGTAGCATCACTCTATTCATATTCTATAATAGGCTTACTACATTAGGGAGTTGAACACATGACATAACCTCCACTAATACTTAATGCTAATAGGCTACCCTTTGTCGTAGCCTTGCATTGTAGGTTGAAATATGGGTTAGATACCTCGAAAAAGGATATACTAGTGCAAATTCAATTTTCACCTTGTAAATAATGAATGCAATGAGATTTAAAAGGTGAAATATTTATGAGGAGACTCAATAGAGCTTGTTTTTCCAACCCAGTTAACCTCTCCCCGGATGTATTTTGAGGTGGCTCTATATTATTCTTCATTGATAATTCTACTAGAATGCATGCCATGAAATATTATAATATTTCAATGAGGCTTGTTCTTCCAACCCTATTAACCTCTCTCTAGCTACATTTTTAGGTGGCTTTATATTATTCTTCATTGATAATTATGCTAGAACATGTACCATGATATATTATAATATTAATGTATGTCTTCTAATGAACATATTTTTGTCTTTTTCATGTACATTCTTTCCCATCATTGGTGTGACAAGAACCTCTTAATGGATGTCACTTGGTTGTGGGATGGAACGTTATCCTCCCCACCCAGGTTCTATTCTCGTAACTAACATGTTGAGCTCACAATGAGAAATTTGTAATGGCTTCATGCCCTCGTTAACTTGGACTTGTGCCCTGAAGATTCTTAGGTTTACTCTGGGTACCATCCTCAAAATGAGGGAAAGTACTTTGAGGTTTGTGTTGGAAGAAGTTGTCATTGATGTCAAAAGGGTGAAGAGATTTGTAGTGTTTCCATTGGTGTCAAGGTGATAATGATGATGCGGCTGTAATATAGATAGATTGTCTAGGAATGTTTGATGAATCCTTGAAGCCTCTAGAGGAGTCCCTAATGATACTAAGGAATCCATTGAAAAAGAATCCTTGTCACAAGTGTACATAATTACTCCAAAGAGGTCCCCTTATGGCGTAGTGGTTGTTCATGGCCCTCACGGGAAGACTTGAGTTGTACACAAGTGGTGCAAATCCCCTAGAGAATCTCCTAATGACCATGATGATGTGGGGTGTAAAGGAGTCCTTAAAGTGTCCCGAAGAAGTGTGAAGAATTTCCTAAAGAAATGGTGTTGGGTCCACATGACCATGATAATGGGTCAGATGACCATGATGGTCGGTCACCTAACCATGATGATGAGAAGTGTAAGGAAGTCCCTAAAGTTTCCTTGAAGCAATGCCAGAAAGAATTGTGAAGAAATCCCTAAAATAGTGGTGTTGGGTCCACATGACCATGTGGTTGGAGTCACATAACCCATGGTGGAGAAGGACCTATAGTGTCCCCAAAGTTGGTCTGAAGCAAGTTGGTTTGAAGCTTGAAGTGTCCCCAAAATAATGATATTTGGTCCATATGACGCTGAAAGTTGTGGTACTTTGGCCTATTGGACCACCTGAAGTGGCAAGGATCCCCACAATAAATAATGATGTGCCAACCAAGTATTATGATGTGGAAAATCCATAAGGCCCATTTGAGAAGATGTGGAGTGATATTGAAGTTTTGGTGAAGTTTCATGATGGATCCTTGAAGTGGGGTACTAACCCTTGAGACCTCCTTAAAAATTGGAAATCAATTTTTTAAGGAAGACTAAAATGTTTTTCAAAAATGAGCTGGAGCCCCCTTGAGGAGTATAAATAAGAGATGGAACTTTTCATTTTCAATCAATAAAAAATTGAAGATCTCACATACAAGAGTAGAGGACTGAATTTAGGGGTAGGTGAAGTGAACAAGGCCGAAATTCTAGTGGAAGATGAAATCTTGTGATGATTTCTATTTGGGCTTTTTGTTGTGAAATATGATTTAGGTCATCTTAGAATTTTCGCTATATCTTATGTTCTAGGACGATTCAGAAAGTTTCCTTCGGGCGAGAAGAATTAGTCATATTGATGAACCTGTGGTAGAAGTTTCAAATGCTTATTCTCTATAGTTTTGGCAATATGACCTCTAGAAGTTAGGGTTTCTGAATAATATTCAAACATGTCAGTTTGGAATTTTATTTATATCATTTGATCCATAAATTTTTTTACTGTTTCCCTTGGAGAGGATGCATGATAGATATTTAAGAATATATGGTTCAAGTTTTAGATCCTGGTTAGCTATAGTTTCAGATATATGATCTCAGGAATTCAGGTCTTCTGAATGACTCGAAAATCATCTTTCAACAAGTCAGTTTGGCATTTTCACTATAAGTTTTGATTCAAGATGTTTCAAAGAGATCCCCTTGGAGAATATGTAGTAGATATCTTGAAGAACATGTTTTAGAAGTTTTATATTCTGATTCATTACAGGTTTGGGGTTGTACTGGTTGAAAGTCAAGGTTTGTGATAGTGACAGTGATAGTGAAAATTCAAGAGAAGAAGGTGTTACCGCACAATCTATCGAAAGCGGACTTAAGGCGTGATCTCCCTAGTTCAATGTGAATCTAGAACAAGTAGGACAGAATATAGAACTGCTTTCCTAGATCTAGTTAAAGACCGAGTGATTAGATGTCTTACCTTTAAATTGTAGATCTTTCTCCTTGTTGTTGCTCCAAGCTTCACGGTCGTCAGATCTCAGATGCAAGACCTGTCAAGACATACAGAAACAACACAAGCAGTAAAACATATCTAAACAGTAATAGATCTAAGTAAACAGTTAAGCAAGTAAACTACACAAACATTATCAATACAACAACATTTGGTGGAAAGAGTTTATATTACTGTATTAAAAGAGGGAAATACAAAGTAGAGAGATGATTACAACCAAGACTTAACGTCGCAATCCTCCTCCAACAAGCCAAGCCAAAGCCTCCAAAGGAAGTATGAGTCTCCCAATAGATGAGTAGGGATCTCCTAAGATAATTTCACCAGCATGCAAGTGCTATAGACTTCCTCCTCTTCCCATGGAGAGAGGGGGTGTTTATATAGGGCTAAATAGATAGGGTAGGTTGAGGATTAGGGGGATATGGTTAAGGGATCTTCCCATTAGGTTAGGAACCGAAATGCCACCTCTCCTAGAGTCTAGGGATAGGTCTCCACCTCAACAAACCTCTAGAAAGACCTCGAGACTCCCCAAAATAACCTCTAACCAACCCTGGTGCACCCCGATAGAGGACACAGAGCGCCAGAGAGGGTCAGGCGCACCCTGTAGGAGGACAAAGGGTGCTAGTGGCTCACCCTAGCTGACCAAGAATTTCATCGGTGCACCCCAGATGAAGGAGATGTGTGCCATCCTACTCAACAAGGTCAATCGGGCAAGGATAACCTCCAAGTTGAATGTGTTTTATCCCAGTATGAGTTTAGGGGTCAGAGCAAAGAGTTCACACAATGGTTGTGATGACGACGCTATGTCTTGATAACGACACTTGTACAATGGTCAAGGTGATGACACTAGGTCATGATAACGACAGTTTCCACACTTGCACAAGGGTGATGACATTTTGGTGTAACAGAATTCCCCCCAAAGAATGAAGCTGACGGAATAAGACAGGTGAAATGCTTTGTAGTAAGAAAAGGATAATGGCAAGGACTTACTGGTTGGAAGGAGCTACTGCAGAAATGACCCTGAGATCCACAAGTCTCATACGACACAAAACATGGATGCCAACCAATACATTGGAGATCCATGATAGTAAAGACCGACTGAACACAATCGTAGATCCACGATGAGATGATAACACAACCACGACCAATACAAAGTGGATCCATGTAAGATGACTCAAACAATCTCCATCACAACCTAGGTAAAACATGACTCCCCAAGGTCTTCAAGCCGAACCCGTAATGATATGAATCTATCCATGTGATTACAAATGTCTTGACATCGAACATGGTAGAAACCACTTGATTACCGGTCATTGATGTATACCATTAACAAGCGCGAGGGAAATCACCATTAATGTCAATGATTCCCAAGGTATCATAGTACAAATCATCAAGCGCGAATGAATGAGTTGAAGTCAAATGATTGACGAAATCTTTCAATCAAGAGTCAAGGATGAAAACTCATGTCTAGGTAACTTTCCATTTAGGCATGCATGCCCAAGGTACTTGGTTGGTTTCTAGATTCAATCCTCGGATGATGTGTTGAGGTCGACAAGGGTGAATCCATTGAAGGAGGGTCATGTTGAATCCCCCATCAACGACACGAAACTCAACAACAAATGTTTGGAGTAGATCGGGCAGTAGAAAAATGTGCAAGACTGACTCAAGGGTAGACCAACACGATGAAAGGTGTACTGACTGCAGATGATGAGAAATGAACATCTCTTGAACATGGGCATGGCATGACTTGGAAGTATTGACATGACGAGAACGACACTAACCCCCAACGTGACTAATAGTAGAATCATTCTTTGGATGACCCAAAGGAGTGACACGACTCATGAAATCGATAGATCTCGATGACAAACGGATTACCCAAGTACTGAATGCAAATGCAAAATGAGTGCCATGTTCAAGAGCAACTATGTACTTCCATGAATAAAGTGTAATAAAAAATATTCCCTTTTTCCCCATCATGACTGATGAATGCCTCACTTGTTTTTTTAAATAGCTTGATGAGGGTAACCAGATGCTCGGTATAGCTCATCTCATAGATGAGTCCAATCCCAAATATTTTTTGAACCTGGGAAAGGAGGGGTTCATCCCAAGGTGGGCCCTTCAATGTTGAATTTTAACGAGCCCATAGAAGGTAAACTTGGCATCATTTCATGTTTAGAGAGTCTGAAAGGAACTAAAGAAGACTCCAAAGGTCCTTTTTCGTAAAGTTAGCCTCTTCGCCCGGAAAAGGGTAAAACAACGCGAGAGAGGACTCTTCCAGTCATGATTGACTGGAGTACCCCTTTTTCGTACATAGTGCCCCCTGGTCCGAAAAAGGGGTAAACTATCACCAAGGAGATGATCATTCAAATCCTTTTACAAGCATGTACGAATCAATTTCGCTTGGCCATCTTTTCCTATTTTAGGAGTTTGAAAAGAGATTAGAAAGGACTCCATGAACAACTTTGTCATGGTTGATAACCGAGTACGACAAAGGAAAAAGTAAACTCGGCATAGTTCCTTTTCCATAAATAGTCTAGCGAGGATGGATAAAGTGATAAACCTATATTCATTAGACACACCTTTTTACTCAAATTTTTAACGAGCACGATAATGGTATCAAAAGCACTTGGAATCTTTTTCATATTTGAACCAGAGCACGAAAAAGTAAAAACTAAGCTCAAACCACTTTTCATGTTTTAACCAGAGCACGAAAAAAGTGAAAAGTAAGCTCAAACCACTTTTCATGTTTTCACCAGAGCACGAAAAAAGTGAAAAGTAAGCTCAAATACCATCTTACTGTTTTTAACGAGCTCGAAGATAGGTTGGAAGAATGCTCATGATGTTTGCTTCATTTGTTAACGAGCTTGTAATAGAAAATGAGCAATGCTCGGGATGACGCCCATTGGCGGGTTTCTTCCCAACATGATGGCTAGAGGTTGGAAAGTTTGCCCCCAGCACAAGAAACTAAATGCTTACTTCTTGTATGATTTCTAGAGGTACTGTTTCATTTTTTAGCGAGCTTGATATAGGAAATGCTCGAAATTATTTTCATGGTTTAATGAGCTCGAAAACCAAAAAGGAAAGTATGCTCGAAAATGTTCCCATTGGTGGACTCTTCCCCAACATGGTATCCAGAGGTTGGTACATACCCCCAACATGATTGCTAGAAGTAAGTGACTTAGCTCCAACATGATGTGGAGAGGTGATCGAGTTGACTTCAACATAACATCCAAAGGTTGAAGACATGCCCCCCAAGATTCATTTCATTCGCCTGAGGCATAGGTAGATGAAAAGAAGGTTCAGGTACTAAGTCTACGAGAAGACTCGACTCAAAGGGAAGGGATCTGTTTCATTTTTTAATGAGCTTGAGACAGGAAAAGAACTACACTCATGGGAACCTATTTCATTTGTTAATGAGCTTGACATAGAAAGGGAACTATGCTCATGGGGTATTGTTTCATTTTTTAACGAGCTTGACACAGGAATAGAACCATGCTCGCAAGGTATTGTTTCATCTTTTAACGAGCTTAAAACATAAAGAAACTATGCTCATAGGATACTGTTTCATTTTTTAATGAGCTTGACACAAGAATAGAACCATGCTCGCAGGGTACTGTTTCATTTTTTAATGAGCTTAAAACATAAAGAAACTATGCTCAAGATTAAAGGCACTTATCCAACATGACGTCCAGAGGTTAGTAGTGTGCCCCCAGCATGATGTCCAGAGGCTGGAGATATGCCCCTCATGCTTAAGGGGAAGAAACCACTAATACGTGTGGAACGTTCAGGGAAGTTTGTTGAATGGCAGTCATGCGATGATTGGGTGTCACGAAGGAAAGTTGATCAATGGTCACAATCCTCCCATCATAGGGAAAGTACATCACTCGAAAGAGTGTGGACACTACGGCTTTCATAGCATAGACATAATCACGTCCAAGGAGTAGATTGAAATCTAAAGGACCTTGGACAACCATGACATCAACATAAATAGTTTTACCTCCCAAGGTGACAGGTAACTGCGAAAGATTCCCTAAAGGTCCAGTAGGCCTTCTATTAAAATCCAAAATCTGGCCGGTAACCGGCACAAGCTGAGGAGACCCTATAGCTTGCCAAGCAGTTGAGGATAAAATACTAACAAAAGCTCCCTCGTCAACTATAGTGTGAAACATCTCCTTATCGGCCATACCTACAGATATCTGGAAAGGAACATCTGAGGGGAGACGAGATTCTGCTAGACTATTCCAATCAAATGAAATAACCTCGGTACTTGGAGGAGGTCCCATGGATGAGAATTCTCCTTTCCTAGAGCTATCTGAACCGACCAGAAAGATATCAACGGTTTCTAATTCACTTTCTGTTGGAAAAGCAGGATATGACGAAGATTTTGTGATGGTAGTTGCTTCAATCTGGGCATTTTCCAATGAAAGAGTCGAGTGGACTGAGGATAAAAATAGATCTACCGCTTGCATTTCACTCTTCAAAGGAGGAGCAGGGTCAACTGAAGATGATGCTCGATTAATCAATTGGATTTCATTCGTCATAGGAGGAGTGGGGTCAACCAAGAACGAAACTTGATTAGTGGATTGGGTTTCATCGCCCAAGGGAGGAATGGGGTCAATCAAGGATGGAGTTGAATCGACCACTTTATTTTCACTCTCCAATGAAAGAGTGGGGTCAACCGAGGGCGGGGTTGGATTGACCATCCTATCAACCAATGTAGGATCAAGGGACAACCTACAATATTCAATTGGAAGGTGTTTATGGGATATGTCCATGTCTTCCAACAATTGTGAAGCTTCATCCATACGAGTACAAAGGTAAGTACGGTGCATGCCCTTGCATAACCAACAAGGGTATGCAGCTCTACCCTTCCAACTCTTAATTACAATGTCACTAGTTGATGGGGTATCATCAGTATGATGCCCAGAGACTCATGACATGGGTTGTTCAAAGTGCGACCATATTTCTAAGACCTTGGAGATACCAGGGCATCTCTTAAGAAAATGGGACCCTTTGCAAAGTTTGCAAGGGAATTTCAGTTTACGCAAATTCAAAACAGGTGTATCGATGCTCTCAACATGATGATCAGGGGCTGGTGAGTTCCCAACATGATGGTCAGAGGCTGGAGTTGTGACCTTCTGCTTAGTATTCTTCTTCGTAGTCTTCCCTTTCTTCTTCTTCTCACCTGCCTTCTTACTAACATCAGAGTTTTCAATAGGAGAAGAGGAAGAGTGGAAGCTGATTCAACTTTCGACGAAGAAGGAGAAGGGTGACCATGAGATTGATGCTCATGTGGTGAAGGACCTAGGTTCGACACAATTGATGCACTTGGTGTAATTGGATTGGAGAATAACCATATTGGTAATCCTATCGTCAATCCAGGAAGACTCAACGTAGTCATAAAGGGAGGACCAACAGTTCCACAAGGGGAAATAACAAATGGCATACCCTGGAAAGGGATCTCTTGGTTGGTAGTCCTGGAAGAATCTTCCATATCTAAACTTCCTAAGAGTCTCTGAAGTACCACACAAATCAAACGCTACTCAAGTCTAAAAGCAACAAGAAATCTGCATGAGAAGGAGTGGATAAGCAATTAGGATCCTCACAGGATTGTCAAGGTGCCACAACTCGCTATATACCATAGGGTCCAACAGTAAAATGCAACAAGGAGGATTGGGACCATACCCTTGCCTGAATACCCGACTAACTAGACGTCACGTGCGTAGTAATCTCCCCGAGTGTTGTTCTCGGTGTATTGTGATGCCAAGACGGCCAAATGGTTAACTTAGTTGGTCTCAGGAATCCTAGGAGTGTCTCCCGATATACTCAAGGTACGTGGGAGCTCAAATCCGTAGTGGTGTTGTCTAATGCACAGCCGTACGGCACAAGACCTTCCGATATACTATCGAGTACATGAAACACCTTTTGATATATTCCAAGTATGTGAAGTACCTTTCGATATACCCTAAGGTACGTGAAAGAGCCTTCAATATACTGGTTGGTACGTGAAAGAGCTTCGATATACCGGTTGGTACGTGGAAGAATACAATACCCTGGGGATGCAGTGCAGGAAAATAACGACAGCTGCCACGTTTTACGATGCCGGAGCACGTCTCTAACTTACACACAGTTACTAATTGATTTTAACCTAAGCGAGCATTAATTTTATCTTGTGCGGTTAGGTGGATGCATGAGGTGTAGACAGGAAATGTAAAATAATGCAAATCCTAACTGCATGACGATGCACATTTTCCTTTGTCTTTCGATGAAACCTACTTAAGGTAAGGAGATATCTTTTTCCCTTTTATAATCAAAATGACCTTAAGAAGTAATGAAATTAAGAATTCCTATCTAGAATGCGTACACTCTAGCTTTCTGCTATAATGAGCTAAAAAGGTAAGGAAATCAAAGATGTGACAAAACCTTTATATGCAACAAAATGTTGTCCTTGAAAACAAACTAATGAAGCACTTTGATTTTCATATGCGTGCATCAAGATGAAATTTGATAACTAAGAACTTTTCAGATCAACAAGCAAAAAATGAGAGAATGTCGAATAACACTCTAATCACCAGAAATTCCCAAAGAAAAAATGAGAGCACCCACAAACTTTATGACACTCAAAGATCATTCAAAGCAATCCAAATGCAAGCAGAACCTAAATTTATCTTAAAACCTTAATATGGGTCAAAACGATTGTAGGATACATGATTCATGGCCCCCATTTTGCTTCGAAATGCAATCAAAACACTAGTCTTGACTCAAAAGGGCCAAACATGGATCCAAATCTCGAAAGACCCAAAAATGGAGGAAAATGACAGTATGCTGTGTCTAGGGGTTGTGTAACTGGAATATGCAGCACACAGAAACACAATCAATCAAACCAAAACCCAAAAATTGAAGGAAACCACTGTCAAAACTCAGTTTGGAGAGGTTGGCGCACCCTACTTCACTGGATAGAGTGCCAGAGGGGGTCCGTCGCAGGTAGTACACAGACAAGGTGCGCCACCGTCGCAATTTGTCTTCAGGCAAAGTGAGCCGGCCACACAAGAGCACAGGGGAGGCACTGCCCAAGTGCACCTATCGAATTTCGAGCAGTAAAAGTGTGAGATCTCCTAAGGTAGAAGGGTAGGAGGCCTGATGATGATCCCAAAGAGAATCAAGGACACATAAGAAACTCTTTAATGACATAGATCTGATGGTAGGAAGGCTCAAAAGGATAGAAATGGCTCAGATAAAAGAGATGAAATCAGACATAAATGAAATCAATTCTACTGTATGTCCCCAGTATGGTCACCAAACTTGTTATCAGACAATCTACCGAAAGCGGACTTAAGGCATGATCTCCCTAGTTCAATGTGAATCTAGAACAAGTAGGACAGAATATAGAACTGCTTTCCTAGATCTAGTTAAAGATCAAGTGATTAGATGTCTTACCTTTAAATTGTAGATCTTTCTCCTTGTTGTTGCTCCAAGCTTCACGGTCGTCAGATCTTAGCTGCAAGACCTGTCAAGACATACAGAAACAACACAAGCAGTAAAACATATCTAAACAGTAATAAATCTAAGTAAACGGTTAAGCAACTAAACTACACAAACATTATCAATACAACAACATTTGGTGGAAAGAGTTTATATTACTGTATTAAAAGAGGGAAATACAAAGTAGAGAGATGATTACAACCAAGACTTAACATCGCAATCCTCCTCCAACAAGCCAAGCCAAAGCCTCCAAAGGAAGTATGAGTCTCACAATAGATGAGTAGGGATCTCCTAAGCTAATTTCACCAGCATGCAAGTGCTATAGACTTCATCCTCATCCCATGGAAAGAGGGGGTGTTTATATAGGGCTAAAGAGATAGGGTAGATTGAGGATTAGGGGGAGATGGTTAAGGGATCTTCCCATTAGGTTAGGAACCGAAATGCCACCTCTCCTAGAGTCTAGGGATAGGTCTCCACCTCAAACAAACTTTAGAAAGACCTCGAGACTCCCCAAAATAGCCTCTAACCAACCCTGGCGCACCCTGGTAGAGGACACAGAGCGCTAGAGAGGGTCACGGGCACCCTGTAGGAGGACAAAGCGCGCCAATGGCTCACCCTAGCTGACCAGGAATTGCGTCGGCGCACCCCAGATGAAGGAGAAGTGCGCCAGCCTACTCAACAAGGTCAACCGGGCAGGAATAACCTCCAAGTTGAATGTGTTTTAGCCTAGTATGATTTTAGGGGTAAGAGCAAAGAGTTCACACGATGGTCATGATGACGATGCTAGGTCTTGAAAATGACACTTGCACAATGGTTAAGGTGATGACACTAGGTCATGATAACAACACTTGCCACACTTGTGACACTTGCACAAGGGTGACGACATTTTGGTGTAACAAAAGGTTAAAGAAATCTTGCGTAAATTTTGCGTATGGTATCGGAATCATAAAATTCTTGGCTCATTCGAAAGATTGTTGTAAGAGAAATGTGATGACATGATATAGGGTTTATTTTTGTTCCATCTTGTTGTCTTTAAAAATGTATGAATTTTGTACATGCTCTAGTACTTCTCTCTGGGAATTTATGATGATCTTGGCATAGATCTTGGTGATTATCTTGGCATATTGTTGGCATAGATATTGGTTATTTGTTGGTATAGATCATGGTTTTTATCTGGTCATATTGTATGATGGTCTTGGCATAGATAATAGTGGCTATCTTAGTATAGTCTATGGTTATGTTTTGGCATATGACTCATCTCTTGGAGCATTCAATGTTTTGAAAATGTTCATGATGTAAAAGTTGAGGATGCAAATGAAATTGATGGATGATTCTGTCTGGGTATAGATTTGAGGCATGTGTAGGTTGATATAGTGTGATAGATTTTGAGACAATGTGATAGTGATTGTGGCATTGTGACATTAACAATGGCATTGTGTCAGAGTCAGTGATTGTGGCATTGAGATAGAGATACAATGATTATGAAAGGGACAATGATACAGGTACAAAGATAGAGATACAATGATTATGAAAGGGACAATGATACAGGTACAAAGATAGAGATACATGTACATGTTGATAGAGACAAAGATCTAGGTTGTAGATACAGTGATTGGGGAATTGTGACAGAGATAGTGAATGTGACAGGTTGATAGAGGTAGTTATACGGGTTGATAAAGATACTGATATAGGTATAGATTGACAGAGACAATGATGCAGGTATAGGTTGTGATAGAGGCAGTGGCAATGATAGATTGATTATGTTATTCATATCAGGGTGGAAGGACAGGACGAGAATAGGTATTTGTAGCTTCCTTCCAGTCGGTGTTGGTAAATCAGGGAGGTGGAGCTTCCTTTAGGTTAGAGCCTGTAAATCATGGGGTTGGAGCCTCCTTCCAATCGGTGTTGGTAAATCAGGGAGTTGGAGATTCCTTCAGGTCGATGCTTGTAAATCAAGGGGCTGGTGCCTCCTTCTAGTCGGTGTTGGATAATCTTGGAAGTTGGTTATTCCTGTGAATGTAATCTTGTTATTATATAAGAAAATCATTCTGTGTTTTTCTCCCATTTGGGTTTCCACATTAAATATCTTGTGCACCGTGTATGGTTTATGTGATAATGAATAAAATTGTTAATGGTTAATGTTTACATGATATAATTAATGTTTGAAATGGTAAAAAATGCTCAATACTGATTCACCCGCCCTCTCTCTATTTCCAACAATTGGTATTAGAGTCAGTTCCTTCAAGACAGTCTAATAGCTGGAAGGAAGATATCTAGAGAACATGGATGAAGATGAAATTCTTTACTTTGTAGATGGGGTTCCTCTTTTCTATGGATCAAATGTTGATAATTGGATTATAAGGATAAGACTCTATTTACAGGTACATGGTCTTGATATCTGGAAATCTGTTGTGAATGGTTACATCGCTCCAAAAATACCACCAAAAACAACAACCAAGAAGGAGTTAAGGAAGAATAATGCAATGGAAATGGATATCATCTTGCATGGACCATCTGATCCCATAAAAGACAAATTTGGAAAGTGTACATCAGCTAAAGAACTCTGGGACAAGTTATAAAAAATATACACAAAAGTATCTCTCGATCAAGAACATGAAGACAATCAAAAGGAAAGGTTAGACACAGAAAATGAAGAACATCCAGAAGTAGATGATGAAGTTTATAGAAGTGATGCTTTTGAAGATAAATAATATTCAGAAATTGAAGGGGTTGTATATATTGAAGCAAGACTGATTATTTCCCTAGATGAGTTGACAGAAGAAAGAAAGAAGAACAAGATGCTAATGGAACAACTACAACAGTATTAAGAAGAGAATAAAGTGCTAGTTAAAGAGGATAAGAAGGCTGAAGAAAGATTATCAACTAAACTAAAAGAGAAGGAGGAAGAATGTAAAAGAAAGGAAAATTCTTGTCAAGCACAAAAAGTTGACTTTGGATCCTTAAAGAAAGAATTGAAGAATTTGAGTTTGGAAAACATGGAAATTGAAGAGCTTAGAAATGAGAATCAATTACTAAAAGGTCAACTGCAGAAATATCTTGAGGATGATCATAAATCAAAAGGATAGATGGAAGAGAGTATTAAAGAATATGGAAGGACCATTGTTGGTCTAAAAATTCAGATAGAAGAGGCCAAGAAAGTTGAAGAAGACCTAACAATTCAACTTCAAGAGAAGAAAGAAATTTATCAAAAGCAAGAACTTAAGATCCTTCCTCTAAAGGAAGATTTGGAGAAGATAATTGCTCAATTGAAGACAAATTCAAGGTTCGAGAAGAGCATTGAAGAAAGTGAAAGATCTAGGATACAAGAAAAGGCTAAGAGTTATGCAAATATTATCAGAAGCTCCCATAAAGGAAAATATTACAAATGAAGAATTCATGGTCAACATGATTCAAGGAAGAATGGATACATAGAAGTTACATCACAAAGAATATCCTTTGCTCCCAGGTACCAAAGTTTATTCAATTAGGGGAGTTTTGAGCTCTAAAATGGGCCTCCTAAGGGAAATAATAAAATAAGAGTTCTAATAATAAAATAAGAGTTCTAAATTTTAAAGAGGAAAAAGAAAAAACTATTTTTGGTATCGTATTTTTGACATATCTCCTTAATGGTTTACCCAAATTTCAAGTTTGGGCACTCGTTGGATGCGGATTTCAATTCCGCATCCAACCCATACCCACACTGCATACTTTCTGAGGCACCCACGACATGAAAAAAATGAAAATTTCAATAAAAAACATATTTTAACCTTTTTTTATTGAAATTTTCATTTTTTGCATGTTGTGGGTGCCTCAGAAAGTATGCAGTGTGGGTATGGGTTGGATGCGGAATTGAAATCCGCATCCAACGAGTGCCCAAGCTTGAAATTTGGGTAAACCATTAAGGAGATATGTCAAAAATACGATAAGAAAAAATATTTTTTTCTTTTTCCCTCCAATTTGTTTTATAAATTTTACCCTTATGGTTGACATCATCATCTTGAATCCTATTGGTTCTTATAAAGTGAATTTTTATGGTACATTATTTGTTTTGAGGCCCATTTTTTACCCTAATTTTTAGTTATTGTTTTTCATGTATCAATTTTGGACACATGGATAGAAATTGCAAAGCTTATGGAGGAAATGATCAAGCAAGGAATGGAGGTGCGACATGAACTACATTATTGAATGTTACATCTACCACAATTATGGACACATGGCTAGAGATTGTAGAAGTATGATGAACCATAAGAAGTGTGAATAATTTCCTAAAGAAGTGTGGAGAATTTCCTAAAGAAATGATGTTGGGTCCACATGACCATGATAATGGGTCAGATGACCATGATGATGGGTCATCTAACCATGATGATGGGTCACCTAACCATGATGATGAGAAGTGTAAGGAATTCCCTAAAGTTGTCTTGAAGCAATGTTGGAAAGAATTGTGAAAAAATCCCTAAAATAGTGATGTTGGGTCCACATGACCATGTGGTTGGGGTCACATAACCCATGGTGAAGAAGGAAATATAGAGTCCCCAAAGTTGGTATGAAGCAAGTTGGTTTGAATCTTGAAGTATACCCAAAATAATGATGTTTGGTCCTCATGACCCCGAAAGTTGTGGTACTTTGGCCCATTGGACCACATGAAGTGGCAAGGATCCCCATAAGAAATAATAATGTGTCAACCAAGTATGATGATGTGGAAAATACCTAAGGCCCCTTTGAGAAGATATGGAGTGATATTGAAGTTTTGGTGAAGTTTCATGATGGATCCTTGAAGTGGGGTACTAACCCTTGAGACCCCCCTAAAAATTGGAAGTCAATTTTTTTAAGGAAGAGTAAAATGTTTTTGCAAACATGAGTTGGAGCCCCCTTGAGGAGTATAAATAAGAAATGGAACTTTTCATTTTCAATCAATCAAACATTGAAGATATCACAAACAAGAGTAGAGGACTGAATTTCAAGGGTAGATTAAGTGAAAAAGGCCGAAATTCTAGTGGAAGATGAAATCTTGTGATGATTTCTATTTAGGCTTTTTGTTGTGAAATATGTTTGATGTCATCTTAGAATTTTCGCTATATCTTATGTGGATGATTCAAAAAGTCTCCTTTGGATGAGATGAAGTAGAAATCTTGATGAACCTATGGTAGACGTTTCAAATGATGATTCGCTATAGTTTCAGGGATATGACCTATGGAAGTTAGGGCTTCTGAATAGTCTTCAAACATGTCAGTTTGGAATTTTATTTATATCTTTTGATCCAGAAAGTTTCTAACTATGTCCCTTGGAGAGGATGCATGAGAGATCATGAAGAATATATGGTTCATGTTTCAGATCCTGGTTAGATATAGTTTCGTAGATACGATCTTGGTAATTCATGTCTTCTGAATGACTCTGAAATCATCTTTTAAATAGGCCAATTTGGAATTTTCACTATAAATTTTGATTTGGGATGTTTCAGAGAGTTCCCCTTGGAGAAGATGCAGTAGATATATTGAAGAACATGTGGTAGAATTTTAATTTTCTGATTCATTACATGTTTGGATTTGTACGTGTTGAAATTCAGGGTTTGTGACAGTGACAATGATATTGAAAATTCAAGAGAAGAAGGTAGAAGAAATCTTGTGTAACTTTTGCATATGGTATCAAAATCATAAACTTATTGGCTCATTGGAAAGCTTGATGTAAGAGATATGTGATGAAATTATATAGGGATTATTTTGGTTCCATATTTTTGTCTTGAAATGTGGAATCAGATCACAGGTTGATCATGAATATTGAATAAACACTCTCACAAAAATTTCTAAGCTAGAATTGCATAGAACACTGAAATCAAACACTGAATGTATGCAAAATATTAAAATGTATTGCATAATTGTACATCATACAACCTTGGACAATAAATTTCCTATAAATATATAATGATACATCAGAAAATCAAATCCTGGAAAAGGCATTCGAAAAGCTCACAAAGTAGGATTACTAAAACTAACTAAAACCCCCCAAGGTGGAAACATCTATCTCCAAATCAGTCAAGTGGCTCACGAATTGTCCAAAATGGTTTTGGAATGTGATGTATGATGAAAATATAAAAATATGATGGATTTTTTAGAGAAAAATAGGAAGGATTAGTTGGCCATAAAAGCAAGTAGTTGCCAAAACCTCTAGGAGCTCCTAGCTTTAGCCTTATCCACATAAAAGAAGAAAAAGCATTATAAAGCAATACAAAATCAGAAAGTGCACCTTTTCCACTCAGGATAGTCAGAAAAGTAGACAGTTTCATCATGAGTGCACTCAAGTGGGTGGGGATGACAAATGGTGGGCCTAGGAAGGCAATATGTGGCCAACTACCTAGTGAGACACCTAGGAAAGTAATAAAATTAAATAAATCTTATATCCTAAGTATGAAAGTGAGTTTTAATGTTCTAACACCCCCCCTTGATCTTGACTGAATGTGACAAAAAATCAGAAGAATTAGGGCCCAACAACAAAGGCTTGGTCACCCTTTACATATCATTGTCCAAAAAATCGAGGAAAATAGGGAAAACCTCATGGGACAAAACCCTCCCTCAAAATGGACAAGAACAAAAACAACTTGAAACTAGATCTTCAAGCAACCTTCACCTCATTTTCAGCCACTCCAACCAACAAATTAATATGGTTGAAAGTCTTCTCTGTGAAGGATTTAGTGAATATGTCACCAATTTTCTCAGCAGAAGGGCAATACTAGAAAACAATCAATCTCTCATGCACTAGACTTCGGATGTACTGCATGTGTACTTCAATATTATTGGTTTTTTGTCTATGTATTGGATCAGTGGATATATTTATATCACTATGATTATCAACCTAAATAATAATGGGAGTGCTAAAGTCGATCCCAAACTCACCAAGAATTCCTTGCAACCAGATGCATTGAGTAGTTGCATTCACCACTCCCTGGTACTCTACCTCTATTGAAGAGAGTGCAATTGCACTTTGATTTTTACTTGAACAACATATAGAACCTCCTCCAAGCATGAATACAAACCTGGAATTGGACTTCTGGTCTATGCTATCTCCAGCCCAATCTGAGTCAGAAAATCCAACTAGTTCCAAAGAGGAATTGGAAACATAGTGGATCCCATGTGTCTTGGTGCCTTGCAAAACGTGCAAGATTATTTTTGTAGCCCTCCAACGGAGCTCATGTGGCTGCTCCATATACCTTGAAACATGACTTACTGCATATGCCAAATCTGGTCGGGAGTGATTCAAGTACTATAACAGACTTCCAACTAGTTGTCTGTAGAGGGTGTTGTTCACCAAGGGTGTAGAATCTGCTTCTTCTAGTCTAACTCCTGAAAGAAAATGAATCTTTGCAGCCTTACATTCTGCCATATTGAACCTCTTTAGCAGATCAAAATCATATTTAGACTGAGATACTATGATACCTAAGGGTGACTGAGAGATCTTAAGTCCCAAAAGTTGCCTGAGTATCCCCAAGTCTGCCATGGAGAAAGCTTGATGCAAAGTTGTCTTCGGTGATGAAATTTCATCAATGGAACTACCTGTGATAAGTAAGACATCAACATATAACACAATAATCAGAACATTACCATTGATGTGCTTTAGATACACATTCATATCAAATTTACATCGGTTGAAATCTTATGTCAGGAGGAAATTCGGATCAGATTTACATCGGTTGAAATCTTATGTAAGGAGGAAATTCGGATCAAATTTACATCGATTGAAATTTTATTATATTGTACTATAGTTGCATTATCTTATCCTTGTAAATCACTTTTAGTTTTATAAAGGACAACAAATTTAGGGGATAAGAGCTATGCATATAATTTATGCACATAGAGGTTGGCCTCGACCCAATTTACTACTCATTTGTGCGGTCAACGATGCTTGTTAGGATTCCCAGGTTTCTTGGTCTAAAAAAAATAAAATTATGCACATATATTTTAATTTTGATTTCTATGTACTTTTATAATGCTTAATGAATATAAAATGTACAACATATGTACACTTGACTATTTATTTGTTTTCATTTATTATATTTTGTGTCTTTTTTATTTGGGTTCTTGCCCAATTACAGAGGACTTGTTCAAGGGAAATGGTATTGGAAGAATCACTTGATTACTTAACAATATGTGCCTTTTTCATAGCCATTATGGATTAGATTTGGGATTAGTCAATGATTTTCTCATTATCCCCATTGACCATTGTAGTAGACTAAATTCCATGGAGAGCATGCTTTTTAGTGTTACAAGGATTTATTCAAGGAAGCTACAAACATAAGGGTGTTAATAGAAATGCCATAATGCACTAATAAGATTATGATACTAATTGGTAAGGGGATGTGGTGCTAAGTTAATGAAGTGATTCATGTACCAATAGAGGGGTGTCAGTTACTCTAGATGCTTAAACCCACAAATCCTAGATGTGTTGAAGAGAGTAGTAAGAGATAGAAACCCTCTAGTATAATGACACTTTTTAACTAAAAAGAAAATTGAATATAAAGGTTTTTAGTGTTAACTAATTAGAAACATTTATCTAATACCTAGAAGCCAAGTAGGTGCCTACGCCATTATATGTGGTAGTGGACTAGATTTCTAGGAGATAGAACATTATGCACATGAATGAATTATGAAAATATGCTAATAATTTAACATTGTCACATTATTAACAAATGTCTAGGTTCCTTGCTACAACCCTAAAGACCATTTACTGCCAACAAGCATCTAAATTAATGTTTACAGCTCTAAATACCGTTCATATTCATACCATTTTTAAGGTTAATGACTTTTTAATAATAGCATGTAACTTTATGAAATGGCTTCACCTAACAACTAAAACATATTTTTACAGTTTTTAACTTAAAATAAAATTGAAAATAAAGGTGTTTAGTGTAGCTAATTAGAAACATTTATCTAATACATCAAAGCTATGCAAGTGCCTACGCCATTATATGTGATAGTGGCATGTGATAGTGGACTAGAGTTATAGGAGATAGAACATTGTGCCACTTGAATGAATTCTAAAAGTATGCTAAATAATATAACATTCTCACATTGTTAACGAACATCTACATTTATTACTACAACTCTAAAAACATGCATTGTCACATTATTATATTGTCGATGAACATCTAAATTCATTACTACAACTCTAAATACTATTTATTATTAATTACAAGCATCTAAACTAATCGCTACAATTGTAAAAACCATTCATCACACAAATTTTCAAATCAATATGTTAAATTATAATCTAATGACAAATCAATGGAATATACTCAATAACTAACTTAATTTAAATTATCGACATACCTTTTATTCACCCTTTTCGAATGGATGGAGAAACACATCAGAAAAGTTCAACTCTCTCTAACAAACAAATGGAATTCGTTTGAGAAGGGAAAAAACTCCAACATAAATTTCATGTTATTCTCGAGAAGATTTATTTTAACACGGGTGGGCTTTAAACACTAGTTTTATACTCAATATGCATGTTCTTTAAATTCCATTTTCATGCACGACTCTTGTGTTTTCCCAAAATTGCATTCGAGCCTTAATCTCATTTCAAGTATGTTATTAGTTTTTTTATGCTATAGAAAACCACTAACCAATCTTATCTCCTTATAAAACATGTCATTTTCATCATAGTTTGGATAAACAATTACATAAAATGAATGTCTACTATATGTAAAAGATAGAAGTTTCCCAAAAAAATCTTTGAGAAGTCAATACAATAAAAAAAATTATATTCTAGTGTAAATTAATTAGTCAAGAACTAGTTTCGAGGGTCAGTTTAATTAGTTGAACAATTCACTCAAGTTATGTTGCTAGCATTGAAATAGTAAGTTTCTCCTTATGGTTGTGACCCAAGGCTTTTTTCTCGCTATCATCGGCTCAATGCACGTCTCCTCGGACATTGGTGCCCCCCGACGGTCGGATGGTGACAGTTGATGCACAGCCTTCGACATTGGTCGTTCCTGATGAGCATTCTCAGTCGGGGTCTTTTTTTCGTGGTTCTAGACCGGTGATTGTCACCTATTTACTCCATGGATGATAGCCCTTCTTTTATGGACTGTTCTTCTTGACAGGTTGGCGAAGGTCATTGTGACACTAGATTCGAGCCTACGAGGGTGCAACCCAGGCATGCCTTTCCATTGGAACTCCCTGTTGTGGGTCTTAGGGATACAAACGCCACCCTTGTTTTTCCTCCTTTGGAGGATTCACCCATTGAAGGGGAGGATGGGGTTCCTGCTAGGGAACTGACACCTATGAAGTCTATCTTGGTTCCAATTTTTGGATAGAAGATAGGCTCTTTTACTATTCCTCATTGTTATGATCTTCGACCTCGTACATATTCTCGTTCTTCGGTAGTGGACAGGTCTCCTGGTGGTTTACTACAACGACTCTCTCCGAAGCGATCACCTCAGCTCCGGGGTCATTTCTCGGAGTTGGTGTTGGCCATGGATCATGTGTGCCAGTTTGATTGGGTTGGTACAAGGGTGCTCGCGCACGGATTTCCTGTGCTTCACCTTCTTGATCTGGATTTTTTCTCTTTTGAGTTTAGGGGTTGTCCCAATAAACAACCTCTACCTAGTTTTTCTATCATGGTTTATTGTTATTTTTTTGGGATCAAAGCCTGTTGCTTTGATGATATTTTACATTTTGAACTGATATCATGGGTAGTTCATGGACTACATTTTGGGTATCGAATGACTAATCACGATGTATAGACCATCTAGCGGTTTGTGGAATCTTTTGATGTAAGGATTTATGCCTCAGTAAATGTGGTTTTATATAAATATAATGAAACTATGCGATATTTTCCTTGGAAAAAAAAGTAAGTTGTAGATTCAAATCCGGTAGAGTGCCTTACATTTACCAGCCATTGTTGTGGCTGATGATTGAGCTACCCTCCATTTGGAATATTCCAAGAAAGAGAGAGATCCCTTGAGATTTTCCTTAAGAAAAAGGCAGCCAAGGACTTACAATTAAATATTGTCTTGAAATAAGTACCTAAATATAGTAGCCACATTTGAATTTGTTCATTTTTCAAATTATGATTTATAAAGCGATCTCTTGAATAATCAACATATTAAATTACAATTTGTTGCAATATGAGAAAGCTTCATAATGCAACTAGGGGACAAAACCTAAAACATGTTTTAATTGTTTCATATTTGGAACATATAAATAATACAATCACTTGCAACATGTAGACCCTTAACTGTGTAAATTTTCATATATTTGTGTATTTAAAGATTAGTTAGTAAATATCACAACGAGGAAGGAAATAATTCTAATAATTGTTTTGCCACATGCTTTATAGATTCATTTTTTTTAGTTTCTTTGATCATTGTAATCCTCTCTTCCATCATTGTCATATCTTTATCTAAATGATGCATTTACCATCTCATAGTTCTCTATTTTGAAGAAACTAATGGGGCAATTAGATATTAGGTTTATTTAATTGATAATATTATTAGAAAATACCATTCTAGTTGAGAACCTTGCTTGGTGGGGACTAGAAATGATGTCAATGGGAAATTAATTGAACATGAGAAAATGGTAATAATGGACACAAATTAATTGAATGAGAGAAAATGACAATAATGCGAACATGTCAATGACATAATTAGCAATAATATGCATAAGACAATATGAAATTATAAAGGAAGAAAGTTAACGTTTCTGGGCCATGCCCTAACCATGATAAAGTATACTCTGTAAATAAAAATATTATCTGGATATACTATCAAATGACTCTGTGTTGTTTTTGTGAAGTTGTTTCTAGGGTTATTATCATGTTTGTATTAAAACGAGTTTAACCCTGAAATAAGGTCTGTATTTGGCTAAAAGAATTTATTTATCTTAATGCCCTAACTACGACTTGTATGATTTGTTAACACGATTGGCCATGGATGCCAACGAAGACTTATTTTGTTATGATGTTTATTATTTGTGCATATAGTTTATTATGATAACACTTAAACTAGATTAGTTATGGGATTCATCATTCTTACCTATAGGAAAAACTTGACTGTGAAATTTCTTGTTTAGTTTTTAAAATGAAAATGCTAAATGTTTATAGTACGTCCATAATGGACATGAGGTTATATCTTGACATTTATTTATTCTATGATAATCTGAAACTGAAATATAATATCTGAGTCTTTATGTTAAATTTTTTTATCTATATTTTTACTTTATAAAGCTACATGTTCTAGATTTGACTTGATAATATTAATAGTAGTTTATAAATATATATTTTACAAATATATTACTGTTCTATAATAAATATATCATATGAGTAAGCTAGCCCTTCTGCTTCTATACTATTGTGCATGCTGTACTTGAGCAAAGATTTGTTTCTATTGTTCAGGTGAACAAAAACTAAGATTCTAAGTATATTCGAATGGCCATTTAGACAGTGATTGCTATTTTTATGTTTAGTAAGAATTAAATAATATAACCAATTCCTCTTGTGTGCTTAACTTTTCAGTATCTAGCAATTACACAAGGAAAAAACTAGTGAGCCTCTTGCTCATTCGATGGATATATGCTTTCCTAGGTCTTTGGGTCAGTTTTTACATTTAATGAGCCACTTGCTTAGTTCCTCCTTCCTTGGGGAACATGACCACATTTTTAGGGAAGTTGCCTCTTGAATTAGCTAGAAAGTGAGTGTTGTTGCTTCCACTTGTCAATTTGCCTTCTACACTAGTTCATTCCTCCTAGTGGGTCAGTGAACACTCTTCAACAGTCCTCTTTGGATAGGTGTCTCCTATTTTAATTATTAAACAATAAAATATTCAATTACAGTCATCCTTGACCATCCTTGGTCAACAACATAAAACTTTACAATAATTTTTAAAGTAATGTTTTTTCACAACATAAAATGTTTCAAGTTCTAGGTGGGTTACAAACACCCCCTCTTAAGTTCAACATCGTCCTCGATGTTGCTTAAGTATCATCTCAGTCTTCCTAGAAAAAAATTGGATATGATGCCCGCATATGACTCTCTAATTCTCAGGTTGCTTCATTTGGACTAAGGTGCTTCCATTGCACCTTTACCTGTCCAATGGTGCAATTCCAGAGTAAAATTTCTCTCCCATTGAGGATACAATCCGGTTCCACCTGAAAATATCCTTCGGGTTCTACCTAGATAACATTCCAATCGATTATATGAGTAGCATCATGTACATATTTTTTTAATATAGAAATATGAAATATGTTATGTACTTTGAGATTAGGTGGCAAAGCTAACTGATAAGCCATTGTTCCAACTCTTGACAATATTTCAAATGGTCCACAATACCTGGGTGCTAATTTAACACAACTCCCCAATTTAAAGGAGTTTTTTATGGGTTTTACCTTGACAAAGACATGCTCACCTACTTGAAATTCTTTCTGAGTTCTTTTAAGGTCTACATGACTCTTATGTTTGTCTTGTGCAATTTTCAGATTGCTTTGTACCTGTTTCACCGTTAGTTCCATTTCTTTCAACAATTATGGTCCTAACATTAATTTGTCGACCGAATTACTCCATTAAATGGGAGTGTTACATTTCCGACCATACAATATTTCAAAAGGACTAAGTTTAGGTGAAGCTTGATAATGATTGTTATAAGCAAACTCAACTAAGTGCAAATATTCTTCTCACTTGTTTGGTTGATCACTAACATACATTCAGAGCATATCTTCTAAAACTTGATTTACTCTTTCAGTTTGTCCATCCATTTGCAGATGATAAGATGTGCTGAAATTTAGTTTCGTGTCCAAACCTTTAAACAATGACTTCCAGAAATTACCAGTAAATTTAGAATCTCTATCAGAAATTATTACGGTAGGAATTCCATGCAAACCAAAAAATTGTTTCATAAACACATAAGCAATATTAGCAGCCTTATAAGTAGATTTAACAGGTATAAAGTGAGCTACTTTGCTAAGTTTATCCACTGCTACCATCACAGAATCATTTTTATTTTGATTTTTAGGCAGTCCTATTATAAAATCAATGCTGATAATTTCCCATTTCCAATCTGGAATTGGTAATGGCTGCAATAGACCTGTTGGGTGTTGATGCTCAACCTTAACTTGCTGGCATTCAATACACCTAGCTATGTATTTAGCCACTTCATTCTTCATGTTTGGCCAAAAATAATATTTTTTAAGCATTGTTATCATCTTTTGGTAACCAGGATGTCCTGAATAAGGAATCTTATGTACTTCATTTAAAATCAACAGTTTAATTTATGGTACGTTAAGTACATATAATCTATTTTTATACAACAATAGACCCTTTTCATTCAAACTGAAATCTGTTTTTATATTTTCAGATTCATTTTTTGCAACTTTTTCTCTTAAATTCTGAACATTTTTATCCATTTTTACTCCATCTTCAAACTTATCTTCCAAATCTATTTTGTAGCCGCTAACAGTGGCTACAAAATTCAGTCTTGCATTTATGCTTAAGGCATCAACCACCCTGTTTTATTTTCCTTTTATATGTTTTATCTCGAAATCATATTCGCTAAGGAAAGCTAACCATCTTGCTTGCATGGCGTTTAGATTTTGTTGATCAAAGAAATACTTTAAACTTATGTTATCAGTCATTAATAGAAATCTTCTACCAACTAGATGATGGCGCCACATTTTCAAGGCATGAATTACAACAACCAACTCTAAATCATAGGTAGCATAATTCTTTTCATGTATTTTTAACTTTCTTGATTCATACGCTATTACATGACCTTCTTGAATTAAAACTTCACCTAAGCCTTCATTGCATGCATCAGAGCATAAAACGAAGTCTTTATTTCGATCTGCTATTTTTAAGATTGGTGCAGTAGTTAATAATTCTTTTAACTTTTTAAAGCTTTATCCACATTTTAAATCCCATACAAATTTATTTCCCTTTTTCTGTAAGGATGTCATAAGATGTTATAGGATTGGTAATAGCCTGTAATTCCCATGAATTATCGTACATCTGTTACATCTTTAGGGACATGCCATTCATTTATTGCTCTTACTTTATCCGGGTCAACTGATATTCCTTCCTTGGATATCACATGACCTAAATATTGTATCTTATCTTTAAAGAATTCACACTTGTTAAATTTAGTGTATAATTTATGTTCCCTTAGTACTTGTAAAATTATCTACAAATGTTCATCATGTTCTTCCTTTGTTTTTGAAGAAATCAATATGTCATCAATGAAAACAATTACGAATTTATCCAAATATTTATGTAAGACATTGTTCATTAAGCACATAAAAATTGCTGGAGCGTTCGTTAGCCCAAAAGGCATAACTACAAATTCATAATGCCTGTAACGGGTTCCAAATGCAGTTTTAAATATATCTACGTCTTTAATTCTGACTTGATGATATCCATATCTCAAGTCTATCTTTGAGAATATCATTGCTCTGCATACTTGATCAAATAGATCATCTATGCGGGGCAATGGATATATGTTTTTAATTGTCATTTTGTTTAACTGACAATAATCTATACACAGACGTAAGGTACCGTCTTTCTTTTTAATGAATATGACAGGTGCTCCCCAAGGAGACACACTCGGTCTTATATAATTTTTATCTATTAACTCCTTCAATTACAGTTTTAATTCATTAAGTTCTAGAATATTCACCTGGTAAGGAGCCTTTGAACTTGGTATAGCTCCAGGTACCAACTCAATAATAAAGTCCAATTCTCTTTTCAGAGGTAATCCTAGAATATCTTCTGGGAATACATCTGAAAATCCCCTTAAGATTGGTATGTCTTCAAATTTTAATTTATCTTCTTTATTCAAGTGTTCATAATTTATTACATGTACAACAAAAACTTTACAACCTTTACGTACAGCCTTTTTCATTTGTAATGCATAAATCTGTCTAACAGAAACTTTCCTAGGTACTCCTTTTACTACGAGTGTTTCCCCTTTTTCATTCAAACATGTAAATGTTTTCTCAAAGCAATTCAAAATTACTCTATGTTTTTCCAGCCAGTCCATGCCTATTAAAATATCACACGACCCTAAAGGTAACACATTCAGTTTTACTTGGGTCTTAAATTGACTCATAAACAGTTCACAATCTTTCACATAATTAACTACCTTTCTCTTGGTTCCTGTAGCTAACTGAACTAGCCAAGATTTTTCAAACTTTTCCAAATGCAATTTACAACTTTCTGCTATACTAGGTGACACATAACTTAAAATAGCACCTGGGTCAATTAAAATAGAGATTGGTTTGTTCTTGATTATACCTTCTATTTCGACCATTGATGTCTAGTGATTAGCTTGTCGATTCTCCAAGGATGCATTAATTATGGGCATCTCATTCGCTAAATAACCAAATGTTGCCTCTTCCTATACTATATGCACGTTGTTGAAGTTTCTTTTTCTGTTAGGACAGTCCTTTGCATAATGTGGTCCCTGACAATCCCAACATTTTACTTGTTCTCTTTGTTCATTATTTTTAACATAATTGTTAGGTATGTCTCTGTTTCTTGTTGCTGTAAAATTCTGTTGTGTATTACATTTAAAATGTGTTCCTTGATAATTTCTGTTAGGGAAATTTCGAGAATTATTTCCAACATTTCTGCTAAATTTAAAACTTTTTCTCCTTTGTTCAAAATTATTTGGTCTTTTAATTTTCTAGCTAGGTACACTTTCTCTTTTATTTTTACTTTGTTCATAACAAAAGTTATCCTTTCTCATTCCTTCTTCAAGGGTTTTTGGGTTGTCATATTCAATCCTGTCCTTGAAGCTAAAAGGTAAAACAACTCGGAAACCTCTGTATCTTAGGCTTTTCATCGACAATAAAAGGTACATATCTTAATAGACTTAAGAATTTACTACTTAGTTCCTTCATAGACATTGAGCCTTGCTTTAGATCATAGAATTCTTTAGCTCTCTCCTCATAATATTGTTCAGACAAAAATTTTCTTTTAAAGTATCTCTTAAAAATTCTCCAAGTTACATACTTTTCTTTAAGGTTTTTCACTCTTTTTATATCCTGCCGCCATATATCAGCCTTTCCAGTTAAATTATATATAGCCATTTTAGCTTTTAGCCTCTCTAAGTAGTTATATATTTGAAAATGCTTTTTCATCCCGGACAACCATGCTTCGGCTTCCTCTCCTTTCTCCATCTCACCATTAAACATTGGTAGTTTTATCTTTTTAAACTCTCCTGAAGTTTCTTCGTAAGGTTTATATTTTCTCTTTATAGGGCTGCAGTCACTGTCACTGCTTTCACTGGAATACTTATATTTCTTTATGTGTGTTTTAACATTAATTTCAAAGGAGGAATTACTTTCATTATCATAAAACTTTAACTTTTTACCCTTACGTTTGTAAGATACTGTTCCAAATTCAGTTTCAGTTTCTCTTCTTTTATCATTTTCTTCATTATGTAATTTATTTAGCAATACTTGATTTAGTTCTTCCTGTGCTCTTAGGATTCTTTCATTATCTTCTTTAACATTCTGCAATTCAGCCTTCAAATCTTTAACAGTTTGCAGTAGTTCGGATGAATGATCATTTAGTTCTATGTATAAATTATCTTCATTAACATTTTCCTGTTCATGATTATTATGATGGGATCCATCCTCGTCAAATGCCTCTACTCCTTCCATTACTTGCAAAATAGATACTGAGTGTTCTGTACAGAAGCAAATTTAAAACAAAGTCAATAAATTTGTTTTTTTGTTTTATTTGGAATGTGCGAGTTGAGCCACTTTCAAGCCTAGTGTTTGTAACCGCGCTCTGATACCACATGTAACAACTCAAAAATCCATAAAAATTAAAAAAACTTGTATAAGGTATAATTACCTAACACTCTAGAAGTATGCTTAAGTTTTACTCCTTATCTTAATATCTGCTTGTTTGTGTACTTGTACTCAAGGGCATTACTTTTATGAAAAGTGATTTTAACTTGTTTATCTTCAAGTTACAATATCGACGTTTATTATTTCTTACGTAATTTTAGCATGGATTACGTGATTGTTTATCTCTTACTGTATTTACATCGATATTCAGTTCTCAGATATAAACATCATGCGTCTTAAAATATATTGTCTATCTTTTGTAGTTATTAATGTAATAAAGCTTAATAAGTTCTTTTTTATGAAGGATGTACTTTCAGTGAGGTCCTGGGCTTACTTAGCTTTCACAAGCTAATGCATGTTGATAACCTGTTCTTGTTCCAGGTAAGGTTCCTAACTACAAAATAAAGGTTGGAGATTAAAAGAAATGCTAGGGTTCAAAGTTGCCCTAAATATGTGTTTTCAAACATTAACATAAAATTTATCATTCAACTTCAATTTATCATAAAATTTATCATTCAACTTCAACTTCAGGTCGTGTTTAAGAGCTTAGAGGAAGGAAGGTGAAAGGCTTCAGGGTTTTAAGCGGTCTTGGTAAGCCCCAGGCCTACCTGGAACAACCTTGATCGATGTTGTTGAGTTATTATGATTCTGGTTTTGATATTTAAAGTACCAAGCAATGAATGTAAAGAGTTGGCCCCCTTGTTCGACTTCTAAAGTATTATAATGTTGTTGCTGCCAGCGTTGGTTGTTTTTAAGGGTTTGTTCTCTATTTTGGAAGCTTTGAAACAACATTGTTGTAATGTATCGATTCTGGGAAAAATATATTGAATTGGGGTTCTCGCCCAAGCGTTTGTAAGTATGCTTTCTAAGTAAGCCACGACACAGAGTTTAAAGTTTGTTTTGTAATCTCTGTTACTTCCAAATCTTAGGGTTTTGTGGGAAAAGATGATTTAAGATCTCTACATTATTTGCAAAACCCTTACTAAATACATTTGGATAATTAAAGTTGTCTTCAATTAATGCGTTTTTACTTCTATCTGGAATTCATGGTAGTTTAAATATTATCTCTGCGTAATACGTGTTTATTTCCAAAATTGAAAGAGTTTTGATTTTGTTTCTTTTCAAAAAGAATAAAAACTGGGCAATGCCCTGAATGCGAAATGTGCATGGTTACGGGATTCGATCCCAACACAATTTTAATGGTAACTTCCAGAATTTATAAAAGGTTTTAACTCTATTTATAAAATATTAAGTTTAGAAGTGATCTCTGTTTATGAAAAGAAGAATTTATTTATTAAAATGGAACTGGGCAAAAACCCTGAACTAAGAGTATGCTCGTCCAAATTGATGAGTATCCTATTTTAAATATGAAATTATAAAGGAAGAAAGTTAACATTTTTGGGCCATGCCCTAACCGTGATAAAGTATACTCTGTAAATAAAAATATTATCTGGATATACTTCCAAATGACTCTGTGTTGTTTTTGTGAAGTTGTTTCTAGGGTTATTATCATGTTTGTATTAAAACGAGTTTAACCCTGAAATAGGGTTTGTATTTGGCTAAAAGAATTTATTTATCTTAATGCCCTAACTACGACTTGTATGATTTGTTAACATGATTGGCCATGGATGCCAACAAAGACTTATTTTGTTCTGATGTTTATTATTTGTGCATATAGTTATTATGATAACGCTTAAACTAGATTAGTTATGGGATTCGTCAATGCTTAAACTAGATTAGTTATGGGATTTGTCATTCTTATCTATAGGCAAAACTTGATTGTGAAATTTCGTGTTTAGTTTTTAAAATAAAAATGCTAAATGTTTATAATATGTCCAGAATGGACATCAGGTTATATCTCGACATTTATTTATTCTATGATACTCTGAAACTGAAATATAATATCTAAGTCTTTATGTTAAAAGTTTTTATCTATATTTTTACTTTATAAAGCTACATGTTCTAGATTTGACTTGATAATATTAATAGTAGTTTATAAATATATATTTTACAAATATATTACTATTCTGTAATAAATATATCATATGAGTAAGCTAGCCCTTTGGCTTCTATACTACTGTGCATACCATACTTGAACAGAGAGTTGTTTCTATTGTCCAGGTAAACAAAAACTAAGATTCTAAGTATATTCAAATGACCATTTAGACAGTGATTTCTATTTTTATGTTTAGTAAGAATTAAATAATATAACCAATCATAGACTTATAAATAATGAAGACTATCTTTTCTACAACATAACATCATAAAGAATTTTATACAGAAAATGATTACCAGTTCTGTATTCGAATGAATTTAACAACTAATAGAAATCTAAGGAGCATTTAGAAAACTGATAACTAGAGGATAAAAGCTTTTAGAAATATATAGAATGATTTAGAAATAATTAAACCAGAACAATGTAGAACCTGTTTAACTATGGAGGTGGACAAACATCCAAAGAAGACCATTCCTCCCAACCGTCTCCTACAAGCAACCAAGATTACTTGCTTCAGGACCCCCAAGCTTGTTCACTGAAAGACCAGGACAAAGATACTGTGTAGAAGCATGTACTATTCTCTCTGAATATCAACAGTCAAACTTGTAGACAATACATTCTCTACAAATCAACAGAATAAACTTGCAGTCAATACACTAGCAACTCACTTTACCTTTCCCCTCATCGAATTCCTTTGTGTGCTTAACTTTTCAGTATCCAGCAAATCCACAAGAAAAAACTAGTGAGCCTCCTACTCATTCGATGGATATATGCTTGCCTAGGTATTTGGGTCAGTTTTTACATTCAATGAGCCACCTGCTCAATTCCTCCTTCCTTGGGGAACATGACCACACTTTTAGGGAAGTTGCCTCCTGCATTAGCTAGAAAGTGAGTGTTGTTGCTGCGACTTGTCAATTTGCCTTCTACACCAGTTCATTTCTCCTAGTGGGTCAATGAACACTCTTCAACAGTCCTCTTTGGATAGGTGTCTCCTATTTTAATTATTAAATAATAAAATATTCAATTATAGTCATCCTTGACCATCCTTGGTCAACAACATAAAACTTAACAATAATTTTTAAAGTAATGTTTTTCCACAACATAAAATGTTTCAAGTTCTAGGCAGGTTACAAACCCTTTGAAGTTAAGAAACATTGAATTAATTGAATCCCCTTCTTCCACTTTCTCATAATGGAACCAAGAATTATCCTCCCAACCAACTAGGGGTCTAGTCAGCTCCCTAGTTCCAGGAAATCATTTGAATTCTTAGTCCTCCATTCCCATGGCTCCATGAACACCGGTCCTCAATAATATTCTTGAGCTCTCCCAAATCTTCACCAAAATCATACTCCGAGTTTCCCCTCATCACAATGCTTCCCAACTCCCCCAAACATCTCACAAGAGAAGACCCCTCTTCTATCCTAGTTCTTCCTTTTCAAAAACTATTGTTTTCTTCACCCCCAAGAAACCTATCTTATCACATACTTGAATCCTTCCCCAAACCCAAGGTTGGCACACCAAATAAGGTAAATAATAAAATAATATCCATTAAATCATTTTCTTTAACAAATCAACCAACTTCCAAATACTCCAAATACTGATAAACTTTGAAATATCATTTATAATTAAATATAAATGAAGCATTGCTAAAAGTAATTAAGTAGAGTGCATCAGTAAATTTAACCAACACATTAGTCAAATCTTTCAAGAATATATTTTACTTATTATATCATATCAAGCATATATCTATTTTCATTTTTACATACATAAACTACTATATATCTATACAACCATATGCTCAACAATTTATTAAATATTAATATCTTAATACTTCCGCAATTAGCTTACATCACACCAATAAACCATTACAACAACTCAAGTAATCCTAATCACAAGCACTGCTTAAACACTTTAATTAAATCCCTAGCAAAGTAGTTATTAACCTAGTTGAATAAATACGTTTCCATACTATAGTACTTGCATAAGGTGTGTATGCATGGCCAGTGTATACATACCATGCATGGGTACTAATAGTTAGCAACAATTGGTGTTAATGCGTAATGTTTATATATATGTTCCTCAATCAAACATGCAAGAGAATAATCACAATGTGCCATTCATATTTTCCTCTTTTTTTCCCAAGAAAAAAACCGCAATTGTATTGCATTCTTCAGAAGCTTTATAAGCATAAATTCTTACATAGGTTCTGGATAAGCATAAATTCTTACACAGGTTCTTTCATCTTTTCCTACTAATAAGATGTACAACAATTCATCACTCATAATATTTAACCACCAATCACAATTACTCGACATCAACTAATCATCACATCAAGATTAATAAACCGAATCAAACATGTATTCTTCACATGGTAGGGATTTAGTAATAAATAAAAAGACACTACTACTTCCAAAGTAGAATCCAAAAACAACTTAGAATCACTTAGCCTCCCTAAGCTATTGTTTCTCCCATCATATCCTTCCTCTACTAGAATATGTTGTGGCATCGACTATATTGACCTAACCACATATAAAACCCTTACGTGGAAGTGTTGACTATATCGACCTAAATTGCCTAGCAAACAACTAGTATTCATCATTGCACGTCTAGGAGAGTGGATCCACCATAGCCCTCCCATGACTCCAGGTTTCAAAGGATACACAGTGGGAAATCCCTCCACCGCTCATAGTAGAACTAGGGTCAACACCCTAACATCAAGTCCCAACCATATTGAGCAATTGTTATTCAAAGAGCCCTGTCATTGAATAACCATTGTGGGAAAGTCATGCATCATGTCAGAACCA